>ML794366.1:221880-233061 GCA_009831015.1 Picea engelmannii | reverse complement strand
GATTAAACCTACTCCATCACCAGAGGTTCGTCATATTATTTCCCCTGAGCCTGAAGCACTCCCTACTCCTCCATGGTTCTTGGATGATTTATACGAGGATTTACCCCCAAATCCCCCCAATTCTCCAGTTCACTTTCCTACGGAAATTTTACGCCCGAATACCATTTTTAACCCACAATATCTAGATATTTGGTTTATGTCGAGCGAACCATCGCAATCCCCTTGCCTCAATCCCTCTACTTCTTTACCACCAGGAGACAACGACATAGTGACAATCACTGCTGTCACTCCTCCTGATCCCCTATATTCATGATAGTTTCACTGCGATGAAGATATCCTCGAGGAGTTAACTACCCCCAATTGCCCATGGGATGCGCTCCACCACATAGCACTCTTTCTTTCACAGGAACCCTTCACGCCTCCTAACCAACACCCCATATACGCAGTTGAAACCAAGTATTTTCTCCCATCAGGGCATATAGATTGGTTCAATAACCCTATCCCTACCCCCGACGCTTTAGAAGAAGGCAATATGGACAATATTTCCCCTACCATCAAAATCGATATTTCCATCAAATCTATAGTCATAGAGGAAATCACCATTGGCGCCACATGCTCTTCGGAAGAAATCGTTGCCTACAAAGCTCTCTTCCAGGAATACCGAGACATTTTTACCTGGTCATACACATAGATGCCTAGTCTTGATCCCTCTATTGTTGAACATCGCATAGACACCTGGCCTAATATCACACCTGTTCGCCAAAAACAACGCCCGCTACACCCCTCCAAAGCAACAACCATCAAAGCTAAGATTGAAAAATTACATGTTGTCGGGTTCATCTACCCCATCACCTATACATCATGGGTCTCCAACCCTGTCCTCGTTAACAAAAAATAAGGCACCATCTGTGTCTATATGGATTTTCACGATCTCAATCACGCCTATCCCAAAGACAACTTTCCAATGCCCTTCATCGACCAAATTATCGATGATTGTGTAGGTCACGAGGCTTTATCCTTCATGGACGGTTTCTCTATCTACAACCAAATCCAAATCCACCCAACTGATCAGTACAAAATGACATTCACTACCTGCTGGGGCACTTTTTCATATCGTGTCATGCCTTTTGGCCTAAAAAACGCCGACGCTACTTTCCAATGCGCCATGACATACATTTTTCATGATCTGGCTCATATCATCCTCGCATACTTGGATGACCCCATAACTTGATCCAAGAAACACACTCAACATCTCGATGATTTACGAATCATCTTCCAAAGGTGTCATCAATACAACATCCGCTTGAACCCCCTCAAGTGCATGTTTTGCATCACTACTGGGTGCCTCCTTAGGTTCATAGTTTCCCAACGTGGCATTACTGTAGACCCCCTCAAAGTCCAAGACATCACAAAAATTCCACCCCCTCGGAATTTACACCAACTACAGAGCCTACAAGGCAAAGCTAACTTTTTACGACGCTTTGTCCCAGATTACGCTACTTGTGCACATGACTTCCTTCGCTTACTTCGTCACGACATCCCATTCCAATGGGATGAACATGCCCAAACCGATTTTGATGATCTTAAAGCATCTCTCTCCAATGCCCCATTGATTAGTCCACCTGAATATAAACACGACTATATCTTCTACATATCGGCTTCAACCATCTCAGTAGTAGGAGTTCTCATCCAAATAGGGGATGATGATCGTGAGAACGTAATTTACTACATTAGTAAAAAACTTTCAGGGACACCCTTGAAACAAAATCACGAAGAGAAGCTAGCCCTTGCAGTTGTCCTCGCAGTCTAGAAGCTGCACCATTACATTCTTCTTTGAACTACCAAAGTCATAGCAGATTCCAACCCCATGCAATACTTACTCAGTCGTCGACAAATTAACGGAAATTTGCCCGATGGATTTTCATCCTTCAAGAGTACGACCTCGAATTCTCAACACCCAAGAGAAAGAAATCCCTCATCCTCACCAAACTCATCACAACATTTCCCTCAGATACTACCAGTTCCCCCGTCAATACCGACTTCCCTGACGAACATCTCTTTTACATCCCCTCGGATGACCCTTGGTACGACGATCTTCTCGTCTACCTCTGAACACAAAAATTCAAAAACCACCTCTCCAGAGACAATCGTCGATGGATTTATCACCAAGCCCCATGTTACCTACTCATCGGGGATGTTTTATATCGGTGAGGGGTTGACACTGTACTCCGTCGATGCTTGACTATTGACGAGGTCGATCAAGTCTTGAACGACTACCACAGTGGTGCTTGTGGGGGCCACCTCTCAAGGATGTCCACCGCCCAGAAAATCATTCACGTTGGTTACTTTTGGCCTACCTTGTTTCATGATTGTATCCACGCTGTGAAGCGATGTGACAAATGTCATATTTACGCCAACAAAGCACAAGCACCACCTACTCTTCTACACCCAGTCATCACTGCCGGCCCCTTTTGCAAATGGGGCATAGACTTCATGAATTGCAACCCTCAATCCAACAATGGACACAAATACATCGTCGTGGCAGTCGATTACTTCACCAAGTGGGCATAAGCCATGCCTACCTTCAACAACATCGCTGAGACCGCATCCCATTTTTTCTTCAACCACGTCATTTCTTGCTTTGGAGTACCACTACAACTAGTCTCTGATCACGGGAAACATTTCGAGAATGAGATTTTCGTTGAACTCTCATCCAGGTTAGGATTCTCCCACGAGTTTGCTTCCCCATACTACCATCAGTCAAATGGGCAGGTCAAAGTAGTCAACAAGGTCCTCAAAACCATGTTGCAGTGCACGGTTGAGAAACATAAGACCAATTGGCATCATATGTTATTTTCTGTGCTATGGGCTTATTGCATGGCAGTCAAAACTGCCACGGGCTTCACACCATTTCATCTAGTCCACGGGGTCGAGGCCACTCTTCCCATCGAGTGCAAAATCCCCACCTTACGCACCGCTATTGAGCTATTACCCGACACTGCTCCAATGGAGCAACGTTTTCTGAACTTAGCGTCTCTGGATGAATATCGTCAATCTTCATTACAGAACAATGAGGCGGCCAAAAAACGGTCAAAGGCCACCTTTGATCGCCATGTCAACCTTCGCTCATTCAACGAAGGCAACCTCATCCTCTCTTACGATATCGCTCACGATACCCTCGACCACAACAAGTTCGAATCACTATGGCATGGAACTTACATCATCCAACATTGCCTCACTAAAGGCACGTACATTCTGGCCTCTCCCGAAGGCCACCCTCTCAAAGAACCCGTTAATGGGTTGTACTTAAAGAAATTTTACGCCTGAGCGTAGACATTCTACACTAGGCTTTTTCTTTTTTGTACGTTTTTATAGAGTTTTTAATCTTCTTTCTTCCATACCTCACATCTAATCCATCATTTGTGTTATTGACAGATGCCTCCCCCATCGGCCTACGAGATTGGTTACGCCGACAGAGCTTGTCGTTGGACACAGAATCTCACTTCGGCCGCTTGGGCCCTCTATTCACCCTCGCATGAGCTGCTCCACTCCAGCGACATATGTTTGGGTTCAACAACCAATAACCAAGTTGAGTACACACCCGTCGTTGGCCTCCTTGCCGAGGCTAGTCATCGCCATATTCGTCACCTTAGCGTTCTACTAGACTCCCAACTAGTTGTCCTCCAACTCAACAATGTGTACCGTGTCCGCGATCCTTGCTTCTTCCACAAATACCTGCAATCAAATAGAAGATACTATGGATAACCTAGTGTTAGATTGTCATTTATCATATCAAAATACCAGTATGCATACATAAATCATCAACATTCTATCAACAACATATAGATTAGACATCATCAAAAAACATTAACAAACATCAACACATATGAGAACCACAAAGATCCCAAATATTATATCCATATATATATCGTTCAATGTGTCATCGGTGTTTACAAAAATAATATACAAAATATACCATCCATAGGTAGGTGAACCACCTTACCCCTATAGATACAAAAATGGTACCCCCTCACCATATACAAAATGGGCTCACCAGTCTATATCGATACAAAAAATACATACATATAGAGACACTCATGGTGCCTCTAGAGCGTCACCACCTGGCCCTCTCTCTAGAGGAGCGGCCCCACCAACTATACCTGGAGGCAGTCTCCCAATCATCACTGCCCCCGCCACAACCGCTCTCCGAACCACAGTCCTCCATGCCATTGGAACACCCACACACTGTTCCAGGACTCCCTCATCCAGGATACGTGACCATGTGCCCTCAGGCACTCCCTGTAGTACCACCTCCAAGCGGTGGTGAACATCCTCAAACTCTCCCTCGGCCTCGACCGGAGGAGCATGCAATGGCCCTACACTGGGGTCATCAAAATGGTGTCCATTGGTCGCTCTCTCATCATCAACAAGCCTCGCCCCAACATCATCATGCCCTCGTTGCTCTCCTGCCCGTGGCTCTCCCCGCAAAGGTCTCATTGGCCCATGATGCACTGGTGCCCTAACCAACTCAACCTCACACCTGCGAGGTCCCACATCTGCACATACACCAAATACATGATAGCATCAACATCCATATATACAAAATATACATGATATTCTATCTAAGAAAATCAAAGCATCAAAAATCACATCTTACCTTGGCGGTCGAACACCTCTCCTGGAGGCAACACCATCTCTGAATCATCCCGGAAGTCCACCCCATAGTACGAATACTGCAGTATGATCTGTGGCATTTGCTGCCACACCTGTCCAGCCTCGATCGTGAAATAATGGCCACCCTATCCACCACTGTGACAAATCATGATCCTATACCACTGCTTCAGTTGCGACTCTCACACACCAGGTGCGCCCAACAACACTCTAGGGCGCAACATCAACACCCTCTCCAAGAACCATGCCACCAAGATAGACCCAAAGGAAAACTCCCCCGTGTCCACCATATGACACCTGTCAAGCTACCCTACCATTTTGGCATGGAGCATCAAACCCCAGGCAAAATGCTTGCCAGCCAGTGCCCTCTCCATAATCCTCAGCTGACCCCCACTGATCCGCTGAGTCACAAGAGACCCATAAGATCTCACAACCATCGTTGCCACGCAACGATGAACAAGCGTGTCCATCACCCCGATACTCACCATGGAGCCTGACATGAAGTCATCCCTCATATAGTTCCTCCAGCCTAAGGCAGCTAACTGCCCATCCCCAGGTACTACGGGCTCTATCGGTAAGGGTGTTCCCTGAAAAGGGATCCCAGTTAGAAAATATACGTCCTCCACCGCAGTGAAGGCCAACTGCTCCCCTGGAACCATAAAACAATGCAGATCCAGACTCCACATCTGAATCAGGAACTACAGTAAATACTCCCGTGCCCGCACCAGGGGGCACTCAAAGAACTTTAGTAGCCCGCAAGCTGCCAAAGTATCACGAACCGTCGACTCCTCATTGGTCATAGCCTCCTTGAGGTGTGACCAATCTCTCTCTCTCCAGTGAATCGACATCATCCAAAATGATCACCTGCATCCACATAATCCAGTACTTGATCAACCATCTCAACCATAAACACAACAAAATCTCCAAAAAAGATAAGTTTTTACACCCTTCATCTTTGCCTCCAAGGCGCGGTTGTTTTAACCCACAAGCGTGCACACATGTGTGCCTATTTATCCCACAACCATGCCCGCATGCGTGCCTGTTCATCCCACAGGTGCGCACAAATGTGCACCTGTCGGCCATACAAAATCACATTCATGCACCCCTGTCACCTATACAGGTGCGCATCATAGCGCGCTTGTTCAATGCATAGTTGTGCATGCATGCGCAGCTGTTAATCTTACATGCATGCATGCCATGCATGCTTGTTCCCCCCATTAGGGCGCCCCAGCGTGCGGATATCTGCATTATAGGCGTGCACCCATGCGCGTAAATTTCTAGATTGGCCACGCACTTGGGGGCTCACACCCACAAAACCCCCTGTACAGCCCTCCGTACAGGCCCTGCCCAAAAACAAAAACCCTAATTCTCTGAAGGATGATATGACAACTAACCGGAAGCTCACTGGTCCTGAATCGGCCACCTTGATCTCCCAGAATCTCCAAAACTCCTCTAAACTTTCTCGTCCACTCAATAACACAACAGGTACAAATGAAGTGGCATTGTGGGCCCTACAACTATATATAGTCCATATTGCCAAACTTCCAAACTCAATTTTGGGAACTTCGGGCGTCCATTTTTTGATCCGTCTTCAACCACGGGATCAACACCCCGTAACCTACACCATGACAGTCCCCGGGCCACTTTCCATCCTTAGCCCCCGTGGGACATTTTTTTCATATTACACTCAGGTATGCATGCTTACATTATTGAATAATTTCTCTATGATCTTTCTCTTCAGATATTGTTCACATCGGGGTATTCGGTTTTCATGTGTGCAGGTACTTGCTCATCATATATCAGCAGTATCCCTTCAGGTATATTATTGACACTAGCATGTAGTCTTTCCCTCTGAATATCACAATGCATTTCCAGTCACACCCCCCGATCTTTGCCTCTAGGATCCCTATATCCGGCTCTGCAGTACTTTCACCTCCATTACATTTTGGTACTGTCACCCGGTAGTACTCCCACCCACATGAGTTGTCCCATTCATAGTCGCCCTGGGCACTTTGACACTCATGTTGTTTTCACCCTTTAGGGATGGGAGTCCCGATAGTCTTACATCGTGTCGAGAATCAGCCACATACTCCTTCTCCTCATTTTGCTAAAACTACCCAGTGGACTCCCAAGTTACTTCATCATGGTTCTATTTTAACTGCTCCCCTGCAATATCATTAACCATCCATTTCATTCACCATCAGTTTTCCCATCTGCAGATTGTCCTCCATACATTTCCCTAAATACAGAAACTCGCCTATGGGGCCCTAACCCTCCACTTGTTCTCCAAGCAACTTGTGACCTCATCAGGCCAAGCCATCTTACAATGGGGCACCCGTTTATGTATTTGCACAGTTATCCCAAATTATTCTTTTTTATTCTTTTGGTAATTTTACAAACCCCTTTTTTGCATTTTCATAGCTTTCTATTGCCGCCTTTAGCGGCCTTCCTTTTTTTCGGCAAAGCAACCCTTGTCGCCCTTGGTTGGGGCATTTCTCATTTTCCCAACATCAATGACATTATCTATACACCCCAAGTATCCTACAGCCCATACACCTTTCAATCTCTATGTTTACCCATTCTGTGACGCCTATGGCACAATTTACTCTCATCTAGTTGTCTCCCTGACACTAGATTCAATTTCATGGTTGTTGCCACTTTACATCTCCCCCCAACCAAAGGCAGTCTTGAGTCTCACTACTCCTCGACTTTGTCTATGTTACTCATCAGTTCTTTATTTTGTCCAAGTGGATTTCATGAAGTCCTCCACTTCTCAAAGTCGTGTCTCCCTTTCTGTCGACATCAACACAGTTTCCAGTAGGGCGACAGTATCTTGACTCTCATTACCTTTACAATGAGGAGTCTCGGATGGCACAGAGAGAACCATCATTTCTCTTTGATGTCGTTGACCCCCACCACATTCAAATTCAACACTTTCTCATGTTGTGGTGGGTCTTACTTTGCGACTAGTGCAGTTGTTTTTTATATTTTCCGAAGACCTGTGAACATTGTTAGGCTATCAATGCCTGCGAATCATCGACACTTTCTCTAAGTGTCATTGCCTCTTTTCATAGTTTATTCACCATCAGAATTGTCCTCTACTATTATCAACACACCCCTGAGGGCACTGCAATCATCTACAATGACATACAACTTTAGTTACTATATTACACTCCTTTTGAGTTACATAACACGAGAATGGGGCATGCCCACCTTATTTGTACACAGTTTATTTTTTACACCTTGCAAGAGGTTGGGTTCTACAAGTTCCCCTCTCCCTCCAATGGGTCACTCTTAACACTCTCATTATCTCTCTTTCTTACAATGGTACTCTCAGTAGAAGAAACATTCATGAATTTCGGCTATACGTATGCTCCTAACCTCATCCATCCATAAGGGGGTATCTGTTATCACTGAAATTTCGTCCGCAAATGGTTACATGAATCCAGCATCTTCAAACAACTATTAGTTCACCCATGGACCAAAAATCACCAAAAATGCATTTCCAAAATGTCCAAAACTATACAACCAGTTATAAAATCAACATGCGCTAATGATATACAGGAAGCGCGCACACGTGCGCCAGTCAAAAACGCCAAAAACACGCACATGCGCCTGAGGCACGACTGTGGATGCTAAAAGCTGCGCACACCTCAGAACAATGCATTTATGATGTTGGTCGGCTTCCCACCCACTTCTGGTTCAGCTTCCAATTCGATTTGACATCCAAATCTCGACTGAATTCGGCTAGGTGGTTGGTCAAAGAACTAAGGGTGCCCTAAATGGCCCCTTGTTCACACTAAGGGCTGGCTAGATAATGCCTCAAAGCTATGCTATAAAAAGAGGCCATGGGTGCACTACATTTTCAAGGAATTCATTTGTATTGTTATGCTGCCTATATTCTCTTGGAGGATCTTCTTTCCTTGTCAAGAGCATACAAACAGTATTTCATTGGAGCTATTCACATCACCTTTTGAGTGAATTAGCTTGGGATTCTTTCACCATTTATTTCAAGTTTTCAAGTTGTAAGAATAGCTCAATCTTGGGGGTTCAAGAGCCCTCCCTTGGAGGAAGAAGGGACCCAAAGTCTCCCTTTCTCTTTGGTGTTTTCTTTCCACTAATACAATCGTTTCCATTGGTGGCATGAGTCTTCTTTGTTCTTTGTTCTAATGTCCTTATGCACTCTAGTTTAATTTTTGTTATTTTTCTTAGCTTAGTCTTTTTTTTTATATTACATGTTTGTTGTTTCTAACTTTTACCTTCACTGCTGCCTTTCATAGCTAACCCAACTGGGCTTGTAAGCACCTCTGTTTTGCTCATTTCGGTGACAAAAGAGGTGCAACAGACGGTCCAGATTAATAGTGCAACACCTTCTTAGAATTAACAGTAGTGCAACTTGTGGTGCGTGATTTCTCCTCCGTCATGGATTTGTATCCTCAATGGATGGTTAGATCTTCAATTTCTCGCATCTCCGGCATACTTTGAACCTTTTCATACCTTGGAGATCGACGATTATGATTTAATTAATCATTGAGTGGATGGTTCTCATTCATTTTAAACATGGACTTTTACTTAGAATTGTTTTATGTGATGGCTTCGCAGACTCTTGGACTTGCATATTCACATGGCTTCTCGGGTGTCATCAAAATGCACACCCAAATTCCGCACCCTCCAAAATGATTCTATAATTAGAAAAAGATTTAAGTGATTTTTCTCAGGTTCGCAAAATCTCAGACTCACAGGCTCATATCTCTTCTCAGATGTCATCAAAATGCACTCCCAACTTTCGTTACCTCCATAATGAACCATACTTAGAAATTTTTAAGTGATATCGATAGAATATGATACTTAGCCATTTTTTGGTTGCTCTATGGACTTGCGGAAAGAGATCCAAGCCGTCTGATCATGATTTCATTTTGCTCCAACAATCAACATCGTTTCTTCATTCTTTACCATCCGATCATGCTCTTATTTTCATCCAATGATCAACATTGTTCTTCATTCTTTATCATTCGATCGTGCTCTTATTTTCATCCAACGATCAACATTATTCTTCATTCTTTACTATTGATTCCTACAACTGGTATATCCAGATACTTGTTTGGATGATAAATCCATATTAACCCTTGTTGACATCAATGACAACATAACACCATGCCCAACACATAAAACCTTATTTGTATTTCCTAAATTTCCCCATAATCCATATCACAAATCTCCCACAGTTGCCTGAACAAAGTATACACAACAAAAATCCAAAAGGAAGTCAGGAGTAAACAAATATAAAAGGAAAAACCAGACCTTTCCAAACATGAGAAAGAGACACGCTCAAAGTGGTCTTTGACCACTATCCCGAGGACCTCTCCATGGAAAGAAATAATTTATGAAAAGACTCATTCAAAACCCAAAATAGAGAATTCAAAGCATCCTCTAATGAGAGTCTAATTGAAATCAAAAAGACGAGAAACTCGAACCCCTAGCTACCAATGTTTTGAACCCAATGCAATAACCCAAATCTATTGGAAATTCAACTCCATTCTAGAGAAAATGCAAAGCACCAAACTAAGATAGGAACCATAGTAAATTGTTCCAAAATAGCTTCACCAACACTAGAGAACACTAACAGAGCTATGATGAGAAGAATTACTAAACTATTCAACATAACTAGAGGCGACAACCACCAATATCCCTCGTTGGTTGTTGCTTTAGCATGTGCCCCTCAAGCCATAATACCACTTTCTTCCTACATAAAGACTCACGAAGATTCAAATTGTTGGAATTGCATCAAAAGTGGTGTGTGTGGGGATGCCATAAGGGTGATGCACATTACATCCCACCTCCATATAAATATAACACAATCACTTTGTTGAGTTGACATATTTGAGCTAAAGGGATTGGAACGTGGAAACATGCATATATTGATATTAATCATGAGTCTAGGGAATGGCTTGGAAATATATTTCCCCTTTTTTCTTAAGGTTCGTCTAGTCAAGCTAGGGCCCTGTTGGCGAGGGTGCCTGCTTGTTGATTTAGGGCCCTTAGAACATGGAAGAACTTGATATCCTTTAACCAAAGAGCCTCCTTTTCTATTCCATCTACGAGGCT
Organism: Picea engelmannii; assembly: GCA_009831015.1. Taxonomy (NCBI): domain Eukaryota; kingdom Viridiplantae; phylum Streptophyta; class Pinopsida; order Pinales; family Pinaceae; genus Picea; species Picea engelmannii. Next base: position 222,285 of record ML794366.1, on the reverse strand, counting down.
AGCCAACTCACTATCAGATGAGGTTTACTTATTATTCATAAGATTGATTATTATGGATGAATCCCCGATAATTATCGAAGTCTTCATGCTGGCTACATTTACAGATAAAATTTCTCGAAGGAGAACATATGCCTCTACATAGTTGTTTCTAGTTGTATCTAGACTCCATTCATAATCCAGATCTTGTTTCCCACTAGGATACAAGATAATCCCCCCCTCACCTGCCACCCTTGTTGCGCCTTCGTAGTATTGGAATGGCAAATTTAATTGATTTTGAATATATATTGTATTTTATTTAATAATATTTTTATTTGCATTGTAGTTATATTGTGTTGGAGATGAAATCATACAAACAAAGTATCCATATGGGAAATTTGATTGATAGCATGAGTTTTTCTTGGGATT
>ML794366.1:199114-214600 GCA_009831015.1 Picea engelmannii | reverse complement strand
GCCCCTTTTGCAAATGGGGCATAGACTTCATGAATTGCAACCCTCAATCCAACAATGGACACAAATACATCGTCGTGGCAGTCGATTACTTCACCAAGTGGGCATAAGCCATGCCTACCTTCAACAACATCGCTGAGACCGCATCCCATTTTTTCTTCAACCACGTCATTTCTTGCTTTGGAGTACCACTACAACTAGTCTCTGATCACGGGAAACATTTCGAGAATGAGATTTTCGTTGAACTCTCATCCAGGTTAGGATTCTCCCACGAGTTTGCTTCCCCATACTACCATCAGTCAAATGGGCAGGTCAAAGTAGTCAACAAGGTCCTCAAAACCATGTTGCAGTGCACGGTTGAGAAACATAAGACCAATTGGCATCATATGTTATTTTCTGTGCTATGGGCTTATTGCATGGCAGTCAAAACTGCCACGGGCTTCACACCATTTCATCTAGTCCACGGGGTCGAGGCCACTCTTCCCATCGAGTGCAAAATCCCCACCTTACGCACCGCTATTGAGCTATTACCCGACACTGCTCCAATGGAGCAACGTTTTCTGAACTTAGCGTCTCTGGATGAATATCGTCAATCTTCATTACAGAACAATGAGGCGGCCAAAAAACGGTCAAAGGCCACCTTTGATCGCCATGTCAACCTTCGCTCATTCAACGAAGGCAACCTCATCCTCTCTTACGATATCGCTCACGATACCCTCGACCACAACAAGTTCGAATCACTATGGCATGGAACTTACATCATCCAACATTGCCTCACTAAAGGCACGTACATTCTGGCCTCTCCCGAAGGCCACCCTCTCAAAGAACCCGTTAATGGGTTGTACTTAAAGAAATTTTACGCCTGAGCGTAGACATTCTACACTAGGCTTTTTCTTTTTTGTACGTTTTTATAGAGTTTTTAATCTTCTTTCTTCCATACCTCACATCTAATCCATCATTTGTGTTATTGACAGATGCCTCCCCCATCGGCCTACGAGATTGGTTACGCCGACAGAGCTTGTCGTTGGACACAGAATCTCACTTCGGCCGCTTGGGCCCTCTATTCACCCTCGCATGAGCTGCTCCACTCCAGCGACATATGTTTGGGTTCAACAACCAATAACCAAGTTGAGTACACACCCGTCGTTGGCCTCCTTGCCGAGGCTAGTCATCGCCATATTCGTCACCTTAGCGTTCTACTAGACTCCCAACTAGTTGTCCTCCAACTCAACAATGTGTACCGTGTCCGCGATCCTTGCTTCTTCCACAAATACCTGCAATCAAATAGAAGATACTATGGATAACCTAGTGTTAGATTGTCATTTATCATATCAAAATACCAGTATGCATACATAAATCATCAACATTCTATCAACAACATATAGATTAGACATCATCAAAAAACATTAACAAACATCAACACATATGAGAACCACAAAGATCCCAAATATTATATCCATATATATATCGTTCAATGTGTCATCGGTGTTTACAAAAATAATATACAAAATATACCATCCATAGGTAGGTGAACCACCTTACCCCTATAGATACAAAAATGGTACCCCCTCACCATATACAAAATGGGCTCACCAGTCTATATCGATACAAAAAATACATACATATAGAGACACTCATGGTGCCTCTAGAGCGTCACCACCTGGCCCTCTCTCTAGAGGAGCGGCCCCACCAACTATACCTGGAGGCAGTCTCCCAATCATCACTGCCCCCGCCACAACCGCTCTCCGAACCACAGTCCTCCATGCCATTGGAACACCCACACACTGTTCCAGGACTCCCTCATCCAGGATACGTGACCATGTGCCCTCAGGCACTCCCTGTAGTACCACCTCCAAGCGGTGGTGAACATCCTCAAACTCTCCCTCGGCCTCGACCGGAGGAGCATGCAATGGCCCTACACTGGGGTCATCAAAATGGTGTCCATTGGTCGCTCTCTCATCATCAACAAGCCTCGCCCCAACATCATCATGCCCTCGTTGCTCTCCTGCCCGTGGCTCTCCCCGCAAAGGTCTCATTGGCCCATGATGCACTGGTGCCCTAACCAACTCAACCTCACACCTGCGAGGTCCCACATCTGCACATACACCAAATACATGATAGCATCAACATCCATATATACAAAATATACATGATATTCTATCTAAGAAAATCAAAGCATCAAAAATCACATCTTACCTTGGCGGTCGAACACCTCTCCTGGAGGCAACACCATCTCTGAATCATCCCGGAAGTCCACCCCATAGTACGAATACTGCAGTATGATCTGTGGCATTTGCTGCCACACCTGTCCAGCCTCGATCGTGAAATAATGGCCACCCTATCCACCACTGTGACAAATCATGATCCTATACCACTGCTTCAGTTGCGACTCTCACACACCAGGTGCGCCCAACAACACTCTAGGGCGCAACATCAACACCCTCTCCAAGAACCATGCCACCAAGATAGACCCAAAGGAAAACTCCCCCGTGTCCACCATATGACACCTGTCAAGCTACCCTACCATTTTGGCATGGAGCATCAAACCCCAGGCAAAATGCTTGCCAGCCAGTGCCCTCTCCATAATCCTCAGCTGACCCCCACTGATCCGCTGAGTCACAAGAGACCCATAAGATCTCACAACCATCGTTGCCACGCAACGATGAACAAGCGTGTCCATCACCCCGATACTCACCATGGAGCCTGACATGAAGTCATCCCTCATATAGTTCCTCCAGCCTAAGGCAGCTAACTGCCCATCCCCAGGTACTACGGGCTCTATCGGTAAGGGTGTTCCCTGAAAAGGGATCCCAGTTAGAAAATATACGTCCTCCACCGCAGTGAAGGCCAACTGCTCCCCTGGAACCATAAAACAATGCAGATCCAGACTCCACATCTGAATCAGGAACTACAGTAAATACTCCCGTGCCCGCACCAGGGGGCACTCAAAGAACTTTAGTAGCCCGCAAGCTGCCAAAGTATCACGAACCGTCGACTCCTCATTGGTCATAGCCTCCTTGAGGTGTGACCAATCTCTCTCTCTCCAGTGAATCGACATCATCCAAAATGATCACCTGCATCCACATAATCCAGTACTTGATCAACCATCTCAACCATAAACACAACAAAATCTCCAAAAAAGATAAGTTTTTACACCCTTCATCTTTGCCTCCAAGGCGCGGTTGTTTTAACCCACAAGCGTGCACACATGTGTGCCTATTTATCCCACAACCATGCCCGCATGCGTGCCTGTTCATCCCACAGGTGCGCACAAATGTGCACCTGTCGGCCATACAAAATCACATTCATGCACCCCTGTCACCTATACAGGTGCGCATCATAGCGCGCTTGTTCAATGCATAGTTGTGCATGCATGCGCAGCTGTTAATCTTACATGCATGCATGCCATGCATGCTTGTTCCCCCCATTAGGGCGCCCCAGCGTGCGGATATCTGCATTATAGGCGTGCACCCATGCGCGTAAATTTCTAGATTGGCCACGCACTTGGGGGCTCACACCCACAAAACCCCCTGTACAGCCCTCCGTACAGGCCCTGCCCAAAAACAAAAACCCTAATTCTCTGAAGGATGATATGACAACTAACCGGAAGCTCACTGGTCCTGAATCGGCCACCTTGATCTCCCAGAATCTCCAAAACTCCTCTAAACTTTCTCGTCCACTCAATAACACAACAGGTACAAATGAAGTGGCATTGTGGGCCCTACAACTATATATAGTCCATATTGCCAAACTTCCAAACTCAATTTTGGGAACTTCGGGCGTCCATTTTTTGATCCGTCTTCAACCACGGGATCAACACCCCGTAACCTACACCATGACAGTCCCCGGGCCACTTTCCATCCTTAGCCCCCGTGGGACATTTTTTTCATATTACACTCAGGTATGCATGCTTACATTATTGAATAATTTCTCTATGATCTTTCTCTTCAGATATTGTTCACATCGGGGTATTCGGTTTTCATGTGTGCAGGTACTTGCTCATCATATATCAGCAGTATCCCTTCAGGTATATTATTGACACTAGCATGTAGTCTTTCCCTCTGAATATCACAATGCATTTCCAGTCACACCCCCCGATCTTTGCCTCTAGGATCCCTATATCCGGCTCTGCAGTACTTTCACCTCCATTACATTTTGGTACTGTCACCCGGTAGTACTCCCACCCACATGAGTTGTCCCATTCATAGTCGCCCTGGGCACTTTGACACTCATGTTGTTTTCACCCTTTAGGGATGGGAGTCCCGATAGTCTTACATCGTGTCGAGAATCAGCCACATACTCCTTCTCCTCATTTTGCTAAAACTACCCAGTGGACTCCCAAGTTACTTCATCATGGTTCTATTTTAACTGCTCCCCTGCAATATCATTAACCATCCATTTCATTCACCATCAGTTTTCCCATCTGCAGATTGTCCTCCATACATTTCCCTAAATACAGAAACTCGCCTATGGGGCCCTAACCCTCCACTTGTTCTCCAAGCAACTTGTGACCTCATCAGGCCAAGCCATCTTACAATGGGGCACCCGTTTATGTATTTGCACAGTTATCCCAAATTATTCTTTTTTATTCTTTTGGTAATTTTACAAACCCCTTTTTTGCATTTTCATAGCTTTCTATTGCCGCCTTTAGCGGCCTTCCTTTTTTTCGGCAAAGCAACCCTTGTCGCCCTTGGTTGGGGCATTTCTCATTTTCCCAACATCAATGACATTATCTATACACCCCAAGTATCCTACAGCCCATACACCTTTCAATCTCTATGTTTACCCATTCTGTGACGCCTATGGCACAATTTACTCTCATCTAGTTGTCTCCCTGACACTAGATTCAATTTCATGGTTGTTGCCACTTTACATCTCCCCCCAACCAAAGGCAGTCTTGAGTCTCACTACTCCTCGACTTTGTCTATGTTACTCATCAGTTCTTTATTTTGTCCAAGTGGATTTCATGAAGTCCTCCACTTCTCAAAGTCGTGTCTCCCTTTCTGTCGACATCAACACAGTTTCCAGTAGGGCGACAGTATCTTGACTCTCATTACCTTTACAATGAGGAGTCTCGGATGGCACAGAGAGAACCATCATTTCTCTTTGATGTCGTTGACCCCCACCACATTCAAATTCAACACTTTCTCATGTTGTGGTGGGTCTTACTTTGCGACTAGTGCAGTTGTTTTTTATATTTTCCGAAGACCTGTGAACATTGTTAGGCTATCAATGCCTGCGAATCATCGACACTTTCTCTAAGTGTCATTGCCTCTTTTCATAGTTTATTCACCATCAGAATTGTCCTCTACTATTATCAACACACCCCTGAGGGCACTGCAATCATCTACAATGACATACAACTTTAGTTACTATATTACACTCCTTTTGAGTTACATAACACGAGAATGGGGCATGCCCACCTTATTTGTACACAGTTTATTTTTTACACCTTGCAAGAGGTTGGGTTCTACAAGTTCCCCTCTCCCTCCAATGGGTCACTCTTAACACTCTCATTATCTCTCTTTCTTACAATGGTACTCTCAGTAGAAGAAACATTCATGAATTTCGGCTATACGTATGCTCCTAACCTCATCCATCCATAAGGGGGTATCTGTTATCACTGAAATTTCGTCCGCAAATGGTTACATGAATCCAGCATCTTCAAACAACTATTAGTTCACCCATGGACCAAAAATCACCAAAAATGCATTTCCAAAATGTCCAAAACTATACAACCAGTTATAAAATCAACATGCGCTAATGATATACAGGAAGCGCGCACACGTGCGCCAGTCAAAAACGCCAAAAACACGCACATGCGCCTGAGGCACGACTGTGGATGCTAAAAGCTGCGCACACCTCAGAACAATGCATTTATGATGTTGGTCGGCTTCCCACCCACTTCTGGTTCAGCTTCCAATTCGATTTGACATCCAAATCTCGACTGAATTCGGCTAGGTGGTTGGTCAAAGAACTAAGGGTGCCCTAAATGGCCCCTTGTTCACACTAAGGGCTGGCTAGATAATGCCTCAAAGCTATGCTATAAAAAGAGGCCATGGGTGCACTACATTTTCAAGGAATTCATTTGTATTGTTATGCTGCCTATATTCTCTTGGAGGATCTTCTTTCCTTGTCAAGAGCATACAAACAGTATTTCATTGGAGCTATTCACATCACCTTTTGAGTGAATTAGCTTGGGATTCTTTCACCATTTATTTCAAGTTTTCAAGTTGTAAGAATAGCTCAATCTTGGGGGTTCAAGAGCCCTCCCTTGGAGGAAGAAGGGACCCAAAGTCTCCCTTTCTCTTTGGTGTTTTCTTTCCACTAATACAATCGTTTCCATTGGTGGCATGAGTCTTCTTTGTTCTTTGTTCTAATGTCCTTATGCACTCTAGTTTAATTTTTGTTATTTTTCTTAGCTTAGTCTTTTTTTTTATATTACATGTTTGTTGTTTCTAACTTTTACCTTCACTGCTGCCTTTCATAGCTAACCCAACTGGGCTTGTAAGCACCTCTGTTTTGCTCATTTCGGTGACAAAAGAGGTGCAACAGACGGTCCAGATTAATAGTGCAACACCTTCTTAGAATTAACAGTAGTGCAACTTGTGGTGCGTGATTTCTCCTCCGTCATGGATTTGTATCCTCAATGGATGGTTAGATCTTCAATTTCTCGCATCTCCGGCATACTTTGAACCTTTTCATACCTTGGAGATCGACGATTATGATTTAATTAATCATTGAGTGGATGGTTCTCATTCATTTTAAACATGGACTTTTACTTAGAATTGTTTTATGTGATGGCTTCGCAGACTCTTGGACTTGCATATTCACATGGCTTCTCGGGTGTCATCAAAATGCACACCCAAATTCCGCACCCTCCAAAATGATTCTATAATTAGAAAAAGATTTAAGTGATTTTTCTCAGGTTCGCAAAATCTCAGACTCACAGGCTCATATCTCTTCTCAGATGTCATCAAAATGCACTCCCAACTTTCGTTACCTCCATAATGAACCATACTTAGAAATTTTTAAGTGATATCGATAGAATATGATACTTAGCCATTTTTTGGTTGCTCTATGGACTTGCGGAAAGAGATCCAAGCCGTCTGATCATGATTTCATTTTGCTCCAACAATCAACATCGTTTCTTCATTCTTTACCATCCGATCATGCTCTTATTTTCATCCAATGATCAACATTGTTCTTCATTCTTTATCATTCGATCGTGCTCTTATTTTCATCCAACGATCAACATTATTCTTCATTCTTTACTATTGATTCCTACAACTGGTATATCCAGATACTTGTTTGGATGATAAATCCATATTAACCCTTGTTGACATCAATGACAACATAACACCATGCCCAACACATAAAACCTTATTTGTATTTCCTAAATTTCCCCATAATCCATATCACAAATCTCCCACAGTTGCCTGAACAAAGTATACACAACAAAAATCCAAAAGGAAGTCAGGAGTAAACAAATATAAAAGGAAAAACCAGACCTTTCCAAACATGAGAAAGAGACACGCTCAAAGTGGTCTTTGACCACTATCCCGAGGACCTCTCCATGGAAAGAAATAATTTATGAAAAGACTCATTCAAAACCCAAAATAGAGAATTCAAAGCATCCTCTAATGAGAGTCTAATTGAAATCAAAAAGACGAGAAACTCGAACCCCTAGCTACCAATGTTTTGAACCCAATGCAATAACCCAAATCTATTGGAAATTCAACTCCATTCTAGAGAAAATGCAAAGCACCAAACTAAGATAGGAACCATAGTAAATTGTTCCAAAATAGCTTCACCAACACTAGAGAACACTAACAGAGCTATGATGAGAAGAATTACTAAACTATTCAACATAACTAGAGGCGACAACCACCAATATCCCTCGTTGGTTGTTGCTTTAGCATGTGCCCCTCAAGCCATAATACCACTTTCTTCCTACATAAAGACTCACGAAGATTCAAATTGTTGGAATTGCATCAAAAGTGGTGTGTGTGGGGATGCCATAAGGGTGATGCACATTACATCCCACCTCCATATAAATATAACACAATCACTTTGTTGAGTTGACATATTTGAGCTAAAGGGATTGGAACGTGGAAACATGCATATATTGATATTAATCATGAGTCTAGGGAATGGCTTGGAAATATATTTCCCCTTTTTTCTTAAGGTTCGTCTAGTCAAGCTAGGGCCCTGTTGGCGAGGGTGCCTGCTTGTTGATTTAGGGCCCTTAGAACATGGAAGAACTTGATATCCTTTAACCAAAGAGCCTCCTTTTCTATTCCATCTACGAGGCTAGCCAACTCACTATCAGATGAGGTTTACTTATTATTCATAAGATTGATTATTATGGATGAATCCCCGATAATTATCGAAGTCTTCATGCTGGCTACATTTACAGATAAAATTTCTCGAAGGAGAACATATGCCTCTACATAGTTGTTTCTAGTTGTATCTAGACTCCATTCATAATCCAGATCTTGTTTCCCACTAGGATACAAGATAATCCCCCCCTCACCTGCCACCCTTGTTGCGCCTTCGTAGTATTGGAATGGCAAATTTAATTGATTTTGAATATATATTGTATTTTATTTAATAATATTTTTATTTGCATTGTAGTTATATTGTGTTGGAGATGAAATCATACAAACAAAGTATCCATATGGGAAATTTGATTGATAGCATGAGTTTTTCTTGGGATTCTATGATTTTTGGTACTTGCAATATAGTTTTGCTACATCAACTGCCTTCCTACCTCAACAAATTAGAAAAGGCCTTCACTGAAGTTGGATCTCTTGTTGCTCACATTGCCATTAATAGAGAGAAAAACCCAACATAATATCACATGTTGAATCATCGAGGAGATTCAATTATTCCTAACAATATTTCTTTTACTTATTTGCATTCTCCTCGACTTCCAAGGTGTCCTTTGCAAACACTACAACATGATCCCATTTTCTTTACCATAGTTTCAATGATTATTTTTTTTCACCTTTTGAAGTCAAAATTTTATCATCATTTTGATCATTTTTGTGTACAATTGTTTTTTACGAGGCATTGATAGATATTTTTGTATGTTATTTTTCCAACTGAAATAATGGTTGAGCCATAGATTGTAATATATGTCATTATTAACTACAAAATATTGGTAAAAAACCTACTTATAAATGAAAAAATAAGTGCTTTTGAAATTATATTATTTCATAAGAAATACTTTACACTCACTTCAATAAAGGAGTGAATAAAAAAAAACATTTTGAAGAGGATTGGTATCTTGCCAAAGAGGGGAAAATAGCAAAAGATATTGTCTAAGAGCGGAAAGGATATCAACATTTGCACCCAAGTTAGGGTTTTAAAATTCAAGGTTTCGGGTTTATTTGTTTTTTTGCATTCTAAATATATTCATGTCTATTTAAAATAATAAACAATAGTTAAATCCACCCTCTAATATATGGACCCCATTTGAATCCATACAATAGATAAAATAATGGTTGGTATCTGTAATAAATTTAACTAATATCTTCGAGATATTAGAGAAGATATTAGACTATGGCTTAGGCATGACTCAAGATTAAGATCATTTGTATAGAATATTTTATGGTTTACATTTGGGAGGCACCTAGACAATCAATTTTGCAAAAGGGGTAACTAAAATATTATTTTTATTTTTATTTTCCACATCTTTAAGATAGTGAATGTATGGTGCATTTACATAGAGACAACTCTTCTTGGAAACCCAAGAAAAGTTGCAATACATTTGTCTTGTATGACCATGGAGATCAAGAAGTTCAAAGAGAAATGAGGTTTCTAAACAAGAACAACACCACAAACAAGAGTCATGTTATCATGCACTCATAGAAGGCTTGTGCACAACCAAGACATGTCGAGTCCATCACTATAATAAAACAAGTCATTAGCCTGATATTAAAGTGCATTTTTTTCAAGCTGGAACATTTCCTAGCGCAAAAATTGACATTAAAGAGCTTTTCATATTTAGCATCGGGTTTAGTGCTAACCTTATCACATAACTTGGAGTTGGGTTTAGTGCCAAATTTAGCACATAACTTTGTGTTGGATGTAGCATCGACTATTTGACAATCAAAATTTACAAAAATAAAAATGGAAAATGGTAAAAATAACGAAATAATTGTAAGCGAATGTTGGGATTTGAACCAAATAACTTGCCAAAAGATAGAAGTTGTACTAGAGCTACATTCCCACAAATTTGTACCATTCAAAGTGTAGATCTAGACTGAAACTATACTAACCTAGTGCACATTAAAATTTAAAAAAACTAAAATGGAAAATGGTAAAAAATGAAATAGAAATGGAAATTGTTGGATAGTCGGTTGTCATTGATGTCAACCCTTGGAGAAGTATGTAAGCTCAATATATGTGGTTGATATTGATGGTGAGTTAGTTTTCATCGAGTAGTGGATTGATTTCAACTGATGTGATGTGTGTATTTGGAGAAGTCTCAAAAAGTGGTCCCCTTATGGCGTATCTCTAAGCATGGCCCTTACGGGAAGACACTTTGAAGAAGTCTACAAGAAACCCCTAAGTATGATTAAGGATCCCATAGTTGATCATGGCATTAGGTCATGAAGGACATAGTAAATGAAGGTAACTCACTCATGGATGGATAGTCCTCGTCATTCTATTTCCGGTGATAGGTGGTATTCCACGTAGTTCCTCACGATTGAGGAGATATGCCCTCTTGAAGATGGAAGCCCCAAGGTGTGGTTAAGAAGCCCCAAAGTATGGTTAAGAATCATATAAATGGTTGCAAAAATAAGTTAATAGTTCACCCCAAAATGAGGAAAAAGGGTAAAGAAATTGTAAAAAAGAAGTTACAAGTTGGCCCTAAAGTTAAGTAAAGAAGTCACTTGGAAAAGTATAAATACACATCAAGAGCCTCTCATTTGTACACACGAGTTTATTGAATATATGTTTAAGTGAGAAAATGTTTGTTATGTGAGGTAACCAAGGATATTTGAGGTTAATTTCAGAGGGAATATGAAGTGAATAAGGGAAAAATTCCAAGGGAGGATGAAGTATTGTGAGGATCTGTTCTAAGGTATGTTATTTATAGGTCATCTTACCATTTTTTCTATAACATTTTTTTTATAGAATGATTCAGATGGAAAAAATTAGAGTAGGTTGATAAGACATGTCAAGGTACCCATGGTAAAAAATTTAGCATCTGGGTCATAGTATTTTTGGATATACACTCTGTTAGTGCTAGAAGTTGCTCTTGGACTACTCAAGTGAAAGCCTAGCACATCATGAATAAAATGTTTGATTAGATAACTGGGTTTTGGGAAATTATGAGAGTGGTTAAATTAATCAAGAAAGCAATGAAACCATTGGGCATGGAGTCTATGAAATCTAACAATCTTGACTTAACATCCTATGGGCAGAAAAAAATGTCAAATAAGGCCCTAGATCAGTTCTGAGATCAAATAAATGTGAATGAAGAAATCATGAAAAACACAAAGTGTAGCTAAGGCTGGAAAGCAACCTGCTTTTAGTCACTACAGGAAGAATCTGTAATAGTTAGAAAACCTTTCAAAATATCACATAATGAAAAAGATGTGTATGTGGCAGTTGTTGTAATAATCCTTATCACAACATCCTCAGAACAAACTTTCCTCATACAATCCTTATACAAACAGAACACGTCCGGTAAAAGGAAAATCGAAGGAATAATGATAACACATAAAGAAAAAAACTAACTGATCAAAAAGTCTTACTCATCAGCTAAGATCTTTACATAAAAAATAAAGACAAGTCTTTGAGGAAAACATAGAGCTATCATGCCCTGCAACTCATTATCATTTCTTGAAAACCTTACAACAGACCTCTCAGGTCTTTCTCTCTCTTCTCCCCCCCGCTTTGTTTTAGCTTTTTTACATGTGCATATATAGAGAGATGCCCTCATCCCTAAAGACTCAAGTCATCAATATTGGTTTCTAAAAATAGAAATATTGTTACAAGGACTAACAAATGTAAACACTAACTAATTCCTGGAAACTAGTTCAACAGAAAATAAATACAAGTGAGAAGATTTTGGCTTCTCAAATATGCTCGAATATCTATTGCTTGAAAGGTTGGAGAACTTTGCCACTTTTTGCCTAGTTTGTAGGGAAAATTCTGCCCTCATATGCCACCTGTAGATGTTGGAACACTGTCTCCTGTAAATGCCCTCTGTAACTAATATTTTGTAGCGCACCTCTTAATTTTGTAGCGCATTGGTGTTTTTCAAAATTGTTCAAAATGTAAATAGAAACAGACACACCAAGAGGTGTAGATCTATTTATGCTATATAAGAATGCAACATAATCTTCATAACCTGCATTGAAGATGATTCTAGGATCCAATGTAGCAATTGGATTCACAAATCCACTACTCATGCCAAAAAGGTGTAGCTGGAGTTGCATCAACATCTGGATTATTATAGGAATGCTATTCCATTGTTGGTATAAAATACTCTTGAATGGATCTAAGACTCAAGCCTTGAGACTTTCCAATATTTGATACTCGACACCAAACGCTTGGCTTCGACCCTTTTGAAGCCCTCAATCTCTATGAGATGATTTTCAGTAACATGGTCTATTCCCATGGCTTATCAACATGTCGACTCTATGCACAATACAGATGATAATACCCAATACAACACCAACCATTGAACTGACTATGGATTCAAAAACCCCTTCATAATATAGCTCATTCTATTTTGTTTTTCAACTTTGGGTAAATCAGGCAAATTCTTAGCTCTGTAGAAAATATCATGGTTTCCACAGTAGTGCTTTTTTTTATAGCACCAAAACTCCTACTTTGTTTGACATGGATATTTAGAAATGAGAGACACCCCGAAAGTAAAACATAATCACTTCTTCCACTGTAACTTCGATTCACTTTCCACCAAATCGTCTGGCAAAGGCACATCCCTCCACAAATCCAGTCGTAATAATACATGTTGCATTGAGTCACCTCCTTGCATTGTTGATTGTCGTGACTACCTTTATAAATGATGTTGAAGATTTGCCTTTACAGACTTAACACGAACTCTGTACATGCATCTAGAACTTGCTTTCTTACTGAATCTTAAAGTGTCTTCTCTGTATGCATAATATGACACAACCCTTTAAATCTGCTACTCTGAAAACATGTAGCACATGTTATTGATACCTAGCCTTGAGCTAGCATTCTTGGGGCTTAACACCTGTACAGGCACTGATGGGTGTTCTATATGCACTAAAAACCCTCAATTAAATTGTCAACCCGGGGTAAGTAAACTTAGAGTTGTAGCAAAATATATGCCAAGGTAGAAGGGTTGGTAGTAGTATAGTCTAACTAAGGAAGTGTCTATCTAAGGGATAATCTATTCAAGCAAAGACTATTAATGATCAAACCCTACTAAAGAAACTTAAACTATGTAACCTAAGTAACCTTTGGACCAAGGATCGATGGATAGTTCTAGGAAAGAAAATGAAAACCTTACTTAAAGAAAACTAATTCAATCATAACAATAAGCAAAAGAAACATATTCATCTAATAAGCAAATAACAACAACAAACTACTTTAACTAACCTATTCAAATTCAATAAGCAACTATCACGTGAAAGCAAGTAAATAAACAAGCAACTACACTATCAAAGCAAGAATAGACAAGTAAGCAACTAACCTATTAAAGCAAGCAAACAACTAACTCACCTAGAATAACTTCTACAACAAGTAAACTCAATAAGCAACTAACTAAGCTAAGTGAATTCTATTCTTGATTTAAATTTCACAACTATTTCTAATTTACAAAAGGAAATCTACTGAATTGAAAGCAAGAGGAATTAACAACTAATCTTTAATCTATGATAAGCAAACTACTCTTTAATCTACCAAAGCAAGAAGACTATCTATCTTACAAAAGCAAGGAAACTATCTTCTAAAGTAAGGAAACTATCTTCTAACCTATGAAAGCAAGGAAACTATTTTCTAAAGCAAGAAAGCTCAAATATAGTGTTGATGGTTGTGTCTCCAGTGTCTTATAATATCACGATGACATTTAACAATGAAAGATAATTCAAGAGGAATAAACTCGATATTGACTTCAATAGCAAAGTGAAAAGTGTGAATTAGACAATCTAGTGAGAACTTAGCCATTATGAAAACAACATCAATCATCTTGCATATCCATGTGATTATTACTCATGCATTAATCATCAACAATTATAAAGAGATTATGCTATGAAATTCAATTACACTCTACACTACGTAATAACACTCATACTACATTGAATTCAATCTACGACTTGAAATTGCAACCTAGATCTAAGAAAGAAATTGCATGAAGGAAGCTAAACTAGTTCTATTTGACAATTCAGTTTGCATAAAGAGAAAAGATTCATAAACATAAATTAAACATTATTCTAGCATATGACATGTAAACGAATGAGAAAATTAATTAACAACTAGAGAAGAAAAAATTAAATAGTAATTGAAGAAGCAATCTAAAAATGAAAACTAGAAATAATACTATCCATCCACCGAAGCCCTATCAAAGAAAGCATGAATTAAAATTCTGTTCTAAAACTCTGTTTCAACATAAAGAAAGTCTAATCTATCATCTAACTACACATAGGGTTAGTGTCTAAGCTTGCAAGCTTGCTTCTACTAACTAAGAATTCATTGCATATTAACAAGATTCCTCATAATAACAAGATTCCTCATAATAACCTGCAAAAACTAAATTAAACCAATTAAATCATAAACAACAATTTATATAACAAAGAAGCAAAATGACAATTCATGTACAGAAAAATAAATAAAAAGACATTCATGATATCTAATTCACAAACAAACTCATAGGGTAGTTACCCAGACTGTTGGTGGGCCCCCCAGCAAGTCATGGTTACTCTTCAAAGGCACACCACGAACTTCAACAAAGCGAATTCACCATTAAAACTAAAAACACAGGTTTTACATAGTCTGGCAAAACATAAATGGAAAAACCGAGCTAAAATTGTCTTTGTCTCTAACACATGACTTCTTAATTATTGTCTGACCACTGGTGGTATTTATAAGCTTTACAAATTAAGAGGTCGACCACTGGAGGGTCGATCCTCTTCTAAAAATAGTAAATTGCATTTAAGATGCCCTAACTGCCGAAATAAGGTGAGTCAATAATCTCCCAACATAACAACCCAAATCGAGTTGTCAAGAGTTCAATAGTTGGAGAACACGAGCACAAGCAAAACCCATGTCTCTGATTCGCCCATCGCTTTCCGCCAATACCATAACCGCCAAATCGCCCATCGTTTTTGTGCAGGACGGAGTGCCAGATGGACTACCAAAATGAGTGTCGGATGGAGTACCAGAGTGAGTGTTGGAAGCAAAAACAAACTGCGATTTTTCCCTGTGACATACAAAACATGAATTAGTCTCCTGGGATCATAAAAACATACTGATTTAAAC
>ML794366.1:162314-186679 GCA_009831015.1 Picea engelmannii | reverse complement strand
CCAAATTACAATGTATGTAAAAAGAAGAACTGACAGTTGCTAGACAACTGTGTCCTTCACTCCGAGATCACTGCGTAGAGAATGGAACTTTTTCTTAGTGAAGGTCTTGCTGAAGATGTTTGCAGTCTGTTCTACTGAAGGACAAAACTGCAGGTCGATGATCCCCTTGTGTACTAAGTCCCATATGTAGTGCATGTTGATCTCGATGTGCTTCATCCACTGCCTCTTAGTTGGATCTCTACATAACTTCAGATTTTTATGGTTGTCACACCAGATGATGATCAGTCGATGAAACTGAATTCCCAACTCGGTGACAAAATGTTGTATCCACATAGCCTGAATGGTTATGTTAACTACCCCTCTATACTCTGCCTCGACTAAAGATAGATCAATAGAAACATGCTTCTTTCTCGACCAACAAATAGGCGTGGAACCAAGATTGAGCAAGTAACCATATGTGGACTTGCAATCAATGCTATCACCAACCCAGTCAGAATCAATGAACCTGATGAGGTCCAATGTACAGTCTGCTACATATTGAATCCCAAAGTTGATGGAGCCTTTTACGTATCGAAGGATACACTTTGCAACCTTCCAATGTAGCTCATGTGACTCCTGCATGAACCTAGAGACTACTCCAACTACATAGGAGAGTTCTGGTCTGGAGTGTGTGAGATACAGCAAGATCCCCACTAGTTGTTTGTACAGTTTGCTATCAACTAGTGGAGTGTCCCCGCCAACCGCTAGTCTGGCTCATGATAGCAAAGGAGTCGAGGAAGACTTGCAGTCTGTCATGTGAAATCTCTCAAGGAGATCTCATGCATACTTGGCCTAAGACAATTTGATGCCTGATGCATCCTGACTGATCTCGAGTCCAAGGAAGAAATTTAGCAGACCCATGTCTGTCATCAAGAACTTGTCATGCAGAATTATCTTGATTACATCAATCGCTAAAGTCGAGCAACCTATGATCAACAAATCATCAACATACATAACTAGGAGTAGAAGTTGACAGCAGGCAAAAGTTCATCTTGGCATACCATTCCCTCGGAGCCTGCTTGACGCCATAAAGAGACTTCTTCAGTCAACAGACCAAAGATGAATCCTGCACAAATCCCTGGGGTTGCTCCGTATAGATCTCCTTAGAGATATCACTATGAAGAAAGGAATTGTTCACGTCCATCTGATGGACTTCCCACCCCTTGGTTTCCACAATGGAAAGTTCCAAATGTATGGAATCCATCTTTGCTACTGGAGCGAAGGTCCCATCATAGTCAATTCCATGCACATGATGAAAGCCTTTGGAAACTAGCTTGGATTTGTATTTGCTAACCTATCCATCCACTATGCTCTTGGTCCCGTAGACCCATCTGAACCTGACAAGTTTCCTTCCTGAAGGAAGGGGAACCAGATCCCAAGTCTGGTTCTCGAGGACGGAGTTGTACTCCTCCTGCATGGCGGATTGCCAAAAGGTATTCCCAACAACCTTTCCATAGGAATATGGATCTGAAGACTGAACCAAGAAAATGTTCCTGGGTGGCATCAATTCAATAACAATGAGTGAAAGAGGATATTCCTCGAAATTAGATCAATTCCTCCTAGTATCAGTTGAATCCCCAATAAGATTTCTTGTAGCCTGAAGAGTAGTATTGGCCCACTTGGGCCTTTGCTCTGGATCTGCATTTTCATCTGACTCTATATCTGAATCATATAAATCCTCTGAATGAGAACTCTCATCTGAAGAAGAGTCGATATGTGCATGTTCATCATCTCTGACAGGTGGAAGAATAAAAGTTTCTACATGCGGCTGTTGAGGTACATGCGAGACACTTTCCTCGAATTTGACACTACGCTCAATGATGAGCCAGTCCGAGGAAAGATGAATGAGTTTACATCCCTTCACACCATCGGGGTATCCAACAAAGATACACTCTATGCTATGTGGATCAAATTCCTTCCTCTTCTCAGAGGGAATCCTGGTCCATGCACGTGAACTGAAAATATAGAAGTGGGTCACTTCCGGTTTGAGGTCGCTTCAAGCCTCGTAGGGGGTCTTATCCTTGATAGATCTATGGGGAGATCTGTTTTGGATGTAGGTTGCACAATTAAGTGCTTCAGCCCATAATATTTGTGGAAGTGACTTTGCATGTAGCATGCAAGATGCCATCTCTTTTAGAGATCTATTTTTCTGCTCAGAAACTCCATTTTTCTGCGGAGTATAGGGAACCATGTGCTGCAACTGAATCCCTACCTCATTACAAAGATTATGTATCTCATGGTTGACATACTCTCCCCTGTTTTCTGTTCGGAGGACTTTGATTTTCTTTCATGACTGTGTCTCAACAAGGGCTTTGAAATCTTTGAGGTGTTGAAAGACCTCTGATTTTTTCTTGAGAAAGAAAATCCATGTGGAGCGTAAGAAATCATCAACAAAAATGATCACTTACCTTTATTTACTGATTGATGGATGCAGAAAAGGGCCCATGAGGTCACTATGGATCAGATCTAAAGGAAAGGAAGCCTTCTAAGTCTTTCCTTTATCGAAATTCTCTTGAGGGTATTTTCCAAGAACACATCCCTCACAAATTCCTTTGGAGAAGTGGATGTTAGGTAGACCATCAACCATTCCCTGCTTGCTAAGTTGTTGCATATATCTGAAATTTAAATTCCCAAACCTTTCATGCCATATCCTACTACTTTAATCAATATGGGTAAGCAGTAATGAATAATCTAGTTCAATAAATTCAAAAAATGTTTAGAGTCTAGATTGATGATTTATCTCACTGGTAGCAACCTTGGCATTGGTTTTCATGTCACAGATATCCACTACATAAGGTGTGAATGTGACTCTCTTTTCGGTGCTATATTTTGTCATCTGATACACAGAGAGAATATTGACGGAAAATTTGGGAACGTGTAGCACATTCTCGAAGCTTCCATTTGTGAGTTCAATTCTTCCTTTGTTGGTGACCTCGATTGGAGAGTTGTCCCCCATCAAAATAGGAGGACCTTTGCATGCATCCAATGAAGAATAGACTTCTTTTGTGGCAGCCATGTGGTCTTATGCATATGAATCTATGATCCAAGCATCAAGAGAGGAGTTGATGGAAATCAAAGCATGGCTAGAATTTCCTTTCTTGAGATTTTGATCTTTTGGATTCTTCTTCTTGGCACCCTCGAGGATGCGATCTCCAAGGTTGTTTTGCTGAATTATTTGGGCCATTTGATCTATCTGTTTCTGCATACATGCAAATTCTGGATGGAATCCTTTATGGCAGTAAGTGCATTTCTCCCCTTTTCTTCCCTTTCCACCTTTGGATCCAGAGGCATCGTTGAAGGGTTTTGAGTACCCTTCCTTATTTTAATTTGCATGTACTTTCCTTTTGTATTTGTCTTTAGACTTTTGATATTGATAATCGCTACCATCTTGCACAGTAAATGCATGTGCCTTTGGGCCTTTTATTTTTCAAATATTGATGAGCTTGTTTTTCTCTCGTGTCAGAGACTCGATAAAGGCCTCAAGAGAGGGCATCATCCAGGTGGATCCAGAGGCGAGCCTAACTAAATGAAATGTAGATACAAACACTGAGTATTCCAGACCAAGTTTGGAGAGAATGGTGAGAACCATTTGTTTCTCCTCCTTAGATTTATCAACCCCACAAGCCTTGAGTTGCGACAACAAATCCTTATATTTGGTAAAGAAATCTTGGAGATTGTCGAAGATTTTTGGATCCAAAGTGAGCAATTCCACCTTGAGCATGTGTCCCCTCATCTTGTCCTATTTTCCAAAAATCCCTTCCATGGTGGTCTAGGCTTCAATGGGGGTTTTACAAGAGGATATGTGAAAGAGGAGTTCAAGATAAATGAGACTGCAAATCGTTCCAAATGCTTCATCCATTCGATTTAGATACTTAGATTTTTCTATGGATGATGTTGGTTTGGTTTCATGTTCATGGTTAACCTATATAATCCTCTGCCTCGAAGATGCATTATCATCTTCTCCTTCCATGCAAAGAAATTGTACGGTGTAAGAATGAATTCTTTTGGAAATTCCATTTTTCCGCTTTCTTCCATCTTCGGTACCTGCAAAAATAATTTGGAGTACCTTTACCCTAGCATTCCGTCAGATATGATACCATGTAAATGTGTTGAAACTGCACATAATATATCTAGCTAGCACATGACATACACAATTTGTAGAGAAAATATGAGAAAAGAGAAGCAGGAGAGAAAGAATGGAAGAATTCTCATTAACCAAATGAATGAACAATAATTTACACATGATATACTTTGTATAAATCAACTAATGCGAACTAGGGGAGAATCCAATGCACCATAGTGGTGGTATAGAGTGATCTGGATACACACCAGAAATTAAAGGAGTGAATTGCCATCTAGTCTAGTCTCTTAGGAAGTTATGGGAGTGAACTGCCACCTAGTCTGAGTTAACTAGTCTCTCAGTCTTTAGTTAACTGACTGAAACAGAGTGAAGTGAGGAGGAGATCAAGGAATCATGAGTAATGTTCTAGTCTGGTGATGATCCCAAGGACAATGCACTTTAGTTGGTGATGATCCCAATGTTGCATGATGATAATCCCAATGTGGCATCTAGACTCCACTCAACTGATCAAACTGAAGTGCGAACTTAAGAGAATATTCTCCTAAAGGAATATTCTCCCTAGACTATAGGAGACTGAATAATGACTAATAAACATAGGTAAAACCTTAGGAAAAATAAATCCTAGGTGTGTGTGAAGTATCTCCAACATACATGTGTAGATTTATTGGCTATGGAACAAGAAGTGCAATAAGAACTTCATTTGGTTATGGAATTGGAGTTGCAATAAGGTAATTAGTGGATCATTATTAGTGCAATAAGAAGAGCATTTCAATATGATATTTTCATGAGCAATTCCTTTATACACATTTATTCTAAATGTGGGGATTTTAGCATTGCCAACAAATTGTTAAAAAAAATGCCTAAATGAGATGTTGGGTCATGGAATACAATTCTTATTGGTTATTCCCATATTCACCATCCCTTTGAAATCTTGGTATTATTAAATGAATGCAAGTTGTGGGCATAAAATCCAACACAGTCCTTTTTACTTGTGTAGATTTATTGGCTATGGAACATGGTAAGAAAATCCATGGCTTACAATAAAAAATGGATTTGAATGTAAATTTGTTGTCGTGGATAGTGGTATTGTAGAAATGGAATGCAATAATTGTTGATTTGGATAGAAGTAAACCATTGTTGGGAATGAAATGTAGCAAGCACTCAGTACTTAGATGCTCACCTCCCACCAATTATTTTATCGTATTTTTATACAGTATCTTTGACAAATAACTACAATTGTTTAGCAGGTCCTTTAAAGATAAGATTATGTTTACTTCCCATTCAAGATACAAGCTTATAGGTTGGAAGAGAAAGGACCAGTCTAGCAATTATAGAACCAATGTTACGAGAAATAGCAACAATATCATCAAGAAATCAATAACTCAATCATGTTGCCACTATTAGTGAATAGTAGCAAGCAAATAATGAAGAAATGGTAAAGAACTTATAGAGTCAGGTTTTAATGGAGAAACAATATCATGAGACCAAATGTTAGATATGTGCTATGAATATGAGTTTATTATTGTCGCACGATTTGTAGTTTGGGCAAAGCCAAACCTAGGCCACAAATGTGAGACACAACTAGGAATACCTATCACTGTCACCCCAATAGATATCCCCCTCATTTTAGTGAAGGACAAGTCCAACACAAGGGAGGCTTCTTGGGTGACCCTAGGGGGATTGCGATGGGAGAAGCAAATATCTTGAAGAGTGCCCATATAGGTCAAGGTCAAGGATGAGAATGAGGCTTGAGGAAAAGTCTTATGAGATGGAAAATTGTTTCCAATGTTGTGTACCTGTAAAACAATGTTTTTTTTTTTTACGAAAACGGTTATGGATTATATTAAGAAGGTGGATTGGCCATAGATTCGATTACAAAAAAAGGCCTCGAATTTCTTCGGGCCTTCCTTTCTGAAACCCTTCTAATTCTATAGCTATAGACTTTGAATCTGATTTGGTTTCTGTAAACCTTCAATAGGTACAGGATTATTTATAGCAAATGGCTTCTATACAAAATGCCATTTTGCTAATCAGATCTTACTAACAGACTGCTAGTGAGATGGATTAGTTCTTAGGGTCTTGGTTCCAGTCGTTGTTCAGCTGAGCCATCTTTGCCTCCAGCTGATCTATTCTTTCTTCGAACTCCTGTTGAGGATTTTTTATTTCCTTATGCAGCTTATCCAGCTCCTCCGTAAATCCAAGCTTTGTAGTGGTGATATCCGCCTCAAGCTTCTCCAGTCTCCTACCCTCTTTTGTGTCCAAGTTCTCAAGGAAGTCCAGTTGATATTGGAGTAATTGCTTCAGATTTTCCAATGCTTTATCCATTTCCTTTAATCTCTCTTCCGTGCTCGGCTTGCCTGTTGAAGATGAAGCCATTCCCGATCGCGCATCTTCCTGCTTGCTTCTTGCCCTTCTCTAATGGATGCTTCATGCCCTTTATATCCCGAAATGACTTGCAGATTCGCCTTGAGACTGGAGTGAGAGGGAGTTTCGCCCTCTTTTTAATTGCTTCTTCACGCCTTCTCATTATTGCACTTAGATTTGCAGGATTTGTGGGGTATGGGCACGCGGATCTCTTGTCTCCCCCATATCTGAATCACTCCGCCTCATGGTACTGAGATGGCTCTCTCGTCCAACCGAAATCTCTGACGCATTCTGGTCTTACAGATTCCCCTGATTTCCTACCTGCTAACAAAGCTTGCATTTGAATGTGTGAGAGAACATGGGTCTGGGTTCAAGGCAGCTCCACGCTTTCTATCACTTCGTTCACTTTCAGTACCCCCGCCTCCAGCAACGTGCCTCTATTGGCTTCCTCATCCGCCTCCCCATTGAAATCCCTTAGCACATGGAAAAGTTTATAAGATTTAAAATTCCTTAGAAGGAGGCGTATCTTGTCGAGAAGGTTATTTAGGATAATGCTTTGAGGCATAGCATGGGTAATTATGGCCTGTATAATTACTCTGGAGTCACCTATTATTGTCAAGTCCTGGATTACGAGTTTTTTTGCTTGGTGTAGTCCTTTCCAGAGAGCCAAGGCCTCAACTCTGTTGTTGGACTCTATTCCTAGGCCCAAAGAAAAGCGCGTAGCTGTAGCCTCTTTGAGATTTTCAATTATCCCCCCTCCCCTAGCCTGGTCTGGATTCCCTTTCGAGGCCCCGTCGAAGAAGAGAATAGGTGTGTTTATTCCACTTTTCCAAATGGAAAAATCTTGCTTGCTTTTCCGAATCTCCCAGTCTTCTTTGACTGGATCAATTGCTTTCCGGGCCTCGAGACCTTGTATCTTGAACTGGCTTAGCCATCGCTCCTCTTCTTTGTCCAGCTTATGATTCTTGTTTGTAGTGCAGAGATAAGGAGCTGATTCACCAATGAGAGCTTGTATTTTGGTGACGACTATGGTTGCACTTCTTTGGCTATCTCTGAAGATTCTATGGTTCCTTTCTAGCCAAAGGTTCCACAGGATAAACTTTGGAAGCACTTTCCATAGCAAGAAAGCTTGTGTTCTCCCTTTGACAGCGAAAGGATAGAGAGAGTCCCAGAGGAGAAGGAGGTTATTTAAACCAGGGGGTAGATTGAGGGCAATTTGGGGGCATGTTGCCTTCATCCAGACTTCTTTTGAGAAAACACAATTTAAGAGAAGATGGTATGTGGTTTCTTCCGCAAGAAGGCATAAGGGACACCTGTAGGGTCCTTCCCATCCATGTCTTCTGAGGTTCTCCCCTGTTTGGATACTCTTATGTGCCAGGGTCCAAATGAAGAGGTCAATTTTTGGGAGTGATCTGCCTGCCAGATTGCTTTCCAGAGTGTCGGATTAGGCATAGCAGTGGGGACGTTGTTGAAGAGTTGGTAGCCTTCTGCAGTGGTGTAGGCCCTTGCATTCCTTCCCCATCCTCTTTCGTCTTTACCTTTCTTTTTTAGTGGGGCCTTCCCTTGAAGACATCTCTGGAGGGCGCGCCAATGACAATCGAGAGCAAATGGTTTGTTTGGCGCTCCCCACCCTTGCCAAGTTTGAAGCTTGTCTTCCCCCCAGATTGATATGTCGGAGAGCGTCACAAGGTTTTGACTGTCCATCCAGTCTTTGAGGCACAGTAGGTCCTGTCAGAGCTCTAGGGGTGGGTCTCCCAGTATTGAGTCTTGCCAGATTCTGATTTTCTTACCATTTTTTGGCACCCATGTGAGATGAGGGCTAAAGTGAGGTAGAGCCTTTTTGAAAAGTGCAAAGATAGGGGAGCCTTTCGTTTCTTTACAAGGAAACTCTAAGCTTCTGTCCCTTGGCCCCCGAAAATATTTCCTCCATAGTGCGAGTTTACTCCAAGAGGGTTTGTCGGTAACCATCTTCCAGAGCAGCTTTGCCCCCAAAGCCAGATTTTGAACTCTGGTTTTTTTAAAATTGAGTCCCCCTTCCAGAAAGGGCTTTGAGGTTTTTTCCCAGCTTATCAAGTGCATCTTTCTCCTTGCCTGCCTTCCTCCTTCCCACAGGAAGCGTCTTTGAAAGGCTTCAATTTTTTGGATGATGGTGGGAGGGGCTAACAGCAGTGAGCTCTGATAGATGGGGATGTTGGACACCACAGATTTTATCAGAACTGCCTTTCCTGCTAAATTTAACTAGTTCGCCCCCCATGAGGAAAATTTATTTTTTAATTTTTCTACCAGATGGTTCCAGTGAGAGGCTCTTGGGGAAGTTTTGAAAATAGGGATTCCCAGGTATTTAAATGCCTCCCAATTAGTATGCCCTTCCATCCCTAGAACTCTTGTGATTCCCAGCATCTCATCTGGCGTGATATTCCAACAATAGATGTTTCTCTTGGCTTGGCTTATTTCACTTCCGGAGGTTGCTGCATAAGCGTCCAGCTCTTCCTTAAACTTTTTTGCTATTATTGGACTCGCTCCTCCCAACAACAGAGTATCATCCGCAAATTGTGCATGGTTTATGTCTGTCACCCCTTGCACTATTCTTAGTCCCTGGAGATTTTTGTGAACTTGGGAGTTTCCCAGCTGGTAGCTTAGGACTGATGCTTGGATGCAGGGGCGAGAGGGGGCACCCTTGTCTCAATCCCCTGGAGGCTTTGAAAAAATTTGTTACCTTCCCATTCACCAATGGGGCTATCCATGGTGATCTGATGCAGGCTTTTATCCAGTTTACAAATTTCGACTCAAAACCAAACTTCCTCATAACTTCAAATAAAAATTCATGTCTGACTCTATCAAAGGCATTAGCAAGGTCCAGTTTAATAACCATACCTTTGTCTTTCCTTCGGACACTTGAGTGAATATCCTCTTTAACCAGGATGATGTTATCGACAATATGCCTTCCTTTGACAAAGCCACCTTGGTTTTCAGGAACGATGAGAGGGAGGAGCGCCTTGAGTCGATTGGCTATAACTTTAGCAAGGATTTTATAGCTTGTGTTGCACAGGGAGATTGGCCTGAAGCGATTGAAAGAAAGTGCTCCTTTCTCTTTCGGGATGAGTGCCAGGAAGGATGAATTGGTACTTCCCCCTAGCTTGTTGCTCTGCTGCAATTTTTTAATCATTTTGGTTAGGTCCTTTTTTATTATATTCCAGCATTGCTGATAGAATCTGGCACTGAACCCATCCGGCCTAGGGGCCTTGTCTGGGTTCATCTGATCCAGAGCCTCCTTTATCTCTTGCTACGTTACCTCCCTTGTCAACTTCCTGTTGATATCCTCATTTATGAGCCCTGGGATAACGATGAGTGGGTACCTTTGCTGGTCCATTTATGTTCCTTGTGGTTCTGTATAGAGCGTCTCAAAAGCTTCAAAGGTTGTTTATTTTATGCCCTCTGGATCTGCAATTGTTTTATTCTGGACTTGGACTTCTGTAACTGCCTTGTATTGTTTCCTTGCTTCCGCTTGCTTATGAAAATAGCTTGTGTTCCTGTCTCCCTCTTTCAGCCATAGGCTTCTTGATTTTTTCCTCCAATAGATTTCCTCCTCTCTACAGGCTTTGTGCCATTGCCTTTGAAGGCTGTCCTCCTGTTGCAAGGTTTCTGGCGTGACCTCCTGATGTTCCATTTCCAGCTAGTGGCTCTCGAGCTGGGTTTGGGCTGCTATGCACATGGATATTGGACTTGGTTGGCTCTTTGCCCAAAGCTTTAGGGCTCTTTTTAGTCTTCTAAGTTTTTCCTCCCATACATAAAAGGTTGAGCCCTGAACAACGTTGGCCCAAGATTTGGATACTAGATCGAGAAAGTCTTTGTCTTGTATCCAAGTTGGACTGAATCTGAAAGGGATGGGTCCTCTAACTTGGTCTTTTTTAATTTCTAGTCTAATTGCCCTGTGATCTGATACACTGTGGGGCATAATTTATGCCTTTGCTGTGAGTCCTAGCAGCAGGAGGGAGCTTTGTATTAGGAATCTATCCAGTCTGGCTACTATTGCCCAGGACCGATCCTCTTATTGGTCCACGTGTAAAGTCCTTTGGCCGATTTGATGTCTAGAAGGTCCCAGGCTGAGGCTAAATCCTCTACCCATTCTCTAGCTGGGTCTTGCACTATGGATCCCCCTCTCTTTTATTCCTAAGCTAAAGTTACATTTAGATCCCCACCAAGAATGATATTGTTGAGATCATTTTGCTGAAGATAGTCCTATAAGCATTCCCAACAATGTTTTTTTTCCCCTAGATGTTGCAGAACATAGATATTAAAGACACTCACCTGGTAACCCGAGTCTTTATGAAGGAGTTTGGTGTGAATCCAGTGCATGCGCGTGTCAGAGCTGATCAAGTCTATTTTGGAGGCATTCCACAGTGTGCAGAGTCCTCCTGAGGCACCTCTGGCATTTTCAGCTACTTCGTAACTTCCTTTCCATACATTCAACGAAGTTTTAAGTGCATCTTGTTGGCACATCTTGGTCTCCTGGAGCAGTAGGATGTTTTCTTTCAAGATTTTGATAATATCCTTGAGCGTTTCTTCCTTCTTTTTGCTACCCATTCCTCTACAGTTTCAGGAGGTGATGATCATTATAAACCTTGAGGGGAGGGATGGCCTCCTTGGGAGGCTTTGGCTTGCTTCCTTGTTTGTCGAACGCTAATCAGCTGCTTGATGGTGGGTTGTGACCCGTTGAGGACGTCTTTGTAGGTTTCCTGGTCTCTTTCAGCTTTCTTTGTTTTCCTGCCTCTTCATGTTTTCTTTGGAGTGACCCAAACCTCATTTGCCTCGTCTGAGTCGTTGCCTATGGAGATCTCCCCTTCCTCTATGTTTTGACTACCTTCCAACCTTTGGGGGGAGTTATTTTGCTCCCCTTCTTCTTCTCCTGGCTGGTTCCCTTTGTCTTCAGAATTCAGGTTTCCTTTTGCTCCCTATGGCACGTCTTTACTTGGATCTGGCTCCCCTTCATCAGCTTCTTTGGCTAGGATACTGAAGTTGTTCTCAGTTTCCTTGGTCCCTGAAGTTTTGGCGAGCGGTGGGGTTGTCTGTTCATTTCTTTGTCCTTTCGCTTTGGATTTCCCCTTCCGAGCCTGTTGCCAGCCTTCTTCCCCTACTTTCTCTATGGGAGGGTTCTTTGGAAAGTTCCTTTGGAAGTGGCCATATTCGTGACAACCTCTGCACTTGAACGGGAGTTGTTCGTAATCCAACTTTTGGAAGTGGTGTCAGTCACCAAATTTTAATTTTATTGCCTCATGTAGACCTACCTCCAGGTCGATCTCCACACAGATCCGCGCACAGGAGTACTGGTCTCTAGGCTCTGCTCAGTCAATGTAGCGTCCCAGGCCATTCCCTATTGCTTGAAGCGAGGTTGGGTTCCAGCAATGAATCGACATATTAGGGAGTCTTACCCAGACTGGCACATCCTTGGGAACTTCTGAGGCAGGGTCAAAGCTTGGGGTCCATCGGTTTAAGTAGAGTCCTTGGGTGCCCATGAAGTACGGACCATTTCTGAAGATCAAATCTCTATCCTCCTGAGAGATAAATTCGAAAATGAAGTATCCTCTCCCGACCGCATAGCATGTAACACTATTTGTGATCAGCGGTCTCCAGTTTCGTTGTATCCAGTTGTCTGTGGATCTGGTTGAGGGCCAAAGACCCATGAACTGACCTACAAGTCCCCGTTCAGAGAGGGAAAGGGCTACTTTCATTGGAAGTTTGGGCGGCAGATCAATCTCTGGAATAGCGTCTAGTTTCTTAACAAAGCTTGGGGGCGCTGAGGAGGTCATCTTCTTGCTGCAAGCTGCAACCAGTTTTCGAAAGGAGGTGGAGGGAGAAGGAGGGGGCGACGTCTCCCCTCCTTGAGCTTCCATGGTGGCGCTCGAGAACCCTAGGCTGCTTTACCAGGGCGCGAGGTCAAGGGCGCGATAAGCAACATTCCTAATTTAAATTTGAAGGACATGGGCGTGGGCTTTGATCCACTTATGTGTGCACATTTCATGATACCATTTATTATAGTATCTCTGGGTGCAACCACATGTTCGACCACTACCTCAAGGTGTGCCCATGGCTCCAGGTAAAGCCTTCACAAGAATTGAACCTTGCCCAACAGTGAAAAACTTCTCACTTTCCACTATTGGATCCAACCCCTTTGGGCTTAAAGTTGAAGGACATGGGGGTGGGATTTGATCCACTTATGTGTGCACGGGTCACGATACCATTTATTATAGTATCCAGCACACCAAATTGGTGTATGAGACCCCCTTGTTTGTGGGACAAGGGATCCCCCTTCGCCCAGCGATTTGACTGGTAAAGTCTACGAAGGTATACATACCCTACCCCCCCTTGGATTTGAACCTGTGACCTCTTAAGAGGAAACACATGTTCTTAACCATTAGGCCCACTCAAGTTGTATTGTACATGTAAAACAATGTTAGAAAAGCCAAAATAAGACAATATATGAAGATATAAGCCTAAAAAACCAATGGGGAATCAACAACAAACATTTCTATCCCAAAATGGCAGAAGTATGCAAATATATATATCAACGGTAAAGAGACTATGACAGTTTCATTTTAAACCATCATAATCAAATGTATGATGTTGGAAAATTAAGCTAGCAATTAGTAGACAATCTTCCAATTTTTAAACCAAGACTTTGATAACAAGAGAGGGATGTTGATAAGTGTTATCAACATAATTTTATAATACCATTATGTATGTAGCAAAATTTTGCTACAAAAACAAGTTCTAGCCACTACAATCAACAAGTAAGCCACCCAAACAATAGCTCTTAAACAATAGATCAATTATGACAACTTGCAAGTAATTTTCAGTGGTAGAAAAGTTGTAAAAGAGTAAGAGAGAGTGATTTTGTTGCAGCCCTAATGGTTGTATCTTAATGCTTGTTACAACAGCTTAAACACTTGGCAAATCAAGACGCCCTTAGGGCACAAGATAGCTTAAAGCATGTAAAATTAAATCCCAAACTTGAACAATTCAATCTCTTTAAAATCACGTTTACCAATGCAACAATATTCAATCTCCAATGCAAATTTTTGTGTCTTATCTGTTGGGTAATGGAGTCTCTTGTTTTGATCTAGGGTTTAGCACTCTTCTAGGGGTGTAATACCTTTCACTCCCTAGAGAATATAAACCTTCACAAGGTCTTGTTACAAGGGTGTAAGCTCTTTTACTCCTTGTAGCAATCCTTTAAGCCTTTTCAATAAAAATAACAAATAAATTCCTTGATGGAGGGTGTATTCTCTTATAATCCTCCAAGGGTTTAACAAAATTACCTCGAAATCAAGAAGAAACATACAAAATTGCAGAAATTCCTTGCCTAATCCAAAATATATCATGCAAAACCCTTACTTATCAAAGTTATTCCACCAATTTTCCAAGAACAAGCATCCAAGAGAAGTCGCTAGCCTTTCCTCCACCAATAGACAAGTAAAGAATCCATTGTGCACAAGAGACAAGAGATAGAAAATTTCCCAAGGAGGGAGAAAATTTCAGCCAAGAGTTATGTAATTCTCAAGCGAGTTATGTCTAAAATGAAAATGAGATATCCTCTATTTATATGAGGCCATCTAAACCAATTTTGTCCACATAAAATGTCAACAACAAATTAAAAGGGGGTTGACCCCCTTTATTTTCCTTTACAATTTACAAAAAGAAATTTACATAGAGTAAAACCCTCAAAAGGGTGATGTCATGCCCTACAAGGGTGATGTCGAGCCTCTAAGTGAGACATTGAGCCTCAAGATGCAATTTGTTGGGCCTCAAAAGGCCATGTATCAAGCTCTCATGTGTTAGAGTTCCATTCCATGCCTCTTATTCCTTCAAAACACATCACATCATGTTTGGTACCATCAAGCCCACCAAAACCCTAACCTACACATGACGTCAAGGCTTAGAAAGTGATGTTCTTGGCCTCCAAAGGACATCTTCCAAGTGCAAATGGATACGATGTCATCCTCTAGCGATGTCAATGTGCCTCCAAAGGAAACATTCATCACCTCATGTGCACAAGAGCTCCAAGGTCCACTTCCCATCCTATGGGATATGGCATCCATCCTTGGAGTATTCAACCCCCATGAAGGTAAAAATGGCATAATTTCTCCATGGAATGGATTCTCCACTTCACAAGGTCCTGCAAAGACAAACAAGTACACCCTCCAAGGGTCCACAAGTCACATGTATCATGCCAAGTAAGCCACATTTAATAAAAGAACCAGTCGAACATGTGCATTAAATCCCCCCTTTTCAAACTAAACAAATGCTCAAAGACCATATAAAAATTTCCAAATTTAACTATGGGAGGGTTGTCATGGTGCCTTATTGGGTAGATTGATCCCCAAGTCATATTGTCTCATTTATGGGTGCCTTTGTAGAGGGTGTGTCACATCCCTCGTTTGCAATGCAACCTTTTTCCAAGCCTTTTTATTTGCCATTAAATTATTATGGTCCAAAATATTGAGTGCCATTTTCAATGGAAAGTAAGGAGCATTGTAATACCACTTGAAGTTAGGAACACATTGAGTGCCATTTTCAATGGAAAGTAAGGAGCATTGTAATACCACTTGAAGTTAGGAACACATTGAGTGCCATGTGCAAGGAAATTAAAGGACAACACAAATGCATTCCCCCAACAAGTAGGGCATTTATTAATTATGTGTTTTCTTTTTTAAAAGCTCCTTCATTTTTTATGGAGAAGTGTTTCATTGCTCTCAAGACTTTAGGGAGAGCATCTAGAGGGACTAGTTATGGATTTTATCTTTTTCCAACTACCAAACCTCTAGGCCTTTATCCCCTTCTTCCCATGAAACGAGGTTAAAACCCTTCTTGGGGTCAATAAGCTTGAAAACCCAAAATATGAGGAAATGAAAGGGAAGAAGTGTGGAAAGTGGTAAGTATAAGCATAAATGGTACAATGACTATTCAATGAGCCCCCCTAGTAACACACTTTTCCCGAGGGTGACCCACTTACTAGGAAACCATGTCAACCACCAAGGTGAAATGAGGCAAAAGGTATAATTTCCAATCAAATATTTTCATAATCAAGAAAGGACTCTTTGCACCATGCTCAAATGCTTTGATTATTAAAATGACACTTACCACACGACCAGACTTGTTACCTCATGAAGCAAGTCTTGATGTCCTTTTTGGGTCATGCTGGTGTGGTGGATGTTGCTACTGTCAATGAATGGTGATTTGTAGTGAGAGAAGGGGATCTGTTTTCTCATCTATCTCTCAACACTCCATGTCTTCAACATGCGGGCCTCAAGACATCATATCCTTAGTTACCCCTAGCTTGGGGGGGTAACATTTACCAAATGTCATAAGCCAAATTAAGATATAACCTGATACATGTTTGGATGGAATATAGTAAATGATATAAAAATAAATAAAAGCGTGTTATAAATGTGCCCATAACTTTTTTCTCTTAAAATATAAAAAAAATGGTTTGGACACTTAGCTCAATATGGCTCAATCATCGTGATTAGTGTTTTGTATGCATTTTCATATTTATAGGATTTGGAACAAGTTAAGCATATCCATGGTTATGTGATAAAAATTGGATTTGAATGTAATGTTGTTGTGGGAAATGGTCTTGTAGAAATAAAATACAATCATTGATGGCAGGGTGTTACACATTATTTTAGTCACCTCACTGATCAAATGACAACATGTGCTCATGTTCCTTGAAAATAGTAAAAGAGACTTTCTTCGTGAGAAAAGTGATTTGCTTTTCCTCTTTCAAAAACTATAAAAAGGAAGGTCATCACACCCTACTATATGCATGGGGTGCGATGATGCTTGATCGTCGCACTCTGAACTAAAACTGGACCGTGATGTCGTCGCAGGCTGCCTATGCATAGGGTGCGATGATGCTTAAGAAAATAAAAAGTCAAAATTCACGAATGTTCTAGAAGGGAATCTTATAGAAGATGAGGTGGCCTTCGATCGGTTTGGATCTTACTCGCTTCTCTGATTTAGTGTGATCATCCTAATCCCCTCATCCATCTCTCTTTCACCCTATATAAAGAGGGATCTCTTATGGAAAAGGCTAAGGTTTGCAAGGGCTTGCATATGCATGAAGAGTTCTACTAGATATTATGCTTGAGAGCTTTGCTTTAGTTCTCTAAGTTAGATTGTGGATCTTCTTCATCAAAGGAATTGGAGAAAAGGTGTGTGTGTGTTGGAGCAAAGAGCCATTGAAAGGGACCTTGCAACATCAAGGCATTGGGTTGTATTCTCCACTTTCCATTTAATATAATGCAGCAATACATATCTTTTCTATAAAGGTGTCTTAACTTTTATTGTATAACTCCTTGATCTTATACATAGAATTCATTGGAATATATATATCTGTGTTCTATCTCTCTTTGTTGGTTTGTGCTTTTTAAAACAGGTTCACCATTCCACAAACTCAAAGAAGGAGCTACAAGGACAACACTAGTGAGGACCAAGCGTCATTTAAAAGGTATGTCAGTTGTACCTCTCTAAACTAGTTTATATGACAATGAAGTCTAAGGTGAAGTTTGTATTATGTCTTGTTTTGTTCTAGCTTCCTGTGGAAGTTAGGGAGATCAGTTTGTGTTCGCACTTACCGATTAGTCTGATAAAAAAATTGGCGACCATACTGAGGATACAACCTTTTTTTTTTTTCCTCTTATTTTCTTTTAGCCTGCCTTCTTTTGGTTATTTTCATTCTCTGAGTCTTTGGGTGATCCATCTTGACTCCCTGGGTCTGAAGGTTCATTGAGAAATTTTGTCTTTCTTCCCATTTTTCTTTATTTTCAGAGATCATTGCACTGTAACCTATTGACAGCCTGCAACGATCCTCTGACGTCGCACTCTACTGGTGAATACCAATGCAACGACGTCACATTGTGCCTTATTGACAACCTGTGACAATCTTAGATCGTCGCACTGTACTCCTCTGCAACCTATGATGATTCCTATAGGAATTGTTGGGTGGCCATTTTTATTTTCTCTACCCAGTTTTGCCTCTATTTCCTGGGATGAACTTATGACACTAGTGAATGATTGTTTTATAACTTTGAAACCTGCATTTGATTGATTTTCAAAAATTGAAAGTCTTCTTTATAAGATTTGCAAGTTTTGATTTTGGTTTCTTGTCACAAGGGTATAATCTCAAGATCCTGGGCCTGAGTGCTTGGTTGATAAGGAGTCCTTGATTTATTTTGGGTTTTGGATTGTGTTTACTTTTTGGATTGTTAATTGATTAAGAGACATTTTTTGTTTGTATTTGACAAAAGGTTTTCTTGTTGTTTCATGTTTTGTTTACATTATGAGTTTGATTTGGGAATAATGTAGAGAATGTGCTAGTTTTCTTGGACTATGCTTTCTTTTCTTCATTACATCTCTGATTCGATTTGAGAAAGAAAGAACTAAAGTCATTCTTCTTTTTAGTAGTCATTACAAGAAAAATGTTGCATTCAAATATTTATAAAGAAGAGAAAAATTGGAAAATTTAGCAGTTTTTGATTATTTGGAATCTTTTTTATTCAAAAATTGAGAAATTGTATTTTGTAGCTCTTATATTATAGAAAGAGACACGTTATCCCTACTTTAATTAGAGTTCATCAAATTAAACAATTTCATATCATATCTTCTTTCATTTTATTGGGTAAAGGTCAAATACATCATCAGTTTCATTTCCGTTTTCCTTTTGAGTAAGCAACGACCTTTAAAATACAACGCAATTTTAAAATCTATTAGGAGCTTTTATTTTCTAGAAATTTTCTACACCAACATTGGCTAGGATAGCGCTTTGGAATAAGTTGTAAGGCACACTCTCCAAAGCATAAAAACACACAATAGTATCTTGTGATAGGGAGAGTTCAAATCCATACATTTTGTCTTGGAAAGCCCTTCTAACACAAGGGTCAATCACGAGGTCACATTAGGACCGACAAAGTTACTCACCCTGCTTTGTTGGTCTTAGTGTAGAGATTGTGCATATTATTGGGGGTCACTTGAAAAGAAAATCCTTTGGGGACCTTCTCGAGTTGATTTTGGGCTTAGATACCTTGCCTTTGCGCGTGGATCAGAATGTTGACTGTTTCCCAGGCATCATTGTCATAATTGGTAACCTTAGTGGCCTATCTCTTTAGAGTCTTTACACAAGGTGAATGTGGAAGGGCAAGTCTTCACAATACCTGTAATCGACGTTGGCCAAACTCACTCGGGCTCCTTGGAGGGTATACCCACGATTATGTGTGGGATCTTGCACCAGGGTGTAAGTTCGTTAAGCAGGTCATCAACGTAAATTTTCCACCCGCTTTATCCCAGCCCCTTCTTGTCTTGATTTTGCGACGTTGGATTTCATCACCAACTAGTGACTTCGAAATAAGAAGGTTTGTTTGCGTGTTTGATATCTAGATTTTATTAGTGAGTGTTGTTTGTTTCTCTAGTTGGCCATAGATTTATTTCGTTCTTTATTTGGTGCGACTAAAATCAACCCTCGCCATTCGCGTAGGATGCAAGGGTTACCTCCAGAAGATTTGAAAGATTACGCTCCTTTACTTCCTAACTCAACAGAGGGTTCTCCTTAAGGAGTAGTCAATAATGACATAGCCTCTGAGATTGGAAGTTCTACTCCATTGGAGGAATCAATACTTCCCATAAATTCGTTATTGAGTGTTGTACGAGATCCAAATTTGCTCCGAATAAATTCATCAGGAGACGTTGTTGCTGAAGATTATACTGGAATACCTACTGAACCTCACGCAGATTCTGGTGTAGATGATCCGATTTTTCAAAGTGAATTGTTTAGAACTTCGTTTCATACTGCTGGAATTTTTAACCCTAGCTCTATCCATGTCCATTCTCTTTGGAGGACCTCTTCAGGACACAATATTTTTGATAAACTAGGAATGAGTCCTAATCAACCTATGACATCACATACGCATGTGACTTCCACTACTTATACAATACCTTTAGAACATTTTATCGGCACGACTAGTAATGGTGTCACAGTTTCAGACCAATTATTGGTTAGTTCTCACACAATTCTTCCTCTCCAACTCGCTAACTCTACCATGGTCTCACAAGCTAGGCCTGCTTCTACCAGAAATGTGGTAGTCACTCAACCTCCTATTGGAACACCACTTCCACTTAGATAAAATATGTCACTTCCACCTGGGTATAATGCTTTGAATACTTCCATTGCTAATCCTGCCCAAAATCCACCTAGAGGGTCTAATATTTTTGTTCCTTCTGGGTACAATGTTGCTAGCATTTTTGTTCCTACACCTACCCAGGTTTTCTCTGGTGGGCCTAACATTCCTCCTCCACCTTCGCCTAGAGGATCTAATCATCTTGTCCCCAGTAGATCAAATCAAATTGGAGGCACAAGTCATTTTGTCACTTCTAGTTTTCAAATTCCTATTGGAGGTCAACCTCAAGTTAGGTGGCAACCTCAAGTTGGGGGAAAACCTCAAGTTGGAGGCCATAACCCAGTGTATGGAAAAAATATCCCTGGATTACAATCTCAACCTTGGAATTTTCCTTTCCAAGGAAATCAAAAACCGTTGGGGGGAAACCTCCTCAAGTTAATTCTTTTGTACCCCCTAATCTTGGGCAACCATATCCAGGTTCTATGAATCCTACCTGGGGTTAGAATTTTCAGTCTAATGCTCCTTTCCAAGGAAACTTACCTAATCAACCAACTCATGTTGGCTATTCGACTCAAAATCCTCCACCACTGAATTTGTCAAGACTCTCTAACTATCTACAAACTGCTTATGGTCCTACTAGTATTCCTACGGGACCACCTCAAAATTACCAGTTTCCTCAAGTGAAGAGACAATTGTTGTTTCTTGCTACTTTGGATTTACCGAATTTATCTAGGATTTTGAATGATCCTATTTTTCATTCTCCTTATTGGCCTGTCATAGCTCCCAAATTGCCATTAGACATTCCTAAGTCTGATAGATGATCAAGAGAAGACCCAAATAATCACGTCATGAATTTCCATCTTTGGTGTTCATCCAACTCCTTGATGGATGTCTCTATAAGATTACATATTTTTCAACGAACTCTTATGGGTTCGACAACCAAATGGTATATTGAGTTACCAAGAGGATTCTTCAATGACTTAAATACCTTATCCATGGTGTTCTTAGCACATTACCAATTTCCAATACGATACGAGACAGGTACTGAAATTTTGAGTTCATTTAAACAATCCTCTTCTACTCACATTTATGATCATATTCATGAGTGGAGGAGGAGAAGACGCTTAATCAAAGTTCCCCTTCCTAATAAACTATTGGTTGAGTGGTTTACCAAGTCAGTCATTGGTCCTATAGCCCATGATGTTGCAATGGGTGGTGTCGTCACTAAAGAGAAGGTGATTAGGCATGCTCAAAATTTGGATCTCGTTTATTCACAAACGAGCACACTATATGACTTGATCCCTGATGCTCCTCGTCCATCTACGAATCCAACCCCAACACCTCCAGTAGCTTCTCATGTTGTTAACGGCGTGATTGGAAATTTTCATGCTGAGACTTTGTCTCCATAAGCCAGTCATTTCAAACCCAAGTCTACTACTCCTAATGTACAAAATACTCCTCCTCCGACTCCTTCTCCCGGTAAAACTTCTGAAGTTAATTCGGTTCAATCTATGCCTACTGGTAAAAATAAAAATAAAAATAAAGGGAAGGGTAAGAATAAGGAGGACAAAAATAATAATCAACAATCTGAGAAAATCAAAACCCAACCTGTTGATGACAAAGACAAACATAAACCTCATTATCCTTGCCTTATCTGTGGTGAGGATCATTATAAAAAAGATTTTCCACGATGTGTTGAGGTTACTAAGTTCCTGCAAGGGACCGGGACACTTCCTACACCCGCCATTTTGTCTCAATCGTTTCCTTCTCAGCAACATGCCCAATTGGTCATTCATGACCAACCTTCTCCATCTACCACATATTATGTACTTATGTGTACAAGTGACTCCAAGAAGAACGAAGTTGCAGTCGCAACTCGAGCCAAAGATTATTCTCCTTCGAAAGAGAAAGTTGATGATTCACCACCTCCATTGGTTCAACCTCCTCCACCAACTTCACCTCCAAATGATCCTCTTCATCTCGAACAACCGGGCCTAGATACGATTCTTTGTCCCCCTCCCAAGGGAGTTGTTCGAAAGTCATCATTTAATCCTCATGCATGTGTTTCCCAAAACTATAGTATTGTAGAAGACCTTGCGCAAGCACCCTCTGTGGTGTCGACTCTCGAAGTCCTTCAAAGTTGTCCTACTCAATGGAAGGCATTGTTAAAGGATATTGGTGGAATTGATCCTACCGATACCAATTTAATAATCTTTGACTTGGAAGATCATATTCCAAGGCTTCCTTCTCAATTAGCGTTTCAAAAACAATTTGTTGTAGAAAATAAGAATATTTGTCGAACCGTTATTGATGAAGGAGCCTCGACTTGTGTCATGTCCATTACTTGTGGGAAAGTCATTGGCTCTCCTGCCCTTACCGAGTCACACAATACTCTCAAGGCTTTTAATGGTACAAGGTTTAAACCTTATGGTGTTCTTCCTTCATTGTCTATTACGTTAGAAGGTAAAGCGATTAATGTTGAGGTTGAGGTCTTTGATGCACCTCTCAATTACAACCTTCTACTTGACCGTAGTTGGATTGATTCCATGTGAGTAGTTGTTTCTACTCTTTTCCGTGTGTTACATTTCCCGCACCAAGGAAAATTCATTACTGTCGATTAACTGTCCTTCTTTAATTCTGATTCACATACTAACAATGTACCTTTCATTGCGAAAACACCTCCTTGTTATGAGAATGTCGGTGTGGGACTTTTAAAAGATTCAACGTTAATCGGTACCTTTCCTATTCCACCACCCGATATTCCTCCTCCTTTTTTCGCCTCGATTAACAT
Source organism: Picea engelmannii (assembly GCA_009831015.1). Taxonomy (NCBI): domain Eukaryota; kingdom Viridiplantae; phylum Streptophyta; class Pinopsida; order Pinales; family Pinaceae; genus Picea; species Picea engelmannii. The sequence goes on along the minus strand of ML794366.1, from coordinate 164,235 downwards.
GATATCGACCTTTTTTAGTGAAACCCCTGAGTCTTATGACCCGTGGATAGTACCTATATTTTATGATTGTCTTCGTAACGACAACCAAATGCCTTTGAGTCCGGTAGAATTGGCTTATCAAGCTATCCAATCGACAACTACTCCTCATTCTCTTTGTGATACGTCTCCTGATTTGTTTCACGTGATATTTACCACTGATGAGTTGATCATAACATTTATGTCTATGGAAGATACTCCATGGGATGATGGGCATCATCGTTCTATTTTCTTCTTGGAACCCAAGACCATAGAGAGTTATCAACGGATTTCGACTCCGTCTATCGTTATTATTATCTCCTTTGTTCCTGAACCAACGCATGATGTTTTGTATGAAGGGAACTTAGGCAATATTTCACCTACCATCCCTCTTGATATTTCTATTAAACTCGGAGTCATGAAAAATGTTCACATCAGTGCCTCATGTTCTACTGATGAGGTCTGTACTTACAAAGCCCTTTTCCAATAATTTCGTGACATTTTTTCCTGGAGTTACGAAGAAATACCTGGTATAGATCCAAATATTGTTGTACATGAGATTAAGACTTACTTGGACGCTAAACCCATTCGACAGATAATTCTCCCAATACACCCACACAAATATGATACTATTAAGCGAAACAATGGTTGAGGGAGCGATCGAAACAATGACCCAGCAGTCGAGCTAGGGTTTTAACAGCGCGAGTGGACTGGGAGGTCCAATGGCGGCGCCAGGGAGTGGGGAGTCGGCCCCTCCTCTGTCGATCCCGTGCAAAGAAGCCTTCACTAGACTGGTTAATAGCTGCGGGAAGAAATTGATGGTTCCAGCGATCCCGAAATTCATCAAGAAACTGGAGGATATTCCGGAAATAGCTCTTCCTGAAGAAAGACCAATGCAGATCGCCCTGGCTCTGGCCCAGTGCGGCCTCGTGGGGCAGTTCATGGGCCTATGGTCGTCCTCCAAAACTACTGACGATTGGATCCAACGTAACTGGAAACCAAATCTGGCACATGGGGTTGCCTGCTACCCTGTAGGGCGCGGATATTTCGTTTTTGAATTTATTTCTGAAGAGGACCGAGACCTAATTTTCAGGAACGGCCCCTATTTCATGGGCTCGCAGGGTCTTTATTTGAACAAATGGACGTCGGATTTTGACCCCATGGTGGATACGCCCAAAGAAGTGCCGGTGTGGGTCAGGTTACCTAACCTCCCGATGCATTGCTGGGACTCAGAATCTCTGCAAAGAATAGGGAATGGAGTTGGCAGGTACATAGACAGAGCCGACAACCGCGGACAGTACAGTTGTGCCAGAATATGCGTGGAAGTAGACCTGGAAGCAGGGCTTCCTGAAGTAGTCAAGCTCTCGATTGGTACTTGGACCCATTTTCAGAAACTCGACTATGAGCACTTACCCTTCAAATGCAGAAACTGTCAGGAGCATGGCCACTTTCAAAGGAACTGTCCCAAAACACAAGCTAACAGGAAAGAGGATGCAGAAGGATGGCAGAAAGTTAGAAGAGGCAAAAACTCGAACAATGCCAGAGGCAAGGATAAAAGGACACAGGAACCTCTAAAGGAAGGTCAACCCTCCCACAAATCTCCAGAAGCCCCCCAATCCCCCTCAATCCCTCCAGCAACCATCGGAAATGGAATTCCTCCCTCGGCTACTCAAGCAGCAAACTCGCCCTCCAAATCACGCACTCATGACAACAAGCATATCAGTCTGACCTCGAATGAAGATATGGAGATTCCGGAGGATGATGCCGAAGAAGCTAGCAGCCCAAAAGGCTCTCCGGAGCAGCCAAAGCGAGGAAGAAAGTCTGAAAAGAAAAGAAGAGAAGAGCAAGCTAACAAGGAAGTGGCCCTAGGCACCCAGTACACTATCCATGATATGGCACACACAAG
>ML794366.1:144695-158593 GCA_009831015.1 Picea engelmannii | reverse complement strand
GTACGCTTGGGGGCTAGGCCATGCTACCAACAATCAAGCGGAGTTTCTCGCGCTGTGGCAAGGTCTCCACCAGGCATTAAAATTGGGAATCGAATCAATTAGAATTTTCGGTGATTCCAAGCAGGTCCTGGAAACTCTCATTTAAAAAAAAAAAGCCTAAGGATTGTTCTTTAGCCCAGTTGTACAGGAAATCCGCCATCCTCCTCAGTCAATTCAAGGACTCTCATATTTATCACATGCTAAGAACTCTAAACGGGCAAGCTGACGTTCAAGCGAATATTGGTTCCCAACTGCTCAAAGGTATTCTAAAGGTAAATGAAGAGACGTCCCCTCACGCCATCCCTTGATCCTTTCGGTGCCCGAGCTCTGAAATACCACGTGATCAACAAAAAGTACCCGCAGATTCCTATCTTCTTCATCATGACGCCGGACGAGCCCTCCTCTGACCAGAGATCGCAATCCGGCTCGGGTTGGGAGGTTCCTCGGGGAAGAGACCCGTTTCACCTCCTTAAGTGGCTATATGCTCATCTAGTTCTCATCTATTGTGTTTACTCGTTTCCCTTCGGCCTCCTCCTGCTCCGAAACTTCTGCGCGATGGACAAGAAGGCCTCTGCGTCCAAGCAGAGCCTCTCACCTCATGAATGAATCGAGCTTCTCAGGACTGAACTGGAGAGCATCAAAGCTACCACAGCAAAGAACAAGTGGGAAATGCTGGCAATAGAGATGCAAGACATCAAAGACGACCTGTCGGATGAACTCCAAGCTGGATTGAAAGATGTTGCAAACGTGCTGGGAGATCTTGGGAAAAGGCTCGTTGCGCTGGAACGAAAGGTGGAAGGGCTCACCTCTGCCCTTGGCAAGATCTCTGAGGCCTCGGCTGAAGTCTCTTCCAAGAATGACCGTTAACCCCGAACTTGATTCTAGTCTGCAAGTCACAGGATGGAATGAGGTTTTCAAAGCCTGTTGTTGGTTAAGTCTTAGTAGAGACAGTCTATTCGGCTTGTAATAGTTTCAGGAATGTTTCAAGAATGTTAGGTGCACTAGTAATAGTTTCAAGAATGTTAGGTGCTATAGTAAGATTAGGTTATCTGAGCAATAGCTCACCTTTTGAATCTGTAAGGGTTGGCAGCCCTCTCTGCCTCTTCTATAATAAAAAAAAACCTCATAACCGATTTTGTTAAAAAAAAAGAAAAAGATGATACTATTAAGCTCGAAGTTGAAAAACTTCTTAAAGCCAGTTTTGTATATCCAGTGGCTTTGACTGATTGGGTGTCCAGTCTTGTTCCAGTTAACAAGAAACAAGGCACGATCCGCGTTTGTGTATATTATAGGGATATCAACAAAGCTTGTCCCAAAGACAATTATCCAACTCATTCCGTTGACCATATTGTTGATGACTGTGTCGGGAGTGAAATCTTCTCCTTGATGGACGATTTATCTGGTTATAATCAAATCAATATTTTACCTAGGGATCAACATAAGAGTGATTTTATTTGCCCTTGGGGAACTTTCGCATACCAGAAACTACCTTTTGGTCTCAAAAATGTTGGTATGACTTTTCAACGGGCTATGTCTTATGATTTTCACGACATTAAGAACATTGTACGACCCTACCTAGATGATATACCGACACATTCTATGTGTCGTCAAGATCATCCAACACATCTACGGGCCATTTTCCTACATTGTCGTTATTATCGCATACAGTTGAATCCACATAAATGTGTTTTTTGTGTGGAGTCCAGACGACTTCTTAGTTTTATCATTTGTATACATGGGATTAGAGTAGACTCACTGAAGGTTGAGGCTATCCTCAATTTACCTCCTCTTTCCACACTACGCCAACTCCAAAGTTTGCAAGGGAAGGCAAAATTTTTATGTCGATTCATCCCCAACTATGCTGAATTAACAAAAGGATTTACTCGGCTTCTTAAGAAGGGTTACAATTTTATATGGGATGACACTACCAACAAAGCCTTTGAAGCTTTGAAACTCGCCTTGACTTGTACACCACTTTTGTTTCCACCTGATTATAGTCGAGATTATTTCATGTACTTAGCTGCTTCGAAGTCTACTATTGCTATGATTCTAGTCCAATAAGATGATTCACGTGATGAGCATGTTATATAATATTTGATTCAAAGTCTCACGACCACCGAAACCAAATATTTACATGTGGAAAAATTGGCCTTGGCAGTTATTCAAGTTGTTCAACGTTTTCGTCACTACATCTTATTACGCAAAACCACAGTCATTTCTGATTGCAACCCCATGAACACATCCTTACTCGACAATTGTTGGGGGCTCTAAATGGATAGTTATTCTCCAAGAGTTTGATTTGGAGTTTGAACGTGCCAAGTCAAAGAATTCTTTGGTTTTTGCCGAATTAATATGTGACCTTCCCTCTACTGAAACATAAACTATGGCAGAAGATTCCTTACCTGATGAATCTCTCTTTCTGATCAGTTCTGACAACATATGGTATGGAGACATTATCATTTATCTCCAAACCCAAACTTTATAGCCTGGTCTTTTTAGTACAGATCGTCGTCGTATTCAGTATCAAGCACATCAATACATTATCCTTGGTGATACCCTTTACCGTCATGGTATTGATTCCATATTTCGACGATGTCTCACCTATGATGAAGCTGAGAAAGCTTTGATTGACCGTTATTCTGGAGCATGTGGTGGTCATATGTCTGGGTATGCCACTGCCCAAAAGATCTTACGAGTTGGTTATTTCTGGCCTTCATTGTTTAAGGATTGCATTATTGTCATCCAGAAATGCCACGCCTATCAAACCTACAACAATAAGATCCGATCTCATCCTGCTCCCTTACACCCTATAGTTTTCATTGGTCCATTCGCTAAATGAGGCATTGACTTCATGACATGTAACCCTCACTCGAATGGGGGGCATGGATACATCATCGTAGCCGTGGATTGTTTCACTAAGTGGGCTGAGACGATGCCTACATTTGATAATACTAGGAAAAGTGAAACATTATTCGTATTCAATCATATCATTACTATATTTGGTGTCCCTCAAGCCATCGTCACTGACCATGGTAGTCATTTTCACAATTTCATGATGTTTGAACTTACCGAGAAGTTGGGTCTTCGACATGAAAACTCAACCCCTTATTATCCGCAGGCCAATGGCTGGGTTGAAGCAATCAACAAAGTTATCACTACTATGCTTCAACAGATGGTACGAATTCACAAGTCAATTTGGCACACAATGCTCTTCTCGGCATTATGGGCCTATCAGACATCTGTTAGGTCTGCTATGAGGTTCACACCTTTCCAATTAGTATATGGTATTGAAGAAATTTGGCCAATTGAATGTGATAACTGTTGGAGTTACTTCACACACACCTAGGATTTATTTTTCCTAAGGTTTTTCCTTGTTTATTTGTCATAATTAGTCATTATCCAGTCTCCTATATTTTAGGGGAGAATATTCCACCTGGAGAATATTCTCTTTCAGTTGACACTTCAGTTTGACTAGTTGAGTTGAGTTTAGATGTTGCATTGGTTTTGTCACCATGCAACATTGAGATCATCACCATGCCAATGTGCACTTGCCTTGGGATCATCACCAGAATAGTGCATTACACTTGATTCCCTGAGTTAAGTCCTCACTACTCTTTGTTCATTCAGTTAACTGAAGACTAATTGACGAGTTAACTCAGCTAGGTGGCGGTTCACTCCCGTAACTGCCTGAGAGACTAGACTAGGTGGAAATTTACTCCCGTAACTGTTGGTGTGTGTCTAGATCACTCTATACCACCACTATGGATCATTAGTTACTCATGTATCATATATCTATTGTAAATTATTCACTCTTTGAGTGTGGAAAACAGTTAATAAGAATTCTTCCATTCTTTCTCTCCTTCTTCTTCTTTCTCCAATTCTCTCTGCAAATGTGTGCATTATTGTTTAGCTAGATCTATTCTGTGTAGGTTCAACACATTTACATGGTATCAGAGCTGACAGACTGCTAAGAAAAAGCTACACCAAATTATTTTTTGCAAGTACTGAAGATTGAAGAACACATAAAGATGGAATCTATGTTTTACTCACCAACAATACTTCTCACGCCTCATAACTATTTGGAATGGAAGTCAAAAATTCTGCTTCATCTTAGATGCAAAGGCTTGTACCAAATATCTATGGCAATGGAAGTGGAGCCTGATTCTGCCAATGAGAAAAATGACTTTCTCAATAGACAAGATATGGCCAAAGGATTTATCTACTTGTCTATTTCTCCAGAAATTCTCTAGCAAGTATGTGATGTCACACAAGAATTCACTCCAAATGAATTATGGAGCAGATTGGAGGTTTTATTTGGGAATAAGGAAGAATGTATGCAAAATGTTGACAAGATAGAGAATGTAGAAAAGCCATTGGAAGATAAATCATCTCAGTTTGAAGAGCCTTCTACACAAGTATATGCACAAATTTCTATTCCATTAATTGAAGATGATGTCTACTCCATTTCAAATTTCTTTTCTGAATTTCATGTGGAAGATATATGGCATGCATCTCAGGAGTCACATGCAGACACTTTTTCATGCACCATGCATGCATCTCAGAAGACAAAAAGGGAGACGCGCACATCAGACTCAATTCTGATATTTTTTTAGCACAATTTGCATAAACAAATTGGATATTTGAATTCCTCTCGGGAAGATATCCAATTTCAAAAAAACAAATCGTTTGAAATGGAGTTCGGAAATTGAATTTATGATTGTTTTAAAATTAACAAATTTCAACATTTTTCCGGAAACGACTGCACGGTTTTCAAAATTTCATCCAAACTTTATTTGGATATTATTCATTACAAGAAGATAAAGTGGATATGTTTTGACATCTCAATGGTGCATATACTTCATCAGATCCATGAAGACATCTACATCTTCAACAAAATATTCAACGAGCACAAACTTGCACAGTTGCGAGGTCTTCTTGGAGTGAAGGAAACAGTTGCTTAGCAACTGCTTTTTGTTCCTTCTCATTTTTATTTTTATTTCATGCATTGTAATTTGAGGGGGGGGAGGGGGGGGTGGTTCCCATGAGTTTTTCCCTCTTTCCTCGTTTATTTCAGTGTATCTTTTGTATTTGGGTACCTAACATGGCCTCGTTGCCAGGACCCATTCTTTATTTTTACCATAGTGATGTTGAGGGGGGGTGTTGGAGTTACTTCACACACACCTAGGATTTATTTTTCCTAAGGATTTTCCTTGTTTATTAGTCATAATTAGTCATTATCCAGTCTCCTATATTTTAGGGGAGAATATTCCACCTGGAGAATATTCTATTTCAGTTTGACTAGTTGAGTTGAGTTTAGATGTTGCATTGGTTTTGTCACCATGCAACATTGAGATCATCACCATGCTAATGCACACTTGCCTTAGGATCATCACCAGACTAGCACATTACAATTGATTCCCTGAGTTAACTCCTCACTACTCTCTGTTCAGTCAGTTAACTGAAGACTAATTGACTAGTTAACTCAGCTAGGTGGCAATTCACTCCCGTAACTGCCTAAGAGACTAGACTAGGTGGAAGCTTACTCTCGTAACTATTGGTGTGTGTCTAGATCACTCTAGACCACCACTATGGATCATTAGTTACTCATGTATAATATATCTATTGTAAATTATTCACTCTTTGAGTATGGAAAACGATTAATTAGAATTCTTCCATTCTTTCTCTCCTTCTTCTTCTTTCTTCAATTCTCTCTGCAAATGTGTGTATTATTGTTTAGCTAGATCTATTATGTGTAGGTTTAACACACTTACAAAATCCCATCTTTGAAACCAGTTGTCGAACTTCTCCCTAACACCTCAGCTGAAGAGGAACGTCTCTTGTATTTGATACAATTAGACGAGACTCGTTGTGATCTTGCCTTAGTCATCGAAACTTAGAAAAAGTGTGTCAAAGCTCAATATGACAAGCATGTCAAACCACATATATTTTCTGAGGGTGATTTGGTTCTTCTTTACGAACAAGATCGTGACTTACTAGGGGCCAGAAAATTCGAGCCCATGTGGCGGGGCCCTTATGTTGTGAAACGAGTGTTGGAGAAAGGGGCCTATGAGCTGGTAGATTATGATGGAATTCCTTTGAGTGAACCTAGAAATGGGCTTTACTTGAAGAAGTATTATGCTTAAACTATTTTTGCATGAGTGTTGTGTATTTTTACTGTATCATACTCTTGTGTGCTTTTTCATTTTTGGTTCTGCCTTTCAACCACTTACCTTGCATTGTGCTTGGTTTCCAAATGTCAGTGTCTTCTCTACCCTATATCGTATTTTATGATGTTGTTAGTCACAGTACTCAAAACATAGCTTCTGCTGCTTGGGAAATCTATGCACCTACAAATGAATTGATCAGTCTACATGGTGTTTGTCTTGGTCATGCAACTAATAATATCACAGAATACAGTGCAATTATTGAGTTGCTAACTAATGTCCTTTCACTTGGCATCTGTCATCTTATTGTACGACTTGATTCACAGTTAGTAGTACTACAGTTGAGTAACATTTATTCCATCTGAAGTCCTACTTTGTTAAGGGTATATTTACAAATTCACCTCTTGGAAAGACACTTTGATTACATTGAATATCAACATATTCCTAGATGTCTAAATACATTCATAGATGCATTGGCTAATTATGTGTTAGACAGACATTTGAGACATTTATAAACCTAATCACACTTTTTACAAAAACAAGTAAGTCGGTAGGAACTTTATATTTATAACGATAAAAGTTACAAAAAAGTGTTTGTCCAAAGACCAAAATATCAAAAAGTGAAGCTCATGGCTTCATGTACAAAAATTATCAAGGATGATGCTCGTTGTAACAAGCAACTCCCCGTGCTACTTTACGGAGCAGTCGAACGATAGATGCAGATACGCCAATTGTGTGGCATTGATAATTCCTAGGAAGTTCATCCACCGTGGCATCAGGGACACTCATGGTTAGTCCCTCCAGGTTTTGTTCAAGAGCCTCTAGATCCATGCCAGCTACCCCTGCTACAACACCTCTGTCCCCTCACCTCTGGATGGGAGATGATCCCAGAGGATGATAATGCCCCACATCTGCATTTTTTTAGAGTACTTGATTAGTCTCGGATAGATGACACAAAAAACATTTTATATAATTAAAATATCAAAAACATTATATAAACAAAAATTTCCTTCTTACCTATGTCCCCCAACTGAGATCCTTAAGGAAGAGATAAATCAGGATCCCCATGGAAATTTGTCTCAACATATGCATAGTCTTCCACCATGAGTAGCTGATTCCTCAACCATTGGAATAAAATATCGTCATACTTGACGATAGGAATGCCACCATGATGAGCCATTAGATCCACCCATCTCTTCATCCATGGATCTTGTGGAGCAGGTATACCCCACTCCACCTATAGACGTAGGACAAGAATTCTTTCCAAGAAGAATGACACCAAAATGGACCCGTATCCAAACTATTTCAACCGACGGTTTCGACACTTTGTGAGTTGTTTTTTCATGCTTTTTAGGACACTCTCCCATCAGTTAAAGACCCTGGGTTACATGCACTCTATCACATACTGAAAATGGATTTGCAAAGACATATGGGGATTTTTATTCCCTACCATGCGGGTAATGGTGTAAAGGATGGTCCGCAATGGTAAATACCAGGAATCTATGATGGCCACCTTGCCACTGTGTTTTTCCGTACCGGGCATGCAATGGTGGCAAACATAGTAATCCATGGGTTCTCCTCCACCCCTGTTGCCTATGAGCGATACTCATTAACCATAGCAAGACAACCCTATCAGAAAGTAGATATCCTTTATATCCAATGTGAGTGTATGGACACCCACACGAAAAGCTTGTTCGTTCACATCCCACATGTGAACCAAATACTCTAACAACCTCAATTGGGCTCTCATGCCCTGAATCATGAAAAACTTGAGTAACCCACATTGCCTTAGAGTCATAATTGTGCATGGGTCATTCCTGGAAAAATAATCCTCTTCCTCATGCTCTCGCTCACACCACTTGGGCATCTTGACCAAGGAAATCCTGCCAAGGAACATTAAAATAAGATTAGAAACATAAAAAAATCATTCTTGGAGGTTTTGCTAGTTAAATTTATCTTTTCAAAAAATTTATTGTGATCGTCGCAAGGCTACACTTTCACATAGTGCGATGTCGTCACACCCTGCCTATGGGGTCTCTTGCGACGATGCAAGATTGTCGCAGTTCACGATACAACGTATCTGCGACAATCTCAACGCGCAAGTAGCCCCAAAAAATCGACCTAAGATCCAAATTTAACCTATGAAAACAAAATTTGAAACCATGAAAGGACAAAGAAGAATAAGATTACATGTTTGACGGAGACGGATCACAAAATGATCCACCACATGCTCCAAAATCGACAGTTGAAATTTGGGGAGAAAAGAGGGTTTTGGGGCACTATATGGGTAAATTTGCAAATGAAATGGTAAAATGATGTTTTAGCCTATTTTATTGTTTTTTACCATATTTATATTGAAAAAATTAATTTTTTTATATTTTATCCATGCCCTAAAGTCAAACCAACTTTGCGAAGTGTTTTCTATTGCAAATTAAAAGGTCTAGAGACGAGACGTTTGAATAGGGGTCCACTCTTTTTTGATTTGTTTTTGCATATTTTTCTTATGTACATATACATTTAGGTTTTTTTAGGAAAATATCCAAGCACGGTCTTAATTCTTTCTCACGCTCGTGAAACAATGAGAATGTAATTGAGTAATATTTTGTCATTTTTTTGAACTCACATTGGTAATATGAAAAACGAAACCTATGGAGTATCCTTTAAAGTCTTTTCAAGCTCCATAAACATGAAAAGATGGCCGAGCGACCTTGTTCTTTTCACACTCGTAAAAGTATTTGAAGAAAATGTTTGATGAGCGGTAGGTTATCTCTTTTTCGGTCTCGTCAGATTAACTTATGAAAAAGGACCTTATGGAGTTCTCTTTAAGTGTTTTTCAGACTCTCTAAAAATGAAAAACCCTCGAGTTTTCTTTCTTTGGACTCATTAAACAAACATCAAAAGAACCATATGGGATCAAACCACTCCTTCTGAAGGTTCATTAAACAGACTCTAAGGGACTCGTCCAAAGGAGGAGATTACATTTACAAGCATATGTTATCCTCCTCAAGCTTCTGTAAAAATAAAGAGGTACATGCCATAAATGGTGGGGGAAAATTGAGAAAGAATGTGTCTTTGTATTTGTGTTAGTGGCAGTAATAGTCGCTCTTGAACATGACACCCCCCTTCATCATTGTATTTGGGTTGGGAAATCCATTTGTCTCTCGTTTGACCATCCACAAGATCATATGTTGGGTCCTCCTTGAGTCGATGCCTCCAAGACAACCGTCATTTCATTCATATGTTCAAGAGAAGTCCAACCTAAACAAACCTTCTATCGAGTTGACCATCTGCAATTATAAATTTTCTAACATGTCGACCTTCTCTGAGTTAACTTCGAATCACTTCATACTTTGATCTACTTCAAATATGTTACATAGTTTGTGTCATTTATGGGGGATACATCAAGGCCCTCCTATGACGATTCTTTTCCCATCGACTTCAACTCATTATCCAGGAACGAGATTTAGAAAGCATTTAGTACCTTGGAGATTGCATGCCTCAATGGCAAGTTTCTTCGCTTTCAACAGTGGGTTCACATCATTGACCATGATCGGAAGATTCCATCGAGTGTTCAAATTCAACACATTTATTCACATTAGTTGGATTGTACTAGAGTATCTTGGGAGTCATTGACATCAATGGTGATTTCCCTTGCACTTGTTAACGATTTTCATTAGTGATCGGTAATCAAGTGGGTTCTACCATGTTCAACTTTGACACCTATAATCACATGGCTAGATTCATACTTAGAGACGATGGAAATGAAGACCCTAGATCTCATCATCTTAGTCCAGGTTGCGACAGAGTATTCATTAGTTTATACTTACACATAGATCTACTATGTATGTCTCGTGGCTATGTCTGAATTTGAATTATTTTAGAGCATAGATCCACGGTGTATTCTTGATGGCTATGTTGAATCATGATGACATGGATCCATAGTGTATATTTAGTGGCCATGACTCACTTGACACTTATTATTAGAGTCACTTGTAGTCTAGGCATTGGGAATGCCTACCTCAGAAGATGGTATGTTATTATGCAGATGCTTGATTGTTTGCAGGTTCCCGATTGATGTGCTCCTTGTTTTCAACACACACATGATACAAAGTATTTCAGTTGTCACAAGTTCTAGTTTCATACTTTGGGGGGAATTTTGTTACACATTATTTTAGTCACCTCAATGATCAATTGACAAAATGTGCTCATGTTCCCTGAAAATATTAAAAGAGACTTTCTCCATGAGAAAAGTGGTTTGTTTTTTCTCTTTAAAAAACTATAACAAGGAAGGTCGCCACACCCTGCTGTATGAATGGGGTGCGACAATGCCTGATCATCGCACTCTGCACTAAAACTAGACTGCGATGTCGCCGTAGGATGCCTATGCATGGGGTTTGACGATGCTTAAGCAAAGGGAAAGTCAAAATTTATGAATGTTCTAGAAGGGAATCTTCTAGAAGATGAGGTGGCCTCTGATTGGTTTGGATCTTACTCACTTCTCTGATTTAGTGGGATCATCCTAATCCCCTCATCCATCTCTCTTTCACCCTATATAAAGAGGGATCTCTTATGGAAAAGGCTAAGGTTTGCAAGGGCTTGCATATGCATGAATAGTTCTTCTACAGATTATGATTAAGAACTTTTCTTTAGTTCTCTAAGTCAGATTGTGGATCTTCTTCATCAAAGGCATTGGAGAAAAGGTGTGTGTGTTGGAGCAAAGAGCCATTGAAAGGGACCTTGCAACACCAAGGCATTAGGTTGTATTCTCCACTTTCCATTTAATATAATGCATCAATACATTTATTCTCTATAAAGGTGTCTTAACTTTTATTGTATAACTCCTTGATCTTATACATAGAATTCATTGAAATATATATCTATATATATATATATATATATATATATATATATATATATATATATATATATATATTTTTTCTCTCTCTNTATCTATATATATATATATATATATATATATATATATATATATATATATATATATATATTTGTTCTCTCTCTCTTTGTTGGTTTGTGCTTCCTAAAAAAGGTTCACCATTCCACAAACTCAAAGAAGGAGCTACAAGGACGACACTAGCAAGGACCAAGCATCATTTAAAAGGTATGTCACTTGTACCTCTCTAAACTAGTTTATATGACAATGAAGTCTAAGGTGAAGTTTGTATTATGTCTTGTTTTGTTCTAGCTTCATATGGAAGTTAGGGAGATCAATTTGTGTCCGCACTTACCGATTAGTCTGATAACATCAGGATAAAAGTAAACCTCAATGGAAGCAAACCCTTGTTAGGGATTAAATGCAGCAAGCACATAGCTCACGATGACTTAGTGAGGTTCCTCAAATTGTCAAAAACACGAGCCTTTCTAGCTAGGGAACACAATGTCCCCACATATATGTGTACAACATAAAAAACAAGACAATCTTCCAAACCTTTGATACTCTTAGTTTAGTTCTGATGTAGATGCAAAATACCTTAACACTATATTTTTTACTAGATTCCTCATCATCCTCATACACAATATCAATGGCTTCATCCGCCTTTGATGCTTTTGTCACACCCTATTTGTAAAAAGAAAATGGCAACTTTGTTAGGTGATTTGATCACAACATAGTTGCATCTTGATAGAATATAACTTAGAAGGTACAAAATGTATATTGTATGTTAATAAATTAACCTAATCATTGGGATGTACAAGCTCTATATCTCTTTCAGTAAAGAGATCTTATTATTTTTCATTTATTTGTTCATGTCCCGAAGCCGGTGTAGGCAAAGAATCTAATCCATCAAGCTACAATAATTACCATAAGGCAATGATTAAACACCAAATAAAAAGTACTGAAACTCATATAAAAAATCCAATTGATAAATAAAATCCAAACCTTTTATGTTCTATTGTACATCGATTCTATGTAAGAAACATTATCATGATGATACTGTTAATTTTCACATGCAACTGTATGTGACTAATTTTATATTCGAAAATTGCTTCCAAGTGATCTAACTATCACAGAACAACTTTACACTGAAATTATTGACTGAAAACATATGCAGCGGAAACAACAAGATCAGAGATGAATCATCAATACACAAGAGACACAATAATTTTCTTATGTAACTTTATCCAATTCTTTAAATCTAAGGACAAAACTAGTCCTCTCAATGTTACCAAGACTGAGGATAAAACAATCCTCTTAGCCAATACAATGTCACCAAATATGAGGACAACCTTGTCCTTCAATATCCATACAAATCAAAAGACAAACCTCAACAATATTATGGAAATATCCTTTGCCCATGAATATGTTGTAGATCACCTGTACGACCTACTAACGTCACCTGTCAGCCTGTACGAATCTATACCTGCCCATAAAACTAGATACATGATTCAACTTACTGGAAACCCGCGGACATACGTTGTTTTTTCATATGTAAATTGTGTATACCCTATACGCGATTTTTCCTTATGCAACTTGCGTATATACATATTTTGTCCTCTTTCAAACTATGTATTATACAAAAAATTCACTCCACACGTGTGACCTTCTTCACCTCTCTCTTTAGGGCCAGATTCACCACCTTGCAGTCTTTTCCCTTTACTTAGATCACTAATCCTCCCAGCATAAGTGCAGACTCAGTTATGCTAGCTCCATCATGTCTCCACTCTCTCTACATGATATGTAATGTCAGAATGACCTCTCTCCTTTATATACAACTCTTAGGGGTCACCATAGAAGACCCTCCACAAGTCAACATCAAATTAGGCTTTCCTTGTGGATGTGAATACCCAACACAAGCCCACAAATCCCATCACCAAACCCATGAAGCCCCCACTCAAATCCAAGGGGGTTTTCACCAAACCGAAAATGTGATGTGGTGCCCAAGACAATTCCCACATGCCCAACACGTAGGGCCATGTGAGAATACCTATGATAAGCTACAAAAATCAACACTCCCTCATAGCGAGGCAAGTATTCTCACCACACTCCACAAGTGGGAATGCCTCTCGATGCTACCAAAGCATCAACACTCCCTCTTAGCGAGGGAGGTATTCCATCTTCTATCATCACCTGGAAGTATCTCTGTCTCCCACATTGGATCCTCTACCACAACTGATCTCAATCTTCCTGATTGGATGCTCCCTCTGTCACCGAAGAAAATCCTTCTCTCTAGTCCTCCTGACTGGCTACATCCTCGGTCACTGAAGAAAATCATGTTGTCTAACATGAACCCTCCCTGGAAAAAAACCTACTCCTAGAAGCCCTCTACCTTTGAATCTTTTTTCTGGTGATCTCAACCCATGACACCATCCTGACAATCTTGGAAGATGTTGTTGATTAAGGTTGGTTGTCATTGATGTCAACCCTTGAAGAAAGACCCGTAGCATAAAGGTTTGGGTAATGGACCCAATAGTGTTTGATGTAAATATGAGTCATTATTTTTTGTCATGGTTGATAAGAAGTAAATATGGATGAACTCCAAAGTGGTCCCCTTATGGTGAAAGCCATCACGGGAAGATGCTTTGTGGAGTAAGAGAACCCATGCTTAATTGTGGAGTAATGAGGTGAAGGAAAGTGAATTTGTCAGGGAAAATATCCTAGATGGATAGTTCTTGTCATGTCATTTCCGGTGGTATGTGGAACGTCACATAATTCCTCACGGTTAGAGAGTTATGGCCATG
>ML794366.1:108314-123587 GCA_009831015.1 Picea engelmannii | reverse complement strand
AGCTAGCCGTTTTGCCAAAGAAGTCTTAAGGAGAGAAGAGGAAGCTTTAGGCCTAGCCTTAGCTACACCTAGGTAAGTCTTTCCTTCTTAGGGTTTTAGGATTTGGTGGCCTTGCCATAGCAACACCATCAAACCCTAACCCTTTTGTCCTTAAGTTTAAGTTCTCCAAGCCATTAGTCTCACTTCAATTGACTCCATTAACCCAAGGCACTAGTCTAGAGATCCTTTTGAGCTTGTTGTCATTAAACTCTCTTTCAAACACTCTTTTAAATTGAAACCCTAACTAACCTAGCATCTAACCCTAGCTGTTTACTAACCCTAACCCTAGAGGTAACGTCCTAGCCTTTTTCAACTCTTGATTGCTCTAAAGGTTGCGGCTAGGTCTCCTCTTGGCAGCCACAAAGGTTTCACACATTTTCATTGGTAAAATTCACAAAACGTCTACCTTGTGGCCCCTCTAACCAATCTGTTTTAGGGTTGACGTCATAGTGACAGCAACAGAATTATATGTGATGTCACACTTGTTTAAAATCTGGCTTGGCTTAAAACGTTGTGATGTGTTTCACCTTGATCAATAGGCTTTGAGTTGATAATCACTCCCATAAGTTTAATTGCCAAAACGTTCCTCTCATTGCCTCTAATTTCTAAATTTAAATCTAGGGCTAACGTCACCTATTTCTGAATTTGTGACGCAGCAACATTATGTATGTATGAGCAGATTTAATATTTATTGCATTGTGACATAATAAAGCTAAATTTGTACTTTGGATGCAAGTATAAGTTTGTATTTATTGAAGAAGTAATATTATAACCCTTTGTCTTTAAATGTAATCATTGACTTCGTCAATAATTACACATATCATTGCTCATATGTATATTTGAGGATAGTCATTGATATTATGAAGTACTAACCCACTGCAAGCACGTTTTCTAGCTTCGTTTGTCTTGTCTCGCAAACAGGTGCCTCATGAGTGGAATATCTTCTTTGACTATCTGTATTGGCAGTAATCTGTGAAAGGGATTCTTTAACTTGGTCCATTACCCCTTTAGCCCTTCTGAAACCCATATTACATAGGGACGTCTCCCTTGGACTAGCCATCCTAAATAGAAAGAGCCCCCCATCGAGGTGATAGTGGGTGGGGAAGCTCCTGTTACGCCAGTTTTAAGCCTTGACTCAAGCAACCTAAACCCTTCCTACAAACCGTGCGATAACAGTGACACAAGTACATATGATTAGATGTTATGATGATTGATTATTGTTACTGACATGAGTCGTTGATGGATGCAGGCTGATGATAACTTGTCAACTAGACTCACATGTGGAGTAGAGGGGTCACGTAGGACAACCAGAGACTTGAGGGAGAGGTGTGGACAACGGCCCTGCAACAACCTAATAACACTCCCACCGTGGCTTGAACTGTAGGTTAACGATTACCTAGTTCAAGAAGACCCACGATGTCGTGAGGGCAGACTATGACAATCGCTTGTGATGATTCTAAGGGGCACGCAATAAGGGAGGGACCTTATTCTTTAGAGGCCCTTAGTCTCGCACAAGATCACCTGACGGAGTATTGACTCTAGGGGTTTTTTATGTCTACCGAGTCAGTCAAGAAGCAAGTGGCGCCCTTGGAACACGTAGTGCATCTTGAAGGGCACATCGTGCAAGGCAAACGAAAAGAAGCGAGTGGCACCCTTGGAGCACGTAGTGCATCTTGAAGGGCACGTCGCGCAAGGAAAACATAAAGAGGCGAGTGACACCCTTGGAGCACGTAGTGCATCCTAAAGGGAACATCACGCAAGGAAAACGAAAGGAGGTGGGTGGCAACCTTGGAGCACATAGTGCGTTCTGAAGGGCACGTCGTGATTTTAACTATTAAGTGAATAAACCTAGTTGGCCTTAAAGGAATGATGTGGTAAGTAAGATTTAATAACAAATTTTTCCCTAATGAAAATGTCGCCCACCCTAATGAAATTAAAATCTAGGTCTAAATAGAACATGTGGTCAAAAAATAATAATAACAAATAAACATGTAACAAAAAGGGGGGTAAGAAATTCAAATTACTTATTAAAAACAAAATTTTATGAAGGATTAAAATTTAAAAAGAAATGGTTGTTTTATCTATTTTGCTAATTTAATTTTAGATAAAAAGAAAAAGGGGTAATTGGTTGTTTCATCTACACTTGCTAAATTGATTTTTAGTTAAAAAGGAAAAAGGGGGAAACTTAAAAGAAATAGGAAACTTAAAGAAAAAGGGGAAACCTAAAGAAAAGGGGAAACATAAAGAAAAACTTGAATGTCTAACTTAGTAAGGAATCTTGCCCTTGGAACTTTCTAATTATGAACTCATCTAGGAATTAAGCAAGGTGTAAGTCATTTAAGAAGTGTAAGGGGATATTGGGACACCTAGGAGCGTTTTTATGAATGTTTTTAGGTGGGTGAGGGAAATAAGAATAATTAATTAATTAATAAAATAATTTTTTTAGTGCAACTAGGGGATCGGGCAGCATGTGTACGGGGGAGGTTTTTCCTAATTAAAATTAATGAAAAAGGAATTTAATGAGAATTTGAGAAACTAATTACTTAAAAACTCTATAAAAATGATGGAGGAGGAGGATTATGGATCTCACATTTTTGTGTAACGTTACGCTGTTGAATTTTGTCTTGACTGAGTTTCTCTTGTGGGAGTTGGGATACCCAGCTCGGGTAAGGAGTGGTAGCTCGACCTTGCGAGGCGAGTTGGGTGCTAGTAGTTCTCTGGTATTGTGTGCATGGCCCCTTTATGGCTCGAGGGGCTCAGGGGGAAGAAGAGTACCCCTAACATTGGCTGGGAGGTACCGGTGAGGTCACATCGGTCGGTAAGCGGGAGCTGAATGGAGCGCGCGAGGGACAGAAACTACGGAGCATTCACGTTGGCTAAGGTACGTCGATTTAAGTTGTTACTTGCAATGAACTTTAAATTACACATGTTATTTCTTTGGGTGGGTTTATTGAATAATAGGAAGAGATTGTGTTTTTATATTCCGTCCCTTATCCCTTTAGTCATCAGTCCGTGCTTGAGCAGTCGGTCAGGAGCCGAATCGACGATCGCCACTTCGGTGTTTAAATACCTATAGATTCAAATGCCCTGCTTTTATGTGCATGGAAGATGAGTGAAGGATAAATTTTACCCAGCTATCTATCCCTTACTTATCGTTGTGTTTGATTGATTCATGGCTAAATGATTTGTCTTTGCGCCTTCTTGAGAATGAGTATCCTTGCGTTTTCGATTGATTCATTGTCGAACGATTGGTCTTTGCGCCTTCTTGTGATTGAGTATCTCTGCGTTTTTTTTTATAAAACTATGCATTTCCTTGAATGATTATCTCTGCATTCCTTGAATGATCAACTTTGTGTTTTACATATATATTCACCGATTTTTACAGTTGTACATTATATTATTTTACTCTACGATTTATTGACCACATATTGACTCTGCATTTTAATACAATTATTACTCTGCATTTTTTCAATTGCTTACACTTGATCATCTCTGCATGTTGATCATTGAACCCCAATGTTTTAGTGGGAAAAATCTATGTGTTTTGAACCACGATATACCAAGCATTCCACACGATTTCCTCGGCATATTACCAGGCATTCAACCACGATTTTCTCCCCGCACATTTTCCAGCATTCAACACGATGTTCTGGGAATTTTACCCAACATCCAACCATGATTTTTCATGGCACACTACATAGCTTCCACCCTACGCATTTCGTGACACATTGCACAGTTTTTGCACCAAGATTCTAAAGATTTTACCTCTATGATTTCTTATATGGTTATGACAGCGTTAACTTGCATTTGGCTCAGCGAATCCATGTATATAAATGACAACAACATCATATGTAATTGCTCTACGATTTCACCTATATTCGGGCCAACAATACCATCCATTTACTCTGTGAATTGAATGATTATTGACTACGATTTCATATGTAAAACTTGACCGTGATTTACCTTTTTATTACGACAGCGATTTACCATTTACTTGACTGCGATTTACCATTTTATTATGACAACGATTTACCAATTACTGTTGTCTACGATTTACCCTTTGTAAAGTCAGCGATCAATCTTTTACTTTCACTACGAATTACCATTTTATAGTCAACGATTAACATTTACTTTGACTGCGTTTTGACAGTTTTTAATGTTTGACAGTAAATATTGGACAACGTTTTTATGATATGTATCAAGACAACGATTGCATATATTTAATAAACTTATGCCGACGAATTATACTGCGAATTTAATAGATTCATACTGCAAAGCTAATAGAATTATACCATAGATATCATTTACACCATAACAACGATTATATATATTTGATGGCAACAATATAAATTGTTTAGCTGTGTATTTGTATAGTGTTGAATTGGCATAGTGATACAGTGTATTGTTGCATGTTTTTATAGCGATATATTTGTATAAAAGTTATATTTAAAAGACAACCCAAACTTTTAGAAGACAACGATATCTTACCTTTTTATTAGACAACTTTATCACATGACAACGTTGAAGTAGACAACGTTTTTTTTATTTGAATGACAGAGAATTTATGGTTGAGTGTAATTGCGATGTAATGGTTGCAGTGTATAGATTGGCAACGATTTTTTATGATAATCTCTGCCTTTTATTTGCGTTTGATTGATAATCTCTCCCTGCGTGTTGATTGAAAAGTCTTATTTATGGTTAAGACTATGGTACAATTCTTACTTAATGTTATCAAGGTCAAGTTGTGCTCAGAAATTGTTGAGTTTAATAATTTGCAAATGAACTTAATTTAATTTGAAGGGCCTTATGATATATCGAATTATTTAATCATTCCACCTCAATGCGTTACGTTGTTAATTTATATAATGATATCTAGTTAGTGCTAACATGTACCTGTAAATCGATGGAATTGGGGATTGGGTTCCAACCATAAAAAACACATTGGAAAGTTTTGGTTTACCTAAATTCTTCTTATGATATTTAAAATTAATGATAATAATATTAGATAAATTGATAAGGGTTTATATAGTCATTTGCAAATGATATATAATAATTAAATAGTATTAATAGTATACATCAATGAATGCTTGTACCTATATACAGATTTGTTTCAAGCACGTGAAGGTGCCTTGCTTAATAAATAGTGTAAATTGCATCATGTTCATATCATTGTCTGATGCAATGGCGTAACCTCGGGCCTTAAGGCAAATTGTAATTGGTGGATAGTCATAGTTGTTTCACCACACAGGTTGCCTTGTAGAAACCACAAAATCATTTGGTTAGTTGCGCTTTCTAATTGAGTATTGTCACCTTGTGTCTTGTCAACTTGTTGTTGGGGCTTGGGTGTGGTCTTCATGTATTTTGTCAGTTATTTCGGTCTCCTAGCACATTGGATTTCTTGGGTTATTGGTGTACATATGTTATGTTGCGTCGGGGTTACTGTCATGCCTATCGCATGGTGACGACATGATTCCTAATGAGGGGATCATTGTGCACCCTGATGAATAGAGGCGAATGACAACCTGGTCGGAGTCTGTGCTTTCCAATGTGGGCGTTGTTCGTTGTAATTGATGCTGGTACTTGATTCTATAAGGCCTTAATGCATTTGGTTTGCGCGACGTAGAGGTTTCTAGTTATTGGTCGTCGAAGCCACTGCGTCAGGTTGTTGATGTTGTCCTTTAGCTTGTAAGCATTGTCTTGCTTGTGTCGGGTGGGTAGTCATTTTTATCTGTCTTGATTGTTGCATGTTTCGTACAGCTACACAATGTGCTAGTGTGTTGAGTCGTGGTTGTCTGTTGCTTGATCTGCGTGCGTCGTGTTCAACGTCAATTGTGTTGTTTAACTGTTGTCGTTGTTTGCCTTCCTGCTTGAAAAAAAAAAAAAATACAAATTTTTC
Organism: Picea engelmannii; assembly: GCA_009831015.1. Taxonomy (NCBI): domain Eukaryota; kingdom Viridiplantae; phylum Streptophyta; class Pinopsida; order Pinales; family Pinaceae; genus Picea; species Picea engelmannii. The sequence goes on along the minus strand of ML794366.1, from coordinate 117,652 downwards.
CCTTGCATTAGCGTTGCCTCGCACGTAATCGTAACGATGGGGTCGTTACAAATAGAGCAGGTTGTTATCGCATAGATTGTAGGTTGGGTAAAGCCCGACCCAAACTACAATAGTGGGACAACTGTGAGAGTATCTATCCACTGTCACCTTAGAGAGACACTCCCCTCGCTTTAGTGATGATAAAAACTACCACAAGGGGGGAATCTTGGTGACCCTAGGGGGATTGAGATGGAAAGTGAGGTGATGGAAGGTGAAACCCCTATAGGTTGAATTAGGACGTGGAAAGGGGCTTGGATAAGAGTCTTGTTGATAGGGGTAGGTTGTCAAAGTATAATGTACATGCAAAAGAGTGTTATACCTACCCGAGACAAGGCAAAATATGGATATACAAGACAGATAATCAAAGGGACAAGCAAGTGAAGCTTTTCATACTTTATTTCAGCGGTAAACATGAATTTATATCAACAATTAAATGAATAAAATGGCTACAAGGTATATCACCAAAAGTCAAGTAAATGATGCAAGAGGCTAAGCTAGCAATTACTAGTTTAACTCTAGTGAAATAGAACAGACTTCAGTGACAATAAAAGGTTGTTAGATGATGTTATCAGCAAGTTATTATGATAGCCAAGTGGCTATAGCAAAATTTTGCTACAACAACAAAATCCAACCAACAAAATCAACAAGTAAGCCACCCAAAAGATAGCCAACATCAAGTAGTTTAATTATAGTAGCTTACAAGCAAATTTCAATGGTGGAATAGTGAGTAAAACAAAGAGTTTGAGTGAGTTTTGTCGCAACCCTAATGGTTGTAGCATAAATTTATAATGGCAACAAGAAATACTTAGCCAAGCTAGATGCCCTAAGGCCTCAAGCAAGCTAATAACATATAGAATTGAATCCACTTTAAACAAGTGAAATACCTCGACAAAACATGTTCTCCAATGCAACGATTTTGTTTCTCCGATGCAATTTCAAATTAGTACTTTAATATATTGGGTAATGGAGTCTTGGTTGTAAGAGGTGGATCCAATACTTCTGTAGGGGTGCAAGCCCTTTTACTCCCTAGAGGAAGAGAATCCAACAAAGGTAAGTCTAGGAGGGTGTAAGCCCTTTTACACTTCCTAACAACATTGTCAAAAAAGACTTATCCAATAACAATTAAGATGAACTTGGTGGAGGGTATATGCCCTTATACTCCTCCAAGAGTTTAGACAAGGATGGCATGAAATAAGAAGAAATTACCAACAAAATGCGAAAAAATCCTTACCAATTCCACAAGATAGCAAGATAAAACACTAAATTACAAAGTAAATTCCATCCACATGCAAGAATAAGCTTCCAAGAAGGGTAGCGCACCACTCTAGCTCCAAAATAGACCAACAAGCATCCAAGATTTTGCACAAGAGAGAGAGATAGCTCAAATGCCCCAAAAGGGCAAAAATTTCAACCAAGTATGTCTTCTCAAGTGAGAGAGCTATGATAAAAATGAAATGAAATAGGTCTTTATTTATACAAGACCTCTAAAAATAGTTTATCCACATATCATTAGGGTAAAACAAAAAATAATGAGGTTGAACTCCTTTATTTTTCCCCTTTACAAATTTAATTTTGATTTTTCATATAAGTAAACCTAAAAAGATGACATCGTGCCCTAATTGGGTGACGTTTTGGCACTTTTAGTAAATCGTCAAGCTTGGAGAGGAAGTCATTGGGCCTCCAAATCCAATCCCTTCACGTGCTAGGGACTTCTCTCCATCAAGGCATGCCAATTATTCATTAAGTCATTACCACCATCATCAAACCCTAGCCCCAAATCATGACGTCAAGCCCCAAGGAGAGATGTTTTGACCTTCCAAGGTCAAACGTTGGGAAAAGGGGAGCTAGGTTTCATCCTTCAAGGTGTCTCCTCATGACTCCAAAGGAAATGTTCACCATCTATTTGTTCCAAGGGTGTGGGTCATGGCATCAAAAACATGGGCTTCCTAACCCAACGAAAGCCCAAGCTAGGCTTGTTCCTTCATAAATGTCCATCAAGCAAGGTCTTGCAAAGACAAATGAATGTGCCCTCCAAGGGTCTCAAGTCAAATGTATCAAGCCAAGTAAATCACATTTAATACAAGAACCACCTAAACATGTCCATCAAAAGTACCTTTTCAAATTAAACAGGTGCTTAAATACCCTATGCAACTTGCCAAGTTTAGGTATGGGAGGGTTGTCATGGTGACCTACTTGATGAGTCATTCCTTAGGTCAAGGAGTGTTTCCTAGGTGGATCCTCTACAAGTCATGTAAGGAGTATGATATGGATGGGGGGAAAAAATTTGGGCATGGGGTTCATGACATACAAGGGTTCGTATTGTCTCAATTATGGGTGCCTTTGTACAGGGTGTGTTGCACCTTCATTTTCAATGCATCCTTTTTCCAAGCCCATTTATTGCCATTAATTAATTAAAGTCCAAATCAATTGCGTACTATAAGACATGTAAAGAAAAGAGTATCACAACGTCACTTGAAGCTAGAGGTGCACAAAGTGTCATATGCATGGAAAGAAAGGGACACCGCATAAGTGTACACACCTCAACAAGCAGTACATCTATATAATGTGAGTTTGGTTTTGCAGGTCTTCAAATTCTTTTAGGAGAAACATTTCATTGTTCTCGATACCTCTCTGGGGGAGCACCTATAATGTTGTGACTTGGTTATCTTTTTCCAGCTATATTACCTTTGGGCCTTCAACCCCTTCTTTCCACAAAATGAGGTACAATCCCTTCTTGCGTCAATACACCTGAAAATCCCAAAAGATGGGGGAAGGAAAAGAATGAAATGTGAAAAGTGACAAGTATGATTGAGAATAGTACGATGACTTATCAATGAGACCTCCCAGTATCAAACCTTTCCCCAAGGATGACCACTTACTAGGGAACAATGTGAACCACCAAGGTGAAATAGGGCAAAGAGCATAATTTCCAAGCATGCGTTCTATAATCAAAGCAGCTTTAAATGCAACATACTCAAATGTCGCAAGTATTAAAGTGACACTTTCCACAATACATGACTTGTACCTCATGGAGCAAGACCCATTGTCTTCTGAAAACAAGTTGATGTGGTGAATGCCATCACGATGAACCAGAGAAGTATGATGGTGAAGTGAGTCTTCATCTGTGTAAGTGGACATCACAAGTCAATCCATCCATCGACACTCTATGTATGCAACCTGAGGGCCTCTAGACATCATCTCCTTAGTTATACCTAGAAATGAGGAATAACATTTGGCTTCTACTCGAGGACACGTACTCGTCACAGAGCGCATGAGAACCTCAACATCCCTTGGTTAGAATCGTGCCTACACACACTGAAACAACAAAATGTGAAAACTAGGGTGGCTCACTCACCCTTTGCTCATATAAAAAAAAATCCAAAACTTCAAAATTGACAACAAATCTAGAAAATAAATTTTTGCACTTTTTTTTGTATAATATGATGAAAGAAAAATATGTAAATCAATAATGCAAGTAGAGCAAAATGAAAATAAAAAATGAAATGCAACCAAACTATCATGAGAAATCAAGATGCAAATGCAAGAGATCAAAATAACCTACCTACTTACATGGGGCCTGGGCCCTGAAGAAGTCAAGTTCCTTTGATGTAGGGTTGGAGAAGAGATTCATCCACTGGCAATGTTATCTTTCTCCCATTCATGGTAGACAAGTAGTATTTTCCTTCCTCGGACTTCTTCTTTCACGATGTAAGGGCCAAGTGTTGTTCGTAATTTTGCTATGAAAAGAATGTGGTTGGGGATACCCCCAGGCCTACTTTGCCTCTAGTCCCTTGTTTTGGGTTTTCTTCCCTATTCGAAAATGGGTTCTCTGTGCCTCTTTCCTGTGGGATTTTGTGGACACTCTGCATGTATGTTAAGATTGTTGGTCTTCATGGATAATACGCTCGTGCATAGTCTTGACTCTATGAGTATTAAAGTGGAATATTGTGAGGGGAGTAATACTTTTCGGGCTCTTTTCGGGCCAAACCCTCAGGTTGTCAACCCGCTTTCTTCTGCCACCTACTGTCCATTGTTGCATTGAACCCTATGCATTATCGTGAAAGTGTTGCTTACTCAGAATTTGATGGAAAGCATTGTTTCATGCTCTTTTGTTTGGGGCAGGTTTTGATTGGTCATTTGCTATGTAAGTATGGAGGAAGTGTTGGACTCACGTCTTTGCTTGAAGTTATAGTCTATCTTCCTTTGAGACTGAATTGAAAGAGGAAAACATTGATATATTTTCTTCCCCTGACATTGAGAAGTGTTTCAGTCTTGATAGTCTTGAAGATTTCCCTACTTTAGGTTTTGCCACCCCCCTTTTCATTAAAACTTTTGCTACCAAAGAAGTAGGAGCTTCATCTCCCTCTCAGACCTTACCATCCCCTTCAAATACTCATCCTTCTATTGTGAAAACTAAAACCCCCCCTTCATATGTTCCTTCCTCTCCTAATCTACATACAATCAAGTCTCCTTCTGCTTCTTGTTCACCAAGAATCCAAAATCAAATGGCAAATGTTAACCCCCCTGCTAATAGGATGGATGCCATAGTGGTTGCAAGATATGCTCCTCTACTTTTACCTCAGCCACTGAATGCTCTTCCCCCTGCAGATTATTTGAAATACATGCCTAAGTTCACGGGAGAAGAAGATGTAACAACTGAGGAACATCTTACTGCTTTCTACAGCTATGCAGATAACCAAAATATTGAAAATGAAGATGTTTGGATGAGGGTTTTCGTCCAAAGCCTGTTTGGTGAGGCTAGGAAGTGGTTCAGGGGTCTAGCACCTGGATCCATTACTGGTATTGAGGCATTGGATGAAGCCTTCTTGAGGCATTGGGGTGACAAAAAGGATTTTTTGTACTACATCACTGAATTTGGATCTTTGAAAAGGAAAGAAGGAGAGTCTGTCTATGACTTTTCTAAAAGATTTAACAAAATGTACAAGAAAATCCCTGATGAGATCAAACCCACTGAAACCATGGAAAAAATCACTTATGCTAGTGCTTTTGATTCTGAATTATGCCTCCTTTTGAGAGAAAGAAGGTCACCGTCGTTGGTTCATATGCAACATGTTGTCTTGGAGGTAGAATCCAACATAGTGGCATCAGATAAACTCAGGGGGAAATCTGATAGGGATAGTAGAAAAAGCAAAGATGAAGCTTCGACTTCTGATTCCTCTGTTGTCCATTCTCAAGTAGACGAGTTGACCAAATTAGTAAAATCTCTCTCCAATGAAATTGAGAAATTAAAATCAAAAGGAAGACAACCATATAGAAATGCTCAAAACACTAAAAATAGAGATGATCTCAGAAGACCCAACAATGCTCCCCAAATCCTTCCCATAAATAGAGAGAGAGATGATCAGAGGACATAAGCTCCTTTGCAAAATAATTTAGTGGCAGATGAAGAAGAAGAGGAGATTGAAGCTGATCCTGAGATTCACTGTTTAGGTGATACTTCCCCATCCCCACACTTGACTCAATCCTCTTATGAGCAATTTTGAATGGATATTCAAATGAATGAGTTAAGCAAGGGAGAGAAAGCAAAGGAAAATCCTGATAGATATAATTTGAGATCTAAGAAGAATGTAGAAAAAACTAAAGCCCCTAATCAGCCTGTTCAGAAAGAAGATTTTGCCAAGGCTGTGACAGTGAGCAGCAAGGAAAAAGACTCTCAAAACCCACAAATTTTGATCAGAGATCCTCTCCCTGAAACCAAAGAGATCTTGAAGCCTTCCCCTTCCTTCAGTTTTGAGAATGAGATCCAGAAAATAAAGATCCCTGTACCTTTTTTGGAATTAATAAAATATAAGGATTTTAAAAAATATTTATCCAAAATGTTACAGCCATAATCATCTCCAAATGCCATTGATTCCATAAATCCGCAAGATGAAAAACCAGCAGTGATTTTAGGTCCTTTGATAGAAGATAGAGATGACTCATCCCCACCTTTTTGTACTTCACTGAATATACATAATAAGGTGCTACACAATTGTCTCATGGATTCAAGGGCATCCCACAATCTTATGCCAAAATCTGTTATGGATGAACTTGGGTTAGAAGTCACAAAGACCTATCATGATTTATATTCTTTTGACTCCAGAAAAGTCAAATGTCTTGGAGTCATTAAGGATATGGTGGTGACCTTATTTCAGCTGCCCATGAAGAGATACTTATGGATATCGTAGTTGTTGATGTTCCCCCCAAGTTTGGTATGCTCTTATCAAGATCCTGGATAAAAAGACTTGGGGGAACCTTGCACATGGATCTCTCTTATGCTACTATTCATGTTTTTGGAGGAGAGCGTAGAAGACTTTACATGTAATCTCAATTGGCTTACATCATTAGTGATGAACCAAACCTCACCAATCACCCTATTTTTCCTTTTGATACAGATCTGAGATCTAGTATTTTGCAGCTCACCGATGCCCCGGAAGCCCCTTTAGAAATAAAAAAAAAGTCCATTAACTTTTCTGAAGAGCCTCCTCTAACTACTTCTGTCTGGAAGATGTTCTTTGATGGAGCCTCTTCCAAGGAAGGTGTTCTTTGATGGAGCCTCTTCCAAGGAAGGTGTTGGTGTTGGGGTGATCTTTGTCTCACCAACTCAAGAAACTATATCTTTGTCATATAAACTAGAATTTGAGACTACTAATAATGTGGCAGAGTATGAGACTCTTGTCTTGGGTTTGTGGGCAACAAAAGACATGGGGATAGAGGAGTTGTCAGTATTTGGGGATGCTGAATTGATGGTCCATCAGATTAAAAACCTTTATCAAACAAAGCATCCTAGGCTTAGATCTTACAGAAATGAAGTATGGGATTTAGTGGACAGTTTTTTCTCTGCTTTTAATATATCATTCATTCCTAGAGAAGAGAATACTATGGCTGATTCTTTGGCTGTATCAGTAAGCAACTTCAAAATTCCTATACCACCAAAAATCAAGTATGATGTAGAAGTCAAATACATGCCTTCTATACCGGACAATGTAAAATCTTGGAAGGTGTTCGAAGATGATTTAGAACTTAAAAAATTTCTTGAGACAATTGATGAATTTTTTGCATTGCACATTGATCAAGATCATGATCCAGAAATCACTCCTTATGCTGATGTTTTCCTCAATAAAATTGGTAATCATCACATTATGCAACTGCCTAACAATTATATACCAAAGGGACTGGTTCCTTTGGAAAGATTATTTGATGGGAATGATGTGGCATTGAAAGGGAAGGTATCCACTGACGATGTTGATATCACTGAGTGCAATGTGGGCACTGAAAAGGATACAAAATACGTCAAACTATCAAGTAGCCTATCAGAAAAGCAGAGGGCAGAATACACTAAGTTGTTGAAAGAATTTGTTGATCTATTTGCTTGGACTTATGAAGATCTCAGAACTTATGACACAAGCATAATAGAGTACAAGATCCCATTAAAAGAAAATGTTGGAGTTACTTCACACACACCTAGGATTTATTTTTCCTAAGGTTATTCCTTGTTTATTAGTCATGGTTAGTTATTATCCAGTCTCCTATATTTTAGGGGAGAATATTCCACCTGGAGAATATTCTCTTTTATTTGACACTTTAGTTTGACTAGTTGAGTTGAGTTTAGATGTTGCATTGGTTTTGTCACCATGCCACATTGGTATCATCACCAACTCACTACTCTTGTTCAGTCAGTTAATTGAAGACTAGTTGACTAGTTAACTCAGCTAGGTGGCAGTTCACTCCCGTAACTGCCTGAGAGACTAGACTAGGTGGTAGTTTACTCTTGTAACTGTTGGGGTGTGTCCAGATCAATGTAGACCACCACTATGGCTGATTAGTTACTCATTTATTCTATATATATTGTAAATTATTCACTCTTTGAGTGTGGAATACGGTTAATTATAATTCTTCCATTCTTTTTATCTTGCTTCTTCTTTCTCAATTTCTCTCTACAAATGTGTGTTGTATTTTCTAGCTAGATCTATTATGTGCAGGTTCAACACATTTACATGGTATCAAAGTCGACAGACTGCTAAGCAAAAGCTACACCAAAAAAAAATTGCAGGTACAAAAGATTGAAGACAATAAAAAGATGGACTATTCACCAGAAATACTTCTCACGCCTCATAACTATTTGGAATGGAAGCCAAAAATTCTGCTTATGCTCAGATGCAGAGGCTTGTACCAAATAACTATGGTAATGGAAGTACAACCTCATTATGTCGATGAGAAAAATGACTTTCTCAATAGATAAGATGTGGCCATAGGATGTATCCTCTATTTTATTTCTCTCGAAATTCTCCATCAAGTATATGATGACTAACAAGAATTCACTCCAAATGATTTATGGAGTAGATTGGAGGTTTTATTTGGGAATAAGGAAGAAGGCATGCAAAATGTTGACAAGATAGAGAATATAGAAAAACCATTGGAAGATAAATCATCTCAGTTTGAAGAGCCTTCTACACAAGTATCTACAAAAATGTGTATTCCAATAATTGAAGATGATGTCTACTCCATTTCAGATTTTTTTTTTCTGAAATTCATATGGAAGATATATGGCATGCATCTCAGAAGTCACATGCAGACACGTTTCCATGCGCAATGCATGCATCTCATGAGACAAAAAGAGAGCCGCGCACATCATACTCCATTTTGATATTTTCTGATCCAAATTTGCAGAAACAAATTGGATATTTGAATTACTCTCGGGAAAATATCAAATTTAAATAAAAAATTGTCCGAAACGGAGTATGGAAAGTGAAGTTATGATTGTTTCAAAATCAATAAAATTTCAGCATTTTTCCAAAAACGGCCGCATGGTTTTCAAAATTTCATCCAAAATTTATTTGGATATTATTCATTACAAGAAGATAAAGTGGATATGTGTGGAAATATCAATGATGCATATACTTCATCAGATCCATGCAGACATCTACATCTTCAAAAAAATCTTCAAAGAGCACAAACTTGCACAGTTGTGAGGTCTTCTTGGAGTGAAGGACATGGTTGCTTAGCAACTGCCTTTTGTTCCTTATCATTTTTTATTTTATGCATTGTAATTTGAGGGGGGGGGTTTGTTCCCGTGAGGTTTTCCCTCTTTCCTCGTTTAGTTCAGTGTATCTTTTGTATTTGGGTACCTAACATGGCCTCGTAGCCGGGACCCAGTCTTTATTTTCACCATAGTGATGTTCAGGGGGGGTGTTGGAGTTACTTCACACACACCTAGGATTTATTTTTCCTAAGGTTATTCCTTGTTTATTAGTCATAATTAGTCATTATCCAGTCTCCTATATTTTAAGGGAGAATAT
>ML794366.1:93484-108264 GCA_009831015.1 Picea engelmannii | reverse complement strand
CTTGTTTATTAGTCATAATTAGTCATTATCCAGTCTCCTATATTTTAAGGGAGAATATTCTCTTTCAGTTGACACTTTAGTTTGACTAGTTGAGTTGAGTTTAGATGTTGCATTGGTTTTGTCACCATGCAACATTGGGATCATCACCAACTCACTACTCTTTGTTCAGTTAATTAATTAAAGACCAGTTGACTAGTTAACTCAGCTAGGTAGCAGTTCACTCCCGTAACTGCCTAAGAGACTAGACTAGGTGGCAGTTTACTTTTGTAACTGTTGGTGTGTGTCCAGATCAATCTAGACCACCACTATGGCTCAGTAGTTACTCATTTATCCTGTATATATTGTAAATTATTCACTCTTTGAGTGTGGAACATGGTTACTGAGAATTCTTCCATTCTTTCTATCTTGCTTCTTCTTTCTCAATTTCTCTTTACAAATGTGTGTAGTATTTTCTAGCTAGATCTATTATGTGCAGGTTCAACACATTTACAGAAAACACCAAACCTCTCAAGCAAAAGTTGAGGCAAATCAATCCTATGTTGTTGCATGTCACGGAGAAAGAAGTTAAGAAGATTTTAGATGCAAAAATTATCATTCCTTTGAGGTATTCCGAATGGGTAGCCAATTTGGTCCCAGTAAGAAAAAAGAATGGGGAAATCAAACTTTGTGTCAATTTTTCAAATCTGAACAGAAGCTCAAAGAAGGATAATTATCCTTTACCCAAGATGGAGCACATATTATAGAAGGTGACAGGAGAAACCATGATGTCTATGGTTGATGGATTTTTTGGATATAATTAGGTATCTGTTTTGCCTGAAGATAGGGAGAAGACGACCTTCACCACTCCTTGGGGAACATTTATGTACTCCAAGATGCCCTTTCGTTTGATGAACGCAAGGGAAAATTTTCAGCGAGCTATGGACATAGCATTTATTGGAGAAAATGATAAGTTTGTTGTTATCTATTTGGATGACATAACTGTGTATTCTCAGTCTGATAAGGAACACTGTGATCATTTAAGAAAGGTTTTCTTGAAATGCAGAAAATTTGGCCTCTCTTTGAATACGAAAAAATCATTGTTTGCCATGAAAGAAGGAAAATTATTGGGGCATATCGTGTCAGCTAAACGGGTAAGGATTGATTCCAACAAGGTTGAGGCTATACAAACTTTTTTCACTCCCTAGATCTAAAAAAGAGGTACAATCTTTTCTGGGAAAAATCAACTTTTTGAGAAGATTTGTGTCAAATTTTGCTGAGTTAGTTAAGTATATCACAACGATGCTAAGGAAGGATAGTGAAATCAAATGGACTACTGAAGCCCGTGATTCTTTTGATCAAATAAAGAAAGCCTTGACAAAAGACCCAATTCTTGTCAGCCCCAACTACTCCAAGGACTTTCTTATTTTTTCTTTCACCTATTTTGATATAGTAGCAGCAGTCCTATTGTAGAAGAATGTTGAAGTCTTAGAGTAGCCCATTTCCTTTGTCAGTAGGGCATTGAGAGATGTAGAACTAAAGTATGACATTATGGACAAGCAAGCCTATGCACTGTTTAAAGCTCTTAAGTCTTTCAGATTTTATGTGTTGCATTCAAGAATTATTGCTTATGTTCCATCAACTGCTATAAAATAAATTCTTATTCAGCCTGATATTGATGGAAAACGCAGCAAGTGGATTGTTAAACTACTTGAATTTGATTTGGAGGTTAGGCCCACAAAATTCGTTAAAGACCAAGGTTTGGCCAAACTCTTGGCTGAATCAAATTGCTCAGCACTGGGGGTGAATTTCATTCACTCATGTTTAGAAAATCAACAGGCTGAGATGAATGATAAAGGCCCTCAAGTCATTTCTACATTGGAAGATTGCAGCTGGTACAAAGACATTATATTTTTTCTACAAAATTTACAGCCCCCAAGTGGTATAGAAAGGAACAAGGTGAGGGCCTTAAAACTCAAATCAACAAGGTATTGCCTTGTTGATCAAATTTTGTATTGGAAGGATCCATTGGGAGTGCTTTTGAGATGCCTAGATCCCCAAAAATCCCAAAGGATTATGTATGATTTTCATGACAGTTTATGTGGGGGGCATCATTATTGGAGAACCACGGCATACAAGATCCTCAGAGCTAGGTACTTCTGGCCCAGTTTGTTCACGGATGTTTGTGCTAAGATCCGAGCCTGTGCTAAGTGTCAGAAGTTTTATGGAAAACAACAGCTTAAGTATTTTCCATTGAAACCTGTGACAACCTCAGGACCCTTCCAACAATGGGGCCTAGATTTTATCGGAGAAATCCATCCCACTTCCAGTGGTCAACATAGATGGATCTTGACTGCTACAGATTACTTTACTAAGTGGATAGAGGCTATTCCTACCAGGAATGCTTCCCACAAAGTGATCATTGGTTTCCTTGAAGACATTATGGCAAGGTTTGGCTGTCCGAACATAATTGTCACTGATAATGCTGCGTCATTCAAGGCTGAACCATTCATTCAGTTCTGTGAACAGTTTGGGATCACTTTGATTCATTCTACCCCTTACTATCCACAGGGAAATGGGCTTGCAGAATCCTCGAACAAAAGAATTATTAAGATCAGTAAAAAGATGTTAGAGGATAACAAAAAGGCATGGGATTTGAAACTCAAATTTGTTCTATGGGCTGACAGAGTGACAGTGAAAAGGGCCTTGGGTCTTTCTCCTTTCCAACTGGTGTATGGAGTTGAGGTTGTTTTCCCTTCTTAGGTTGTCTTTCCTGTAGCAAAATTCTTCCAGGATTATCAAGGGGAGCCAAATCATATGATCAAGAGGATTCAACAGTTGGTTGAAGTGCAACAGACTCGGGAACAACTTGTAGATAAGGCATATGATCATCAACTGAAGATCAAGTAGGAATTCGATAAGAAGGTGAACAAAGAGGATTTTCAACTGGGCGATATATGCTCAAGTGGGATGCACCGAGACAATATAAAGGCAAGAACGGTAAATTTGAAGCTTTATGGGTCAGCCCTTTCAAAATCTCGAAGGTATTCTCTAATAACACTTTCAAGTTGTAGAATATGGAGGAAGAAGAGGTTTTTGGTGGCCCTGTCAATGGGCATTTTCTGAAAAATCTTGACTACTACAGATTACTTTACTAAGTGGATAGAGGCTATTCCTACCAGGAATGCTTCCCACAAAGTGATCATTGGTTTCCTTGAAGACATTATGGCAAGGTTTGGCTGTCCGAATAGAATTGTCACTGATAATACTGCGTCATTCAAGGTTGAACCATTCATTCAGTTCTGTGAGAAGTTTGGGATCACTTTGATTCATTCTACCCCTTACTATCTGCAGGGAAACGAGCTTGCAGAATCCTCGAACAAAAGCATTATTAAGATCATTAAAAAGCTGTTAGATGATAACGAAAAGGCATGGGATTCGAAACTCAAATTTGCTCTATGGGCTGACAAAGTGACAGTGAAAAGGGCCTTGGGTCTTTCTCCTTTCCAACTGGTGTATGGAGTTGAGGTTGTTTTCCCTTCTTAGGTTTCCTTGCCTGTAGCAAAATTCTTCCAGGATTATCAAGGGGAGCCAAATCATATGATCAAGAGGATTCAACAGTTGGTTGAAGTGCAACGAACTCGGGAACAACTTGTAGATAAGGCATATGATCATCAACTGAAGATCAAGTAGGAATTCGACAAGAAGGTGAACAAAGAGGATTTTCAACTGGGCGATCTATGCTCAAGTGGGATGCACCAAGACAATATAAAGGCAAGCACAGTAAATTTGAAGCTTTATTGGTCGACCCTTTCAAAATCTCGAAGGTATTCTCTAATAACACTTTCAAGTTGTAGAATATGGAGGAAGAAGAGGTTTTTGGTGGCCTTGTCAATGGGCATTTTATGAAAAATCTTGACTGCTACAGATTACTTTACTAAGTGGATAGAGGCTATTCCTACCAGGAATGCTTCCCACAAAGTGATCATTGGTTTCCTTGAAGACATTATGGCAAGGTTTGACTGTCCGAATAGAATTGTCACTGATAATGCTGCGTCATTCAAGGCTGAACCATTCATTCAGTTCTGTGAACAGTTTGGGATCACTTTGATTCATTCTACCCCTTATTATTCGCAGGGAAACGGGCTTGCAGAATCCTCGAACAAAAGCATTATTAAGATCATTAAAAAGTTGTTAGAGGATAACAAAAAGGCATGGGATTTGAAACTCAAATTTGGTCTATGGGCTAACATAGTGACAGTGAAAAGGGCCTTGGGTCTTTCTCCTTTCCAACTGGTGTATGGAGTTGAGGCTGTTTTCCCTTCTTAGGTTGCCTTGCTTGTAGCAAAATTCTTCCAGGATTATCAAGGGGAGCCAAATCATATGATCAAGAGGATTCAACAGTTGGTTGAAGTGCAACAGACTCGGGAACAACTTGTAGATAAGGCATATGATCATCAACTGAAGATCAAGTAGGAATTCGACAAGAAGGTGAACAAAGAGGATTTTCAACTGGGTGATCTATGCTCAAGTGGGACGCACCGAGACAATATAAAGGCAAGCACGGTAAATTTGAATCTTTATGGGTCGGCCCTTTCAAAATCTTGAAGGTATTCTCTAATAACACTTTCAAGTTGTAGAATATGGAGGAAGAAGAGGTTTTTGGTGGCCCTGTCAATGGGCATTTTCTGAAAAATCTTGACTGCTACAGATTACTTTACTAAGTGGATAGAGGCTATTCCTACCAGGAATGCTTCCCACAAAGTGATCATTGGTTTCCTTGAAGACATTATGGCAAGGTTTGGCTGTCCGAACAGAATTATCACTGATAATGTTGTGTCATTCAAGGCAGAACCATTCATTCAGTTCCGTGAACAGTTTGGGATCACTTTGATTCATTCTACCCCTTACTATCCGCAGGGAAACGGGCTTGCAGAATCCTCGAACAAAAGCATTATTAAGATCATTAAAAAGTTGTTAGAGGATAACAAAAAGGCATGGGATTCGAAACTCAAATTTGCTCTATGGGTTGACAAAGTGACAGTGAAAAGGGCCTTGGGTCTTTCTCCTTTCCAACTGGTGTATGGAGTTGAGGCTGTTTTCCCTTCTTAGGTTGCCTTGCCTGTAGCAAAATTCTTCCAGGATTATCAAGGGGAGCCAAATCATATGATCAAGAGGATTCAACAGTTGGTTGAAATGCAACAGACTCGAGAACAACTTGTAGATAAGGCATATGATCATCAACTGAAGATCAAGTAGGAATTCAACAAGAAGGTGAACAAAGAGGATTTTCAACTGGGCGATATATGCTCAAGTGGGATGCACCGAGACAATATAAAGGCAAGCACGGTAAATTTGAAGCTTTATGGGTCGGCCCTTTCAAAATCTCGAAGGTATTCTCTAATAACACTTTCAAGTTGTAGAATATGGAGGAAGAATAGCTTTTTGGTGGCCCTGTCAATGGGCATTTTCTGAAAAATCTTGACTCCTACAGATTACTTTACTAAGTGGATAGAGGCTATTCCTACCAGGAATGCTTCCCACAAAGTGATCATTGGTTTCCTTGAAGACATTATGGCAAGGTTTGGTTGTCCGAACAGAATTGTCACTGATAATGCTGCGTCATTCAAGGCTGAACCATTCATTCAGTTCTGTGAACAATTTGGGATCACTTTGATTCATTCTACCCCTTACTATCCGCAGGGAAATGGGCTTGCAAAATCCTCGAACAAAAGCATTATTAAGATCATTAAAAAGCTGTTAGAGGATAACAAAAAGGCATGGAATTCGAAACTCAAATTTGCTCTATGGGCTGACAAAGTGACAGTGAAAAGGGCCTTGGGTCTTTCTCCTTTCCAACTGGTGTATGGAGTTGAGGTTGTTTTCCCTTCTTAGGTTGCCTTGCCTGTAGCAAAATTCTTCCAGGATTATCAAGGGGAGCCAAATCATATGATCAAGAGGATTCAACAGTTGGTTGAAGTGCAACAGACTCGGGAACAACTTGTAGATAAGGCATATGATCATCAACTGAAGATCAAGTAGGAATTCGACAAGAAGGTGAACAAAGAGGATTTTCAACTGGGCAATCTATGCTCAAGTGGGATGCACCGAGACAATATAAAGGCAAGCATGGTAAATTTGAAGCTTTATGGGTCGGCCCTTTCAAAATCTCCAAGGTATTCTCTAATAACACTTTCAAGTTGTAGAATATGCAGGAAGAAGAGGTTTTTGGTGGCCCTGTCAATGGGCATTTTCTGAAAAAGTACTTTGCTTGAGCCTTGAGTGGCTCTTCATGTCATCGTAAATATCATTTCCTTTTTTATTTTTGTTTCAATAACTCACCCCATGGCCCTAGGATAAGGCATTGAATCTACTCATTCTTGGCAGCTCGCAGGGGGCATGCCATCCCCTGTGGAGCCAAAGTTATCACACTAAATTGCCTTGGGTCTTTTAGTTTGTTTTTTATCTTTTTTAAAGCCTTAGATTTTAAATTTTTTTTTTAAAAGTAGTTTTTTCATCCCTTTAAAGTTACGTTTGATAGGACCCCTTGGATGACTAAACTTTTGGGTCATAGCTCATGTTTTGATCCTAAATTTGATTTTTGATCCTTGAACCCTTTTAGCTCATGGTTTATTCCTTTTGGTCCCTTTCATGTTTTTCCCCTAGGTCGATACCTCCCACGATCAAGGACACACCTCTCTCCTCACTCGTGACCTCACAAGCATGCCTCATTGTCCTCGCTTACCTATCTAGTCATATTTTTTGAATTGGAAGCGTTGCCTACTCATCAGGCAGTTCTATACCGCCCATCACGTTTATCATACCGCCACCCAAGTCATGATTGCCACGACCGATACCATATCCCTTGTTTTCAGCGCTAGAAGTCGGTTAAAGAGCCTTCAAAAGATCTTGCATTTATGTTCCTGGATAATGGTTTCTACTTTTGAAAACACAACAATGTTGTGCTGCGTGAATTCGCCAGCTCCGATCAGGTGACCACATGTCAACTAAATCTTACTACTGTGCAAGATTTCAGGGCCAAAGTTTCCTCATTTTCATCCTAAGATTGCGTTGAAGAGCTCAACATGTGTCTACTACACAGGTATCCATTGTTACCTCCTCTATGTATTAATCTTCACAGGAAATCTGTGCTCGGGTTTTCGTTTTGCTAAGTTTGCACAACGGTAAAAGATTCATCTTTGTATGATAACCTCATCTCCTCTCTTTTTCAGACCTATAAACCTCATGGCCCGTATATGAGTCAGATTTCTGTTGTTTGCCTTAGCCCTTGAAGTTGCAAGCTTTAGACTAGTCTATCCTCTACGTATGTGTTGCGCTACCCAGAGGCATTGCTTAACCTCTTGTTGCTTCCCCTGGCTCCTTTCATCTCGAAATTAAACGTTTTGCTCAGTTGCATAGGGTCAGCCTTGCATATTTGAAACCCCATTCAAAGTCTCCTGAGCATTACCAAACCATTACAAAGCCCTCAGTCTGAGTCATGGAGACCCCTAAATCGAAGAAGGCACATAAAGGAGGCAAGATAGTTAGGACATAACCAATGGACATGCTTCTTTTTAACACAGAACCCATGGCAAGAGAGACCTTTCAAAGAGTAGGGTGCCTCCTCTTCTGTTAGAACATGCAGAGAGGCCATCCAGAGGTAGCAAGACAGTTTGCATTGCAGTTTGATGGTAAGAAAACTAAGGTTGGGGATTTGGAGTTTGAAGTGACTGAAGCCTCCATCTCAGCCACAACATGGATCCCCATTATAGGTGAAAGGTGGTTCAAAGCCATGGTTTTGAGTTCAGCTTATGCAAAAGATCTTTTTAAACCTAAATATCAAGCCAGTGACCTGTCCAAAAGTATGCCAAGGAGCCAATTGATTAAACAATTTGATAGACCACTGAAGATCATATAGAGATATTTTACTTGTGAAGGGAGATTCAACACATTATACCAGTACCATATAAGATTGTTGCTGCATTTTACTGGTAAGGTTGAGATGAATATTCCTTATTATTTGTTGAGGAGTATAGGTAAGATGTCAGACAAGATACAGGCCAAATCTAAAGATGTGGATTCTAGCCTTTTCCACTCTGGATTAATCAGAATGTTAGTATTTGATGAATTGGGCAAGAAAGATATTTCATGGAAGCATTTTGTGGTTACTTCTCATTTTAAGTTGGATCTAGCACCCACTCCTCAATCACAGAGGGCAAGTACTTTGTTACCTACCAGTGCTACCAAAGTAGGAACCGGTAGGAAGAGAAAGGGCAGAGCCCTTGTTCAAGTGTCAAAGGTAAACAAGCAGGTCATTGAAGCTAAGGAGGAAGTCTGTCCTTCTCCACAAAGATATTTTTCACCACCTCCTCCACCAGGGTTAGAAGAGGTGCCTCCTTCTACCAAAGTTACATCTAAAAGAGGGAAGAAGCTTCTCTTTTCCCCTTCTCCTCCATCAATCGAAATCAAAGGTAAAAGACCTTTCACAAGGTCATCAGTTCCTAAGGAGGATTATAGAGAGCAGTCCTTACCAGAGATCCCTATTCAAAGGAAGAAGGAGAAAAATATTGAAAATCTTGTAGAGGAGAAATTAGAAACCCTTGTATAAAAGAAGAAGGGGAAAGGTGCTAAAGGACCCTTGGAAAAGAGAGATAAGACCTTTGAGAAAGGCATTGAGAAGCCTGTTGAAAGAAAACAAGAATCCCTTATACAGAATGGTAAAGGTACTAAAAGACCTTTGGAGAGAAATGAGGAAACCCCTGTGAAGCACTTCGAGGAGCCTGTGGTAAGAAATGAAGAAACCAATATTCCGCAGAGAAAGAAGGGTAAAAGTAAGGCCACTGAGAAACTTGATGAGGTGGACAAGACACTTCCCATGCAGGAGGAAGAGAAGTCTAAGGAAAATCCTATTAAGACTGAGCATGCCACTGTCCCTCTTGATAGTCAGACCTACACAAGACTTATCAAGCAGCTCAGAGATGCAAGGAAAGAAATAGCTCATCTTAAAGCAGAAGACAAGGTCCACTTGTCTCAAATGGAAGAGCTCGTGGTTGGCTACAATCATACCCTTGACTTGTCAAGTTTTGCAACGAGAAAGGCTCTACCCCTTCATAAACAGTTGAAGAATCTTTACAGACAAAACAGAGGCTTTCAGTCTCAGAACAAGAAGTTAAAGGCAGAGCTGAAACACTTTCAAGATGAGGTAGCCCAAAGGGATTTATAGGTGTTGGTCGAAGCTGCCATTGAGGATGATAAACCAACAACTAAGGAGAGCTCAGCTACACAGAAGAACCTTGTAAATGCCAAGAAGAAAATTCTATTGTGTCAATTGAAGATACTCTTTCTACTAGGAAGAGTATGAGATTAAGTGTTAAAATGACAAAATAGCTGGTAAAGGGTAAGCCCCATTTTTGAAGATGTATCTTTTTGGGAGGGTTAACCATTATGCTAATACTAGTTATGCCATCTATACAGGCTTCTAAGCGTTTAACTATATGGATTTTGAGTTTTTTGTTAAGTGATATCTTCACCGAGCGGTAAAAGGCACCTAAGTAAAATGGTTATGTCATCATGAAAGGACGCACATTGCTCGGTACATATTCAAGTTTGAAAGGCGTTGTGTTTTGGCAATGCTACCCAAACCTGTATGCAGACGCAACATAAGTGACGCTACGTAAAGGCATTGCACAATATTTCACAAAGCACAGGATCGACATAAGGGTACGACACAGTGGCGCTACCCACAGGCGCTACATAATATTTGGCAAGGAGCATTTTTACACACAGGCACAACACTGGGGCGCTACCAAATATCTTA
Organism: Picea engelmannii; assembly: GCA_009831015.1. Taxonomy (NCBI): domain Eukaryota; kingdom Viridiplantae; phylum Streptophyta; class Pinopsida; order Pinales; family Pinaceae; genus Picea; species Picea engelmannii. Next base: position 98,471 of record ML794366.1, on the reverse strand, counting down.
CAAGCGCAACACACAAGCGCTACCTAATATTTCAACAGAAGACCGATGTTGGCGCATATATGCAGCACCGTGGCGCTACCTATAGGTGCTACCTTCTCTCTTTGTTCAGTTTTACGGTGCGCTACCCAGAGTTGCTACCCAAGGAAATTGCCAACAAACACCAGGAATCTAGGAGGACTAAGCCAACAACTTTTTGGATAAGTTGACGATGGAGAAAGTTACAGTAGTAGTAGCTGGCATTTCGAGGACAACTATGGGCTCCAAAAGGACACATGGCAAAATAGGAGTTGGGCAACAAAAGAAGATCAAAGAAGTTAGAAGCATGATTGGATTAGTCGCCATCATTTCCCTATTTTATAGCATAGGTTGTTATTTTAGTTGTTAGAACAAATAGATGTTTAGAGATTTTCAAGGGAAACATGCTAGCTCATACCTCCAGTTGTTGCCTCCCTTTCTTGTTATAAATAGATAGATAAATTGCTTTGGTAGTTTCCCTTAAGCAAGGCTCCCTTTATTTTGTAATATTTTGATGAAGTAACTATTATTTAGTGATGTACTGAACTTAAGACTTTTTGGCTAATAGAAATTAGCTTCCTTTCTAGTCTATTTGCTTCTGATGCTAAATGTTCATGCTTTGAAAGATTCACATGAATGATTGTGGTGATGATATGGTGGATGGTATACATTATATTATCATGATGTTTATTTAGCTTCCTTAGCTTTTGATGTCAAGAAGATCTTGTGATTAGAAACTTTCTTCCTTCAACTTTTGTAGACTTGATGTTTGCAGCAGTCCCTACACTCCTCTCACTCAAGTCTTCCCTCTGTTCATACTTACTCTTGAACTACCAATAGAAGTTAGCCAAGACCTTAATTGTTGGTGCATGCTAGCCCTGTTGTCTGAGTTAGAACATTACCATTTGAGGCCCTTTCCATTTGACCCGTTAAAACACTCTATCATTCACATATAACTTGATGGGTATTGGGCTTTCCTTCCAAGCAATCTGAAGGTGACTCCTAGTGCTAACACTATGTAATACAGTTCTAGGGCAAGTGAGCATTTTTGTGAAGTAGGCATCAATTTTGGGTTGCTTGTTTTGTAAACAGAGTATTGTTTAAATTTTAAATTTTTGAATTGTAAGAAAGTTTGATTGCGAATTGATACTAGAGATGGCATGGTTGATGTATCATTTGAACAATATCCATGAGATACCCCTCCCGTTCTACCATTTTTCACTAAATATACCCCCTTCACGATCCCAATTTCACTTATTCATTCCCTATTTTGTGATATTTGTTTTGAATATGAGTTTGTGTGGAAATGAAAGGAAGTTGATAGTGGCAAAGATTAAGCACTGATGTTCTAGATATTTTTAAATACAGAGTTGATTGTTTTATTAATTGTTTGAACAATATTTATATATTAATTCCCCTCCATGATATCATTTTTTTCGCTAAATACAAGCCCTCCATATTTCCCATGAACCCTATCAATTCCTTGTTCACGTGGTGATTAATAAATGACATGTTATGGATGGATTCCATGTGTATCGTAGTAAATTCTAGAGCCAACTGTTGATTTATATAAGTAGAGTTTCATGTATGGTTTATTAAGAACTTCGTGACTGTCAAAATGTTCCTACAGGAGGAGTTTTTTCAGTAGAGGCAGCAATGGATGAAATAATAGAGGTAGGGGTAACTAGCAGCGAGGCCATAAATGGCCTCGGTTTTCTATTCATTTCGATGTTGATCCACAAGAGTTGAACCAACTGTTTCAAGCTGGGTTTTTTAATTTGGTTGGTGATGGTATCTTGCATCCCCGACCAAAGTGGCCCCCTTTTCTGCCTCCGTAGAATTTCCCTGGCATTCTCGTTCCTCCACATGTGTCATTGGCGCCTGAAGTTCTCACTAGTGATGGTTGGCAAGAAATTGTCCACCACCCTGTCTCTCACCACCACAGTTGGCCCATTGTGTCATTGCCTCTACCACCACCAGTTAATTCCAATGTTCAAATTGCTCCTGTTGTTTCGCCAATACAATATGAAGACATCCTTATTACCTTCGATGTTGTCTCCCTCTTCACCAAAATCCCACTAGATGAAGCCATCCAGGTTGTTAATGAAGTGACAGACCCGGAAACAACAAAAATAGCATAAGTTTGTCTCTGATCCACATTTTTTAGCTATCAAGTTGAATTCTATGAAAAAATAAGCGGCGTAGCCATGGGATCCCCACTTTCTCCCATTGGCGCCAATATTTTCATGGAAAACTTCGAGAAAAAATCCCTAGATTCCTTTTCTGTTAAACCATTAAGATGGAAGAGATTCATTGATGATACCAACGTACTTTGGCCCCACGGTAAAGAAGAACTAGAAAAAATCTTCCAACATCTCAATGATATTCCTAAAGACATCAAATTCACAATGGAACTTGAGGAAAATTGTAGCATTCGCTTCCTAGACGTACTAATCAAAAGGAAAGAAGACGAGAGTCTTGGACATAGATTCCATAGGAAAAAGACCAACAAATAAAACTACCTTCACGCTAGCTCTCATCACCACCCAACCCAAAATTTAGGCGTCCTCAACACTCAAGCCACGAGGGCCTTAAGAATTTCCGATGACGATAACCTAGTTCGAGAAAAAGATCACCTCTCTAGGGTTTTCAACATCATAGGCTACAAGGACAAATGCATTAAGAGAATGATAAACAAATCCCTAGATAGAGAAAGTAATGGACCTAAACCACCTAACAACAAACCCCCCGGTACTACAGCCTACCTTCCTTATATCCAAGGAATAATTGATAAGATTGTTGATGTTTTGAGAAAGAAAGAGATTAAGACATCCTTTAAACCCTCGGAAACCATCAAACAAAAAATGAAATCCGTTAAAGATTAACCTAACCATCAGAAATGTAAAGGAGTTTACAAAATAGAATGCTCCTGTGGTAAATGCTACATAGGAGAAACTGGTCGTTCCTTTCAGATCAAGATCAAAGAACATGGAGCAATTATAAAAAACGAACGTACTTGCACCTCAACTTTAGCCAAACACTCTTTTTCATCCAAACACCACATACGCCTAGAAGACACAAAATTTTTAGCCAGGGAAGATCACTTCTTCAAACGCAGAATCAAAGAAGCAATTGAAATCCTTAAACACCCTAACAACCTGAACAAAGACAATGGCCTAGAAAATAGCGAAAACTAGATTCCTCTGATCCAAGACAAACGTACCAGGTAATTTACACTTTAACCCTTAAACCTAGGTTCATCTATTAAAGATTATGCGGTTTAAGAGGTACAAGGGTGAGGGTTTAAAGGTTATTATGGTTAGGGGTTAAAATTTATAGGGTTTAAGCGTTATAAGGTTAGAGTTGGAAGGTTTTAATATTTAGGAGTTATATGTTAGGGGTTAGAGGATGGGGATCATGCCTATCAAATGTTATGATTAATAAAAGTTATAAGAGATTAGGATTCTATCAATTAGGGGTTAGGGCTTATAAGATTTAGAGGTTAAGGGTTTTGAACATTAGAGGTTATATTACATGGGTACATTATTTTATATATTGGTTATGAATTTTAGGTGATATGGGTTATCGAGGTTACTTAGAGGCTATATATGTGAAAGGTTAATGGTTATAGGAGTTAATGTGAGATATTTGTCATGGGAGTTGAAGGATAGGGCTGATAGTTTTTATAGGGGTTGAGAGTGTTATATATGATTCAAGGATTATAGATTTTAGGTTTAAGTTTTATAGGGATTATAAGGATTGGTTTTATGTTTACATGAACTAGGGTTATAAGGGTTAAGCATTACATGAACCAGGGTTATAGAGATTAGGTGTTAGGGTGACATGTTAGTGGTTACAAGGTTTAGGAGATGAAATTGGTATACTATTATCATAAGGATTATACGTTATAACTATCAATAAACCTTTATTATTACTCTATTACTTAATACAAATAATAATAATAATAATAATAATAATAATCTATTTTTAAGGTCACGACAAAGCCACACCAAATTGGTGTATGAGACCCCCTTGTTTGTGGGACAAGGGACCCCCTTCGCCCACTGATTTGACTGGTAAAGTCTACGAAGGTATACATACCCTACCCCCCTCTGGATTTGAACTTGTGACCTCTTAAGAGGAAACACATGTTCTTAATCATTAGGCCCACTCAGGCTGTATGATACAATTAATAATCATTACATTAATACAATTAATTTTACCCTAACAATTTTATAAAAAAGTTATGAAATATATTCTAATTATGACATTCATAAACCTTTATTAAAATTAATTAAAAATCTTAAAATTAATTAATAATTTATTAAACCCTAGAAATTCAATTTTCTTAAAATCCTTTTAATTAAAAAACTTCTAGGTTTTTAGAGCTGACTTCAGACTTCAGAATTCTCCACCTCCCATAGGTTCACTATTTATCTCTTCTCTTCAGGTTTTTCTTTACTGAGGCTTAGATGTCCTGATGATGGGTCTCGATATGGACTCAAAACGTTGACGCCCGATAATCAATACTATGGTTACTCTGAATCCTCAAAACAATCCCTCCCACTTACTGTTCAGATTCATTCCCTGTACAGTAGGGAGACTTTGAATGAAATATGTCTTATGGAAAAGATCAGAGTAAAGATCCAACAAAGAGTCGGAGATCTGGAATTTCTCAAAAACTATAAAGATAACAAAGTCCTAGCAAAATTTGCCTGCATAGAACATAGAATGAAGAATAAATCGAACAATGCAACATTTTACAGGTTAGGTTTATCCATTCTTAAAAATGAAATAAAGAAGACCATATTCTCGTCAGATAACCTTTCTGTTAGCACTTGGTAAATTTCCTAGAGGTTGACAGCAGAAGAAATCTACTAAGGTAACTTTATCCAACCACTTTTGAAGCTGGGATCTAGCCCTTCCAACTTCAGAGAGGGATCTCTCTATTAGATTTAGCTATGTTTCAAAT
>ML794366.1:67861-88447 GCA_009831015.1 Picea engelmannii | reverse complement strand
CGATCTTGAGCTGTCCAGATGAGTGCGAGTTTTATCATCGATTTCGGACCCCCCCCCCCCCAATTAAAAGCAGAACGGGCGGGGGGATCCAGAATGCTTTGTCCACCGTAGATTTGGGCGCCACGATCAAGACCTTTGATATGTGCAGGGAGCATAAGTGAGGGCGCAGACAAACACATGCGCCGAGGAAAACTTAGGATAAATGAATTTTATGGGTTTTTCCAAGGTTTTCAAGTAGACACCACCATGGGGCTAGGAAAACGATCTTTTAAGTACCTGAAAACATGGTGCAACACTTACATCAAGCTAGTTCTTATCAAAATGAAGAAACAAAGCAATCTAACCTATATTCTAACCTAGTTCCTATGACAGTTAACCCAGATTAGACTGTTGGGTTAAAAATTTACTCTACCCTAGGGGCTATCTGACCAAGATTAGACAGTCTAGCCAAATTTATTCACTAATCTCACCTAGACACTTTGGCTAAGATTAAACTGTTTAGCCAAATTCATTCACTACCCTATCAACATCAAATTTAACAAGAACTTGGCCATGCTTGAAAGGTATGGACCAAGTTACTATTATTGCATGGGGCTTTTGTTGAAATTCTTTTATGCCCTCTTTTCTTTCCCTTTCTTTTCTTTTTCTTTTCTCTTTTTTCTTTTTCCTTTTTCTTTTCTCTTTTTCTTTTTCCTTTTTCTTTTCTCTTTTCTTTCTTTTTCTTTTCCAAATTATTTGCAGAATGAAAAATCATTTGTCAACAAAAACACTAGAGACAGATAATATCCCAAACACCAGTTGATCCTATAACTTATAGGGTGATAACACTTTCGAAAACCGCACTCAGACTACACCTGAATCTCGCACACACTATCTGTCTGGAACTGTGGAGAACCATTGACGCGTTAGCCTCTCTCAAAGCTGAAAAAGAGAGCTACGTAGTGAGCACTAGGAAGAAGAAGAATATGGAAAGACTATTGAATGATAACGCAGGAATAAATAAAAATAGCAAACCCGCAAATAGTAAAAAAGTGATCAACCCCTCCTCACATGAACTTGACAAAGCCGAGTTGAGCGTCCTCGAGAAAGGATTGAATTTCGCGATCTCACCTACCTCCGTTTCAGTAGACAATCTGATTTGTTGCATAGAGGACAATATAAAAAACCCGACGGACGAGGACAAAGGACATGTCAGACAGGACTGTGCCATCATCTTAAGAAGATCAAAACCCCAAAAGAGCAACATCAGTAAAGAAAAATGACGAGCCATTATGAACCTTAGAAATAATACGAACTTGGCTATCCTTGGAGCTGAAAAGGGTGGTGCCACAGTAGTGATGAATCAAACAGATTATAACACAAGAATGATTGATCACTTGTCCCAATGTGGGAGCTATAAGAAGCTTCCCAGAAACCCTATTACGAACGTTATGAAAGAATTTAATATAGCTATAAAAAAATCCAGCCTAGATGAAAGAATAAAAAAGCGACTTCTCCCGAATAATGAGATTACCCCAAGAATCTACAGGCTACCTAAAATTCACAAAGACAGGGTTCCTCTTAGACCTATAGTAAACACAATAGGCTCGCCCACTTGTGAATTGCCCAAGTATGTAGCAAAAATCCTTATCCCCTTAGTAGGTCATACAGACTCCTTCATTAAGGACTCTAATGATTTCGTCAAAATCATCAAGAATGAGAAAATAAAACCCGAAGACATCCTTATTAGCTTCGATGTTGTCTCCCTCTTCACCAAAATCCCACTAGATGAAGCCATCCAGGTTGTTAATGAAGTGACAGACCTATAAACAACAAAACTAGCAGAGGTTTGTCTCCGGTCCACATTTTTTAACTATCAAGGTGAATTCTATGAACAAACAAGCGACGTAGCCATGTGATCCCCACTTTCTCCCATTATCACCAATCTTTTCATGGAAAACTTTGAGAAAAAAGCCCTAGATTCCTTTCCTCTTAAACCATTAAGATGGAAGAGATTTGTTGATGATACCAACGTACTTTGGCCCCACGGTAAAGATGAACTAGAAAAACTCTTCCAACATCTCAATGATATTTCTAAAGACATCAAATTCACAATGGAACTTGAGGAAAATGGTATCATTCCCTTCCTAAATGTACTAATCAAAAGGAAAGAAGACGAAAGTCTTGGACATAGAGTCTATAGGAAAAAAACCCACATAGAAAAGTACCTTCACGCTAGCTCTAATCACCACCCAACCCAAAAGTTAGGCGTCCTCAACACTCTAGCCACGAGGGCCTTAAGATTTTTTTATGACAATAACCTAGTTCGAGAAAAAGATCACCTCTCTAGGGTTTTCAAAAGCATAGGCTACAAGGTCAAAGACATCAAGAGAGTGATAAACAAATCCCTAGATAGAGAAAGTAATGTACCTAAACCACCTAACAACCAACCCCCCAGTACTACAACCTACCTTCCTTATATCCAAGGAATAACTAATAAGATTGCCAATGTTTCGAGAAAGAAAGAGATTAAGACCTCCTTTAAACCCTCAAAAACCATCAAACAAAAAATGAAATCCGTTAAAGATGAACCTGACCATCAGAAATGTAAAGGAGTTTATAAAATAGAATGCTTCTGTGGTAAATGGTACATAGGAGAAACTGGTCGTTCCTTTCAGATCATGATCAAAGAACATGGAGTAGATATAAAAAACGAACGTACTCGCACCTCAGCTTTATCCAAACACTCCTTTTCATCCAAATACCACATACGCTTAGAAGACACAATTTTTTTAGCCAAAGGCATAGGCATAAGCATATACAACATGATGAATTGCTAGCCACTCATCCTCACAATAAGAGCAGGCCCTTGATGCCACACTAGAAACAATAGTGGAAGTGTGTAATGTTCCTGACTTGGCTAGTCTAGGAAACACTGCTAATGTGTGTGTAGGATCAAAGGTTTACAGCATATAAATGATCATACAAATAATAAACGCGACAAAGGACTGCAAAGTTTGTATTATGATATCTCTGTGGATTACAAAATGGTCAAATGTGGCTGAATAAACTGACAATAATCGACTAGATCAATAGACAAAGGATCTTAGACGGAATACAAATAAGCAACTGCGGCTGAATAAAATAACAATACTCGGCTAGATCAAAAGACAAAAGGATCTTAGCCGGAATACAAACAAGCAACTAAAAGATAATACCCTGAATATGGGAGCACTGCGGAATCAATGAAGAATGATGGAAGACCTGGATGATCTTCCCAGTGACTAGGGTGTGTCTTTCAACACCGAAATCAGCCAACTGGTGTCTTCCTCCTGGAATACACTGAATTATCTCTCCTGAGATGCGCCTCTTCTCCTCAATAACAAGTCATAATTTGCATAATCATGAATTAGGTCGCTGACCCTTCCTTTGTAGCTTTCTAAAACCCTAAATCCCTTCTGAAACCCTAAATCACTGTTGACTTCCAAAACCCTAAATCACTGTTGAAACCCTAATTCACTATTGATTTCTTCCCTCCAAGTGACTTTTACTTTATTTTATTATTCCTTGATTAAATCACTTAATTAATTAATTAATTAACCATTTTACCTCTAAAAAGTGATTTATCCATCCTTATGGCTTCTCCAGCCATGGAAAGTCACTTCTCACCATCTTATCATGTAGTGCTCTTCTTCCCAATTCCGATGAGCTATCACACTAAGAGGTTTCTCCAAGTAATATGCCCATTATGACCTTCTTAGTGAATTTAATTAAGATATGACCCACAATAACTCAAAATTACGGAAATCGTCGGAATGCAACGAAACCAAAGCCAAGTTGTGCAGAATGGATCCTGATGATGAACAATGCAAGTTGGGCCCAAATAAACCCCTCGGTATCTCCCGAACTCTCTGTCACCCCTATTTGGCTACTCGGGTAGGCATACCACTCTGAAATGTTGTAATGTTATAATGTCCTAAAATGGGGACATTACAGACCTCCCTACCGGAAGATTGCTTTTCCTCAAGCAATAACTGAATCCAACTACATGTGATACCAGAGTCCCATATCCACCTATGTGACACAAGGTAGACTCCCCTCAAGATGTGGTCTCTCCAAGTGTTCACCACGCATGATACCCACATGCTCTTGATGAGTAGAATGATCAATGGCCAAAGAATCTCAGTCAACTCCCCGAGCAACCACTCTACTCTAAACTCAACTATATCAAACGCTGAACTACCAAGCATTCCAATCCCCGGATCCCATATCAAAATATGAATTGCAATGCCTCGTGAGATATAATCCTGTAACATATCACTACCATGAGTCTCATGTAAATAACACACGGTCTCAAACCGAAATGAGTCTGTCCTACCAGACCATACCAAACCCAAAACGGGCCCCACCGATTGAACACGTTGTTGCCATGGTGAGGTACTACAAGACCTCAACGAATCACCAACCAATGATGTGCTCTCCCCAATACTGAAACTCAATGGAAAATCAAGGGGACTTCCCCCTGCAAAGGTCCACTCATCTCCACCAGTCAATGAAATGCCCAACCTTGTAATCCCAGGGTCCCATGCCAGTCTCTGACATGATGATGTTGCTCTACTCTAATCATGTTTGTTTGATCAAAGTATCCATTCTGGATCCTCCACTCCTGGATCCTCATAAGATGAAACAAACTATTGACCAAATGGACTCCTAGATCCCATGTCAAATTTGGAAGTTCATCACTTCCAATCCCCACTAACTGTTGATGTGCCCTACCAGTAACTATCAAAATCACTCCACCCTCATCCCAATGAGAGTCTGAATATGTAACAACCTCTGAGATATCCTTTGTCCCATGGCTTAGAATACTCTCCATCATGCCCAAGGCTTCAACTGTCTGCGCCTGATGATCCACCCCTATCTTTATGTATGCAATCAAGACACTCTTGTTAGGTGGCCTCGGCCTACCAACTCTCCATGCCCCCTCTCACTGTCTAGCTCCCCCTGTGCTGCTATCAATGATGAAAGTATCGGGAAAGGCCATCATAAATATCTGCAACCAACTGTAGGACTGGAAAGTAACATATGCTTTGGTCAATCCAAAGGTCTTAACCAAAAGCTCGTCCATCGCCACCCATGGTAAATAATCACCTGTACTCATCACTGAACACCAACCATCTGGTACAACAGTAGGTATCTCTACCAACTGTGGGTCAATCATTCTCCATCCATAATCACTCACGCAACTGCTTCTACGATGAAGGTGATCTCCCAGATCTATATACTGCTGCAAGGGAGAGGAATCTCCATGCTCTACTGAGTACATATCCTCCCTGCCATCCAGTGCGTCCCCCCTGAATCCCACTGTACACCTCTGTATGTCTCTGTGAACTACCACTCATTATTGTGTGACTCTCTGCTGAAATAAGTGTAGTGGATTTTTGTCTAGTTTCCTCAAGGAGCTCCTCTGATCTGGACTCTGATTCCTGAAGGGTTTTCTGTGTGCCTTCCAAGAATCTCCGTGTTCTCACCAACTCATGAGTGAGTTGATCCACCTCAACCTCCTGCTCCCTTAATGCCCTGTGATACATCTCTCCAACCTTCCATACGTAATTCCTATCCATCAACAACTGCTAGTAGTCGACCCTCATCATAATCACTCTCTCCCTGAGTGTATGGAAGTCATCAATGACAAGTCCCCCATATAAACTATCTTGTGCCATCGAGGCCCTGCAACAATAACCTGCCACCAATGCATGTGTATCATCAATGCATCTAGTGGTTGCCATGATCATGTCCTTGTTGACTCTCAATTGTCCCGTCCAGTGTCGTGACTCCTGATCGCAGTCCCGCTGAGGTTCTACCTCGTGCCCCTCGCTGCTAGTGTCAACGATGGAATCCCCAACAACACACTCCTCAAAAGATAAGGCACTGAATTGCCCATTGTCCACTATGCTATCGAGTCCTCTTGTAGGCCACTGCACACCATCACCAATTGCTACCCCCATCTGAATCACACTGTATCCTGTATGGGCAGTTGTATCCTCCTCTGCGCTCATCCTACTAATATCATCTGCGCCTAGATCCCATACAGATGTGTCCAGACACGTGTTATGGTCATCCCGATCAATAAGGAGTGTATCATCATCATTGTAGATCAATCCTGGGAGTAAGTGTCCCAACAAGTTGTCGGTCTCCACAACCTGGTCCATCAATGGAATCTCCAAGAGTGGTGACTCACTCTCCTCATACTGATAGGTATGTGTAAGGTCAACTACCTCCAAGCCATACCTCTTCTCTTAGGTCTGCAGATCAATATGTCCCTTGTGTACAATCCCCACACAAGGCTCCTCTACCATATCAGGAATGCCACTGATATCCTCATGTGTCGTGGCTGGCATATATGACTAAGAAGATGAAAAATGTGGCTCACTCATCATAGGAAGCTCATCATCCTCCATACATGACTTCCTGGAAGCCATGTCTACACCCATAGGTAGGTCATCCAACCTCCTAATCTCATCATGTCTAAGTGCCAACACATATGAATCCTCACAAGTGTCACCAGTATGCTGAAGTGTTGAATCCTCAACATTGCCTGACGGGGAAGATGAAGGACATGCACTATCATCTTGTCCATCCAACTGTCCCTCAAATGCGCGAGAGTCACTAGCTTCCGTCTCGATCGTCTGGTTGAGCTTGTAGTACATGTCTAACTTTTGTACCCCAGCGCTGGCAGTGCATTTGGACGATCCGTCAAAAGAAGGTATGGTGAGTTTGCCAACTTTCCGGATGAAATCTATGTTATTCGCCCATTGTTGTTGTTGTCCTCCTCTCTGATGTTCTCTGGGATGGTCCATGCCCCTAAGTCCATAGTACTCAACCAGTGTCATGTCATGATGAAAGTCAGGACCCAACGTTGCATACTCCCTCTTGTACTCTGCAAAGTCTTCCGCCTGAGTGGGCAACCTGTGTGCTAATGACTGTTGTGTTGCTGGTGGTGGTGCCCTCTGAAAGCTAGGGAACCATGGTCTGGGAATCCTACTCGAAGATGTGTATGTGCGAGTAGGTGTCTCGGGTCTACTGCCTGCCCCCGAGTTCCCCTGTGTTGCATGTGGGGCTTGTGTGCTTGGAATGCCCACCATAGCCAATCTATCAGCCACCTGAGCCAAGGACTGAGACATGGTCCACTGACTATCTAACATATCACTGATAACCTGCATGAAGGCTGCCTCTGGTTCCATGGGGGCCTTACCACTGCCCTCTGGTCACTCATATCTGTCTCCTAGCATCCTCTCTGCCTTCTAGGTCACTCGCTGAACTCATCGACTTTAGTCACAGGCTGGCAGGACTAAAGCTCTTATACCACTGTAATGTTCCTGACTTGGCTAGTCTAGGAAACACTGCTAATGTGTGTGTAGGATCAAAGGTTTACAGCATATAAATGATCATACAAATAATAAACGCGACAAAGGACTGTAAAGTTTGTATTATGATATCTCTGTGGATTACAAAATGGTCGAATGTGGCTGAATAAACTGACTATACTCGACTAGATCAATAGACAAGGGATCTTAGCCGGAATACAAATAAGTAACTGCGGCTGAATAAAATAACAATACTCGGCTAGATCAAAAGACAAAAGGATCTTAGCCGGAATACAAACAAGCAACTAAAAGATAATACATGGAATATGGGAGCACAGTGGAATCAATGAAGAATGATGGAAGACCTGGATGATCTTCCCAGTGACTAGGGTGTGTCTTTCAACACCGAAATCAACCAACTGGTGTTTTCCTCTTGGAATACACTGAACTATCTCTCATGAGATGCGCCTCTTCTCCTCAATAACAAGTCATAATCTGCATAATCATGAATTAGGTCGCTGACCCTTCCTTTATAGCTTTCCAAAACCTTAAATCCCTGTTGAAACCCTAATTCACTGTTGACTTCGAAAACCCTAAATCACTACTGAAACCCTAATTCACTGTTGACTTCTTCCCTCCAAGTGACTTTTACTTTATTTTATTATTCCTTGATTAAATCACTTAATTAATTAATTAATTAACCATTTTACCTCTAAAAAGTGATTTATCCATCCTTATGGCTTCTCCAGCCACGAAAAGTCACTTCTCACCATCTTATCCTATAGCGCTCTTCTTCCTGATTCCGATGAGCTATCACACTAAGAGGTTTCTCCAAGTAATATGCCCATTATGATCTTCTTAGTGAATTTAATTAAGATATGACCCATAATAACTCAAAATTACGAAAATCATCGGAATGCAACGAAACCAAAGCCAAGCTGTGCGGAATGGATCCTGATGATGAACAATGCAAGTCGGGCCCAAATAAACCCCTTAGTATCTCCTGAACTCTTTGTCACCCCTATCTGGCTACTCGAGTAGGCATAACACTCTGAAATACTGTAATGTTATAATGTCCCAAAATGGAGACATTATATAAACCTAAGTTCATCTATTAAAGATTATACGGTTTAAGAGGTATAAGGGTTAGGGTTTAAAGGTTATTATGGTTAGGGGTTAAAATTTATAGGGTTTAAGCATTATAAGGTTAAAGTTGGAAGGTTTTAATATTTAAGTGTTATATGTTAGGGGCTAGAGGATGGGGATTATGCCTATCAAAGGTTATGATTAATAAAAGTTATAAGAGATTAGGATTATATCAATTAGGGGTTACGGCTTATAAGATTTAGAGGTTAAAGGTTTTGAGTGTTAAAAGTTATATTATAGGGGTAAATTGTTTTGTATATTGGTTATGAATTTTAGGTGATATGAGTTATCGAGGTTATTTAGAGGTATATATGTGAGAGGTTAATGGTTATAGGAGTTAATATGAGATAATTGTCATAGGAGTTGAAGGATATCGGTGATAGTTTTTATAGGGATCATGAGTGTTATATATGATTCAAAGATTATATGTTTTATGTTTAAGTTTGATAGGGATTATAAGGATTAGTTTTATGTTTACATAAACTAGGATTATAAAGGTTAAACATTACATGAACTAGGGTTATAGAGATTGGGTGTTAGGGTGATATGTTAGTGGTTATAAGGTTTAGGAGATGAAATTGGTATATTATTATCATAAGGATTATATGTTATAACTATCAATAAACCTTTATTATTACTCTATTACATTAATACAATTGATGCAATTAATAATCATTACATTAATACAATTAATTTTACCTTAACATTTTTTTATTACTCTATCACATTAATGCAATTAATAATCATTACATTAATACAATTGATACAATTAATAATCACTATATTAATACAATTAATTTTTGATCCAGATGGATATTGGTGGCCACCAACCTTATTCAACTGGTTCAAAACAGTTCTCTCACAATTTTGACAATTTACTATTTTTAGCAGTTTTAACTTTCGGGGCCATTTTGAGGGCTTAAATGAAGGTTTTTTGGGATCGAGCTCATTAATAATAGCCAAATGCATGATTGAGCCCCCAAAATGAATCTCCTTGACGATACCTTTCCAATGGGCTATCACACGCCTAAAACAAAGGTCGTATGCAAAAGTTACGACCCCGAGAAGTTGATGTACTAACTTATTCAAACGGGGCCCACATGACTTTTGACGCTTCATCTCCTAGGGTTAGGTTTTTGGATGTCTAGGGTTTTTGACATTCTTGCTTATTGTCAAAAGACCTTCATAGCCTCATTGTAACCTTCTTCTTGCGAATGCGCGCTGCCGTCACATCTCTTCTCAAAGATAAGCCGCCACCATTCCAGCAAGCTTGTTTCTGCTGCATTTTACAGTTTCAACTTATTTCGTTATTGAATAAAAAACCAGTTTTACTGTATCTCTATTATTTTGTGTTAAGCACCTGTTAATAATCTGTATTCATTTCGTTCTGCTCATAAAATCCGGATCAATTTTACCCTAACATTTTTATAAAAAATTATGAAATTTATTTAATTATTACTTTAATAAACTTTTATTAATATTGTATTAAAATTAATTTAAAAACTTACAATTAATTAATAATTTATTAAACCTTAGAAATTCAAATTTCTTAAAATCCTTTTAATTAACAAACTTCTAGGTTTTTAGACCGGACTTCACACTTCAATTTCAGAATTCTCTACTTCAGACTCACATGGCTGCTTACAGCGTTCAGAAACTTCTAGGTTTTTAGAGCCGACTTCAGACTTCTCGGGTCGTACTCTGATAGGGGATTCCTTTAGGTATGGGGTTGAGTCTTATAGGTTCGGCCCGCCAGAGGAGAGACCTTAACGATTGATTAATAAAGTCACCCTATCCCGTGCTCTACCTCGGGCCATATTATACGCACGTTCTACCGAAGCACGCTCTACTGAAATAGATTTCACGGAAAGCCAGTTATATACTGGCCTTTCGCCTTTGGAAGCATCCTTCCCTCTCAATGCCCGGGCATCCATCCGATGCATTCTTTCTGATACAGTAGGCATTTCATCTGCCTCACACCCCATCCAACCAATCAATCGATAAATCACTTAGGACTGAAATTCAGGGCGGACTTGATTCAACATTCCGTCGGTTGCGACATGGCTCCTCCGAACTTGAAAGACCTGCTTACAGCGTTTAGTCCGTCAGCGGACTATCTCGCAATTGCAGCTGGAGATGGACGTGTCAAGGTAACTTCTATTATTTGATTTAAACGATTATGGCATCCCTGGGTTTAGGGTTTTATGGACTCAACTGATTGGCTTTAAGCGAGGGTTTTGTGCAGATATGGGATACGATAAATGGTCAGATGCAGAGTGAGTTTGCCGGTATTGGTTCGGGCCCTGTCATGACCGAGGGTCACCTGTCCCTTGACTACACATGCATGAAATGGAGCCCAAGCTCTGCGAAAAAGGTTTTCTCTATTGCAAAACCCTTGTAGCTATTTTCCTCTATTTTACTATAACGATGTTGATAGAGTTGCAACTATGTTGGTTCTGTTACAGGGTAAAAAGAAGGGAAGGAGTTCATTGCTGGCTTTAGGCACCGGCGCGGGTGATGTTTTGGGTCTAGACAGTACAATGGGGCAGCTGAGATGGAGAGCCAATGACTGTCATCCAGGGTGTGTTTATGTTCACTCTTTTATTTGGTTGCATATTTTTTAATTCCAAAAATGCTTCTTTTTAAAGAAATTCTGCATTCTCAAGGAAACGTCATCCAAAGAAAATATCATGGGCCCAATTTTTTAATCTTCTTCCAAACAGACTCATCAAATCAAAATAAATATTTGCACAAATTTCTGTAGGATCAAATTATTTAATGCGAAAGAATGGCCAGCTTTTGCTAAAAATTATATAAATTTTTWAAAATTTGAAAACTTTGACAAAGTTGTTGCAAGTATTTATACTTGATATTTTCATAGTTATAAAAATTTGCCAAGTTTTCTACACTTACAAAACATTAATGTTTTGACATCCATAATCTTCAAAGCACCTTGCCTAAG
This sequence comes from Picea engelmannii, assembly GCA_009831015.1. Lineage (NCBI taxonomy): Eukaryota > Viridiplantae > Streptophyta > Pinopsida > Pinales > Pinaceae > Picea > Picea engelmannii. The sequence goes on along the minus strand of ML794366.1, from coordinate 76,993 downwards.
AGCRAGAATTCTTCTATTTAGAAAATATAGAACAATCTTTCAATATTTGGTATTTCAAACTTTTGTCTAGCATACTTCAAGCATTCCTTTACAGAGGATTCGTCATCATAGGTTTACTCCATTATGATGAGGTGCTTTCTTGCTTTTATTTATTYTTTCTGTTTCGAGGAGATGCTATAGGATCTTGTTGTTTGCTATTATTTTATTTGGTATTGTTCCCATTGACCTATCTTGGTCATTTGGAGACATTGTAATTTCTCGCATTTCCTTTTTATAGAAATGTAATATCYCTAGGTCTRCTATGCTAGGAAAGGGGGTTAAACCAGCTTGCAAACAAGTTTATTTTCCACAGTTCYGCACAGTCTTTCCGCCATAAACAGTGAGCATYTACAAAYAACCAGCATATCAATAGAATTCACTTGCTTTCAACCACTAAATTTCAGTTCTGTAGCGCAGCAATAATATTAATATCCAGCAATAACTATAGCAATCCCCGTAATATAGTATYYAACATCCAGTTGCTATYGATATTCAAGAATAATTCACGACAGCACTAATAAATCTCTAGAGGCTGCTGTAGCAGCTACAAGATTGCCCAAAAAAGCCAAAAAACCTGAAGGTATGTCTGCTGAAAGATATTTGCTGTTCCTTCTCATTCTTAACTGCTGTTTGCTGCAGCAACCCTCCTTAAATGGTGCTGTCCAGCCACAAATTCCCTCCCTTCAGTCCAGCGAGCSTCCCTAGCTCCTTTCCAGCCCTCGGCCTACCAAATATCTTGCTGTAATCCACCCCAAACCCTTGGTCAATCCTCGGCCCTGCAAGAATAGAGGTGCAGCCCTCTGCCAAAGGCCCAGATCSACAGATGAGGGGTTCGGCCCTCTCCCAAGGGCACTGTAATAATCTCAGCCTCCTACAGAATGCCCAGATTAGGGATYGGTMTTTTCTTGMTGTAGCTGCAACAGACTGGACCTGCAATAAACCCTCCACACCTCACAGCGAGCCCTCTCTAGGCAGAAAACTTCCAGAACAGTCCAAAGATTGAATCTTGAAGAAGATAGAAGGCAGATAATTGGACAGATCTGTCCAGAGTTGGGCTAGGGTGAACACCAGGCACCAYCGAACCCCAACAGAAAGAKAGGGTTTTGCAAAAAYYCTCAAAAACTTGAGGCAAAAGCCTCCACACTTGAGGCAGAGCCTCCAAAGGCAGAAACGGATACTAAACYACAAAATCAGATGATCAATAATGCATCTCACKTCCTCCTTAAATAGCCTTTGTCCTTCGCTTGACCCCTWMTCACCTTTTGCCTCTTGGCGCCTTTTTGGTGACTTGTTCTTTAGGTCAGCCAAAAAGGTTATTTTAACCCCCTTTTATATTCTCCTTTAAACTCAACATCACCTTACAAATCCAATCGTTGCCTCCTTGGTGACTTATTCTACCCCATAGCTCCTTTTCTTTGGGCTATRGCCTACGGGGAGCCCCCCTTAGGCTACTACGCCCTYCCTCCAAYGGGGCTAAAAKGGAGGGGACATGACAAGAAACCTCCAATTTTTTTTTGGCTATGAATGAAGAGAGCGAACTTCCCAAGTTGAGTTGGACATAAGCGTAGAGTTACGTTTGAGTCTTGAGTTTCAYCTACTAATAATCAAGGCCAAAATCAGAAGTATCTATATGCATACACAAATACATTGCTATCATAAAAAAGCTAGATACATTGGTTGACTTGAACCTGGACATGGATATGTTGACGAATGGACTTTTTTTTGAATTGMATACCACWTTTTCCAAATTTTATTCTCACTGCCCCCATGCTTGTCAGAGAAGAGTAGTTGAATCCATAGCAACTCCCTTCGGATCTTGTATCTTAGACCTTTTGGTCTTATATTGTCATGTTATGTCTATGATGTAATAGTTCAAAGTGGTGTTAGGTTGTTAAAACAAGTTTACCCAACTTGTAAACTAATAGTAGATTCCATATCAAATGTGGTTGTGATTATTAGAGAATAACTTTGTAAAAGATTACAAAAGTGTATTACAAGCCCCAACCCATTCAGTCTTTATCCTTTCACAATCCCCATCTCTTCTTAAATTAGATGTTACCAATATTTTCCTACCAATGCAGTTAATGTGGGATAGCTTATCCTATCAACGATGTTTATAAATAGTTATATTGTGTTTCCTTGACGTACTCATTTGGGGGGGGGGTCACATTTCTAGGCATTCTTGTTTTTGAAATTACTACACGTTCCACGTGTTGATATTATGGTAGTTGCGGGAGGTATTAACCTCCACATGTAACCTTTTGACAAGACTAGAATATTTCGGGAAGCAAGAGAAACCCTAAAACATTGGATAATAACCCTAGAAGACAAGTCGACTCAAGAGAATATTTAATATTGAGTTATTAGCCTCCAGAAAGAGAAGTTGGCCCAGTCAAGTGAGATAGAGCAGTATAAATAGAGGGTGCTAGAGCTCATTTGTCCTCCACTTAGTCACAACTGCATAAGGACAAGAAGTGCGCATGACTGGAGGACAGCTGCAGTAGTGGTGACTTGGTCTCTTGGTTATGGTTTTAGACTTTCTGCTTGGTCTTTGGTTATTTTTGCTTGGTGTGCTAGCCTTGGAGAAAGGTGTACTACCTTGGTTGGCTATTGGATTACTTTCGAAATTATTCTATTTGTCAAGGTTAAGGTGCTCGGGGGTGGCCTTTGTGCCTGTGGTTGGGAGACAATATTGCTATATTGTCTATGGTGAAATGAGCACACCTATTTTTCTAACAGGTTATGGGCCCACACTATCTTTGGACAGTCTAATCGTTGGAAGATAGATTGGGAGGATTTGCTCAGTTGCAGTCAAAGTTTTGTTGCAACAACAAAACCCTAACCCTCTTGTTGAGACACCTTAAGTGAGGAGCTTGATCTAATTCCTGGATAGCCTAGTGCACCCTAGCCTAACACACCTCCTGGTACTCTCAACAAACTAAGGCATCAAGTTTGAGTTTTTGGTCAAAGTCAAAGGTTGACCAAGTAAAAGTCAAAGGGTGACCAAGTCAAAGCAGGCAGAAAACAAGTTAGAAGGGGCTTCTAACTTTAGAGCATGGAAGACAAGGATTGACCTCATCTTTGCTAAGAATAAAGTGTTGGATATCGTGAAAGGCAAGATCATGGAACCACAATTTGAAGTAGGAAAAGAGAAGGAACCCCAGAACATTGTAGTTATGGAGAAGTTCAAGCACAATGACATCAATGCTATGAGCATCATAGTGGACTCTGTAAAGGACCATTTGATGCCTTTCTACATTTCTTCTCAATTAGAAATATTGGACAAGTGATGAGTCTGAAGAATGAGCTTCGTGACATGAAAATGAATGATGATGACAGCATAACATTATACTTTGTAAGAATCTCTCAGTCAAGAGATCAACTACAAGCTATTGAGGAAATCATTTTAGAAAATGAACTAGTAAATATAGTACTCAATGGCCTTCCCAAGACATGGGATGCATTTGCCGCAAGCATGAACACAAGAACGAAGTATCCCACATTTGAAGAACTTTGGACTTGCTATGCACAAGAAGAATCAAGGATTAGCACAAAAGAGAAATCCCAAAGGAAAGATGATGATCAAGCCTACACAGCAAAGTTCAAGAAATTCATAAATAGAAGAAGTTTGACCCAAGGAAGAAACCAAATCTAGAGAAGGATATGTCAAAAATACAATGCTTCAACTGTCGAAAATATGGTCACTACATGAATCACTGTCCTGAGTTAAAGAAAAGGAAGGAAACACACGAAGCAACAATTGCCGAAGAAAATGAACCCTCAAAGAAAGTCAAGCAGGATGAAGCAAATTTCTTCTTCTAGTCAAGGTAACAATATTCTTCTGTAACATAGTCCTTGTACATACCATGTTTACATAGTTCCTGTACATATCATGTATATCTATTTCTTAGAAGATAAGATGATCAGTGAAACAACACCTATGGAAGAATAACAAGATAAGGATTACTATTACGATGATTACTAGTCAAGTAATGTATCTGAAAAAGGATGAAGTACGTTGACAATCTTTGGTGACAATTCCTGTGGAAGCTATTATATAAGTAACAACTGCCAGATGGGCCACAATCAGAATCAAACTTGAAGAGACCCAGAAGGAGTCAAACTAGAAAGAATTTAGTAATCTAGAGGAAACTGGAATAAGACATGTGACAGTTTGCAGAAAGCAATAAGGATGTAGACGAAAGCATGGAATCTCTCAGATGGAGGGATCTGATTACATAATTCCAAAAGAAGAGCATGCATTCAGGCATGAAGCCGAGATTAGGAGGGAGCTAATACTAAATTATATGATCCAGTGAAGAAGAATCCATAAAGACTGTATTATCTGTCCATGTTTTTCATTGGAAGTAGCAGCCATAATAAGCAGCACCTGTTCAGTTTGACTCTAGAAGAAGATTTTCTTCGAAAAGAAGCTTTGAGAATCGTTGGTTGTCCATCTACATCTATGTTCCTATGATGAAAGGAAGAAGTTGGAATCTTTTGAAAGGAAGGGCATGGAATCTATAGAAGACTCTATGGACCCCAAAGTTAAAGAGGAACATGAGGAAGAACATGAAGATCCCAAGAAAGAAAGAAAAGCCATAACAACTAGTTATTATATCGAGAATCATAAGACTACCAGCATGGTTTGAACCCACTAGAAGTAGTCAAGCAGAAGGAATGGAAGTTGTGATGAAGAACAATGTATGTAATAAATTGTGAAAGAGACTTATGAATGGAAGCATTGATAGATACAAGGCAAGATTCAAAACTAGAGGTTCTCCCAGAAGGAGGGAGAAGACTAACATCTATGTTCCTATGATGAAAGGAAGAAGTTGGAATCTTTAGGAAGGAAGGGCATGTAATCTATAGAAGACTCCATGGACCCCAAAGTTAAAGAGGAACACGAGGAAGAACATGAAGATTCCAAGAAAGAAAGAAAATCCAAAACAACCGGTTATTATATCGAGAATCATAAGACTACCAGCATGGTTTGAACCCACTAGAAGCAGTCAAGCAGAAGGAATGGAAGCTGTGATGAAGAATAATGTATGTAAGAAATTGTGAAAAAGACTTATGAATGGAAGCATTGATAGATACAAGGCAAGATTCAAACCTAGAGGTTCTCCCAGAAGGAGGGAGAAGACTATGACGACAACTTGTTCTAGTAAACCAAATATGCCTATATCTGGGCTATTATATCTCTTGCAGTATCCATGGATTGAAGTTTACATCAGTTGGATGTAAAATACTGTTCTTCCCAATAGAGAAATTGAGGAAGAAGTTTATGTAGAGCAATCTCAAGGTTTTGAGGTCAGAAAGAGACTCATGTATGCAGATGGAAGAAGACCTTGTATGGATTCAAGTAACTTGATGCAGAGCATCTCATGTACAACAAAAGTGTGGCGAAAACTTCCTATGACAGAGAAAGTGTATCAGAATGGTTCCTCAGTAGTTCGGGATGATGGATTGCAAATCCATGGCAAACTCTCATGATGACAGATCTGAAGAAGTTGAGAGACTCTAATCCAGTAGACCCGTCCCTGTATCGACAATTGAATGGCTCGTTAATGTATTTGGAGAATATTCAGCCAGATATTTGCTTTGTTGTAAAAATAGTTCCAAGTGGAACCTAGCCATGAGAATTGAAAATTTGCAAAGCATGCCTTGAAATGTTTTCGTGGGACGTTTGAGTTATGATATACAACTGCATGGATTTATTGATTCAGATTAGGCCGGGAGTGCAGATAGCAAAAGAAGTGCTTCTTGGATATGTTTCAGTTTGAGCTTTGCCATGATATCACGGGCTAGCAGGAAACAAAAGTCTGTTGCACTCAACACTACAGTAGCAGAGTATATTGCAGCTTGTGATGCTTGTACAAAAGCAGTGTGGGTCCATAAGTTGGTTTCTGAACTGTCTGATCAGGTTCTGAATTCGACCGTGATGTATTGTGATGATCAGAGATGTGTGAAGCTTTCAGAGAACCCATTGTTCCATGACAGGTCGAAACACATTTAGATCAAGCATTATTTTTCTCCGTGATAAAGTCCAGCGGGGAGAAGTGGTTCTCCAATAAATCTCCACAGATGAGCAGATAACAGATTTTTTAGTAAAGCCTCTGTCCAAGATGAAAAGTTTGCGTACTTAAGGGACAAGCTGGGGCTCTTGGAGATGACTTCCTTATTGAAAAGGAAGTGATTACTCCCAAGTTGGGAGAGAGCACTTATATGTTATTGATCTATGGACAGTCATTTTCCAGTTTAGAAAATGGTCCAGGTTGGGAAGTTCCTTTTCATTCCGGAAAGTGGTTTGAGATTTCTGATGGACAATCATTTTCCAGTTCGGAAAATGGTCCAAATCGGACAGTCATTTTCGTAATGAAAATGGTTCGATAGATTGCTGATGTACCATAGACAACGATTTTTCAGTTCGGAAAATGGTCCAAATCGGACAGTCATTTTCGTAATGAAAATGGTCCAATAGATTGTTGATGTACCATAGACAACGATTCCCCTTGTGGCAAGTGTGGGGGAATGGTCTAGGACAATCATTCTTCTTGGCAGTCACTCTGAGTAGTGGTCAAGTAGAATGGTCCGCCTCGCGGGGCAGTCATTCTTTCGAAGTTCACAGTTGTGAGCAATTTCGAAGAATGGTCTGTTTTGGAGGTTGGTGCAGGACAATCATTTCCTTAGGAAATGGTCCGGACAATCATTCCCTTGGGTATACTCATTCTTTCCAGGTTGCACTATGATTAGTGTCGGAGGAATGGCCCAGTTAGGTGAATGGTCTAGGTTCAACAACGAGGGACAATCATTCCCTAGGGCAGACTCATTCTCTCTAGGTTGCACTGTGATTAGTGTCGGAGGAATGACCTAGTTAGGTGAATGGTCTAGGTTGAAAAATCAGGGACAATTATTCTTCTATGCTTGAGAAGAATAATCCAGATAGCCCATGACTAATGATTCACTTTTTGAGGGCAGATGCTCTTCCGGATCTCACAGATGTGAGTGGAAGAATGGCCTAGATGAGTCAGTTTGTATCATGATATTGTTTATGCAGGTTGATATCAAATGATATGATAGTTGTAGAGACTGTATGTCTTTGGATAGTAGTTGTATGCTACCGAGGTGGATGCGATCCACTGGTAGTGATTGTATGTCACTGGTTAGTAGCAATGTGCTACTGAGAGTGGTTGTGTACCATTGGATAATAGTTATATACTACTATGAATAGACATAGTTGTGTTCTATTGGATGGCATTGTTCTGATTGCCATGGAGACTATCTAGTTGGATAGTGATGTTGGTGCTCATGATTTGATCATGAGATAGCCTGTGTGGCTATGATGATGCTATCGGTTGAATGGTCTATTTGTGCTCAAGACCATTTCCTTTAGTACCTCCCTAGCTAGGAGGGAGTGTTGATATTATGGTAGTTGCGGGAGGTATTAATCTTCACATGTAATCTTTGACAAGACTAGAATATTTCGGGAAGCAAGAGACCCTAAAACATTGGATAATAACCCTAGAAGACAAGTCGGCTCAAGAGAATATTTAATATTGAGTTATTAGTCTCTGAAGTCGGCCCAGTCAAGTGAGATAGAGCAGTATAAATAGAGGGTGCTAGAGCTCATTTGTCACTCACTCACTCACAACTGCACAAGGACAAGAAGTGCGCATGACTGGAGGACAATTGCAGCTGTAGCAGTGGTGACTTGGTCTCTTGGTTATGGTTTGGACTTTTTGCTTGGTCTTTGGTTATTCTTGCTTGGTGCGCTAGCCTTGGAGAAAGGTGCACTACCTTGGTTGGCTATTGGATTGCTTCCAGAATTATTTTGTTTGTCAAGGTTAAGGTGCTCGGGGGTGGCCTTTGTGCCTATGGTTGGGAGACAATATTGCTATATTGTCCATGGTGAAATGAGCACACCTATTTTTCTAACACCATGTTTTGTGCAACTTAGCTTTAGACCATATGGGCTAGAATGAAGAGTGTCTTTATTCTTGTTCTTCAATGCATGATCTAGTGCAATGGATAGGTCCCTAGTCCATAGTTTAGGCGAATTTTGAGGCTTATCAATTGTGCTTCTAGGCCATTTCTAGATTGGTTGCTTTCCTTCACAATGTCCAAACACTAGGAGACTTGGCTTCTAGTAGGAATCAATACCCTTATTTTGTACTATGTTCTTCTAATGCCATTGTGTCAATATGACCCTTTGGTGGAGTTCGTTGTTTGCTTTTAGAGGATTCCTAGTTAATTCAGTTATTGGYCATTTCATCATATCRACTTCCCCCTTTCACGTACTATTGATTGATGGTCTAGGTCACTTCCTACTATCTTGTCCCTAAGATGAACTTTTAATATAAAGACTTTCTATAGTTGAGAGACAACCTTTTTGTCTGACCTTTGTATACACACACACACTGATTGCATGCCCTCAGGATGCCCCTTGGTTAGTTCTAGGCAGGTGCTCATCAGGTATAGGTTGAGACTAATCACTGTTAGGTCATGGCAAAGGAGTAACTAACTCCACGGATGATTATTTCATTAACTCACATCATGCATATATACAAGAGGAGGCGACCTTTGGTTTGATCTCCCAAGAGGTCCGAATGACTCTTCCTATTCACCTACGACTCTTCATATTTCTCCTCGCTTAATATTTACAAAGCACCTCAATCCCTAAGGATTCAGTATCTAACATTCCCCCCCTTAATCCGAAGGGGTGTTTTTGAGTTCAAACATCATTATGAATTTTTCAAAATTTTGTCTTCCAAGTATTTTGGCGAAGATGTTTGCAATTTGCTCATTTGTGGGACAATGTCTTGAGTGAATAGTCTTTGGCCTCTACATGTTATCGAATCAGATGGTACTTTTTGTTGATGTGCTCTGTTCAATCATGGAATCTGGGATTCTTGGTTAACTTTATTGTAGAAGTATTGTCAACCAGAATAGTAGAGTTCACCTATTTCTCCTGCAAATGTTCAAGTATTTTCTTGAGCCACACAATCTCCTTTGTTGCTTCTGCAGTTGTCACATATTCAGATATTCTGCCTATGTTGTGGAATCTACTGGAATTGACTGTTTGCGTGATCT
>ML794366.1:52103-67219 GCA_009831015.1 Picea engelmannii | reverse complement strand
TTCCTTGTTATTAACAACTCATTTAAATACACTACAAGATATACCACAATTTTGCCAACTTTCTTGACAAACTTAGTTGCGTCATCAAGATTAAAGTGCTTGAAATTCAATTTCAGAAGATGCCCATTTAGCTTTTCATACCAGGTTCACAATTTTTGTTTTAGGCCATATAAAGATTTGATGAATTTACATACTTTCTGTTCTTGTCCTTTCACAACAAAACCTTCTGGATGAGACATGAAGACATTCTCTTTCAAGTTTCCATTCATTAAAGCAGTGTTCACATCCATTTGATGAACTTTCCATCCATTCTGTGTCGCCAAGGCAAATAAAGTATGAATAATAGTCCATTTTGTTGTGGGTGCAAAAGTTTTCTCATAATCAATGCCTTCTTTCTATGGAAATCCTTTTTCCACGAGCCTCACTTTGTGCTTGTCAAGTGAGTCGTTTGATTTGTACTAGTTCGTGAAGACCCACTTGCAGCTAATTTGTTTGGTTCCAAATGGAGGGTCCACCAACTTGTGATGAACTTTCCATCCATTCTGTGTCGCCAAGGCAAATAAAGTATGAATGGTAGCCCATTTTGCTGTGGGTGCAAAAGTCTTCTCATGATCAATGCCTTCTTTCTATGCAAATCGTTTTTCCATGAGCCTTGCTTTGTGCTTGTCAAGTGAGCCATTTGATTTGTACTCGTTCTTGAAGACCCACTTGCAGCCAATTGGTTTAGTTATGAATGGAGGGTCCATCAACTTCCATGTCCCATTCTTGATGAGAGCATCATATTCTTTTTGCATGGCTTCTTTCCACTCATCACGAGAAGCAACTCCTTCAAATGAAGTTGGTTCAAAATTAGAAGATAAATTCAATTCACAATCATATGAAATTTCCATATCATCCACATCTCTTGAATTTGAATTATCTACATCACCTCCATCTTGTCTCGTGGAACTTCACGTTCTTGTCTTTCCAACTTCATCAGGATGAACACTTTAAAGTGTCTTTATGAGCTGACCTTTCTGAGATGGTCCAGGTTGCTCCACTGATTGAGATGGTGATGCATTTTCATCAAGGTTCAACCTTTCAATCACATAATCCAAATGAATTGCAGGTTCTGATGAAGTGGCCAGAACTTCTTCATGAAGGGAAGATGGTGCTTCAAGAGGAGATTCTAGAGATTGATCCAAGATATGGATCCCCCCTTCAAGATGTGGAATCTCATCATCAAACTCTTGATATGTCTTTACATGGGTGAATCTATCCATATGATCAAGCTGCTGCTGAATAGTTTTGTCATTCTTGTAGGTTTCAAGAAAAATGACATCTTTGAAAGAACGAATTTCTTGTTTACTTCATTGTAAAGACGATATGCCTTGTGTTCTCTCATTACCCGAAGAAGATGCACTTCCGACTTCTTGCGTCAAGCTTATTTCTTTGCTCCTTAGGAATTAAGGCATAGTAGGTGGAACCAAAGACCTTGAGATGCCTCACAGAATGAATGCGACCATACCACATTTCATAAGGAGTCTTGTTCCCAAGAGCATGCGATGGACTCCTTTTTTCACATACACTACACATAGCACTGTATCAGCCCACAACATTAATTTCACATTTTTGAAAAACATCACGGAACAAACCATATTTAAGAGAGTCATTTTCATTCTTTCAACCACACCATTCTATGGAGGATTGTATGGAACTGTGGTTTGATGTTGAATCACATGTTTGGGAAGATTGTTTTCAAATTCATTCGATGTATAATCTCTTCCATTATCAATACAAAGAGAGCCAATATGTGATTGTCCTTCATTTTGGATCCATACATGAAAACTTTTAAAAGTTTCAAAAGCCTGTGATTTTTCTTTCAACAATTACACCCAACACATCTTGGTGTTATTATCAATAAAAGTCATGATATATCTATTGCCATTAACAAATGGAACATGCATGGGGCCACACAAATTAGAATGTATCAATCCAAGTTTTCTACATGCTCTGGAAGTAGAATCATGAAATGGTTGTTTGTTATGTTTTCCAAGGATGCAAGCTTGACATTGCTTCAATTTGCTAGGAATAATAGGCAAATTAGAAACAACATTCTTTTTTAACAAACGAAGGCTGTCATAATTAATGTGTCCAAATTTAGCATGCCAGAAGAGACTAGATGCCAATATACCTTCATCGTGGTGAGAGAGGTATGCAAAATTCCGTGCATGAGCAAATGCCCCTTTCCATTTCAACAATCTTCCATCCTCCACTCCTGTCATAACGATTATGTTGTCGGAATCCTTTCGTATTTCAACTTTGCCACCGAAAATATGAATAGAGTGGCTTTGCTGTCAAATGTGCACAAAAGATAGCAAGTTCGTTTGCAATTTAGGAAGATAGAGGACATCATGCAGAAGAAAATTCGGGAATCCAGGCAATTTAAGCCCGACGACGCTGATTACCTAAGGTTTGAGACTTGATTTATTTGCGAAATAAACTAAACCATCTATATTGTCATTGAAATTTTCAAGGAAGTCTCTCCAATAGGTCATGTGGCATGTTGCACTTGTGTCAAGCAACCATGCATCTCTCTAAGAAGCAAATGAAGTGTTAAACAAATCTTCAATTACTCCAATATTGCAATGGTCAATAATATAATGAGTAGATTCAAGTGCTTTACCTTTCGCCAGGTCTGTTGCTTTACCTTTGTCTTCTTTCTGATCTTGCTTTTCTTTGATCTTCTCCCAAGGGATTCTGAATACCTTTGCTTCATGTGACCCATTCTTTTTGCAACAGACACAGTGAAGATCATATCTTTCACCTTGATCGTGCCTACACTCCTTGCCTATGAAATTCTTTCTTCCACGTCCTCTTTTATTGGCTTATCCTCTAGAAGAATAATGTGATTGATTCTTCCCTTTCTGAGCAAAGCACATGGTCTCTCTAGTGGGTTGAGCTGATTTCTTTCTAAATGCTTTCTCACATTCTGCAACTTTCTCCACCAAAGTTTCAAATGTGATGGACTTTATTTGGACACTAGGTTGCAGGGATTCAAGGTAGTGAGAATATGTAGGGTAGAGTGCCTTAATAAAGGCTGTGAGAGGAATGTCTATCTTCACTATGGTGGCATTGATGTCATGCATGATGGCTTTGATCCCAGAAGCTAAAGCCATGGGATCATCATTCTTCTACTTTAGGTTGAAGAGCTTCACCAACAATTGTACAAGTTCCAATTCTGAGTGTGAGTCATACAGATCCTTTAATTTTTTTAAAGCACCATAGGAGTCTTTAATGGCAATAATATGGCGCCTCATCTCTTCACTTATTGTCTCAACAATCATGACATATGCTTTCTTGTCTTTTTTATTCCATATGGGAAGCTCCTTATAGTTGATCTATCGTCATTCTCTCATTCACAAATGCCATCCCACAAGTCATTAAAAATCAAAGTGTGTTTGATCTTTTTGGACCATTCCGGGTAATTTTATTTGCTAGTCAACACCATGCCAACAATGGAGATGAGAGAATGCATCTTCCCATAGAGCTTTGAATATACCCAAGAAGTTCGATATTTCTAAGCATTAAAAAATGCACAATGAGATTACAACGCTTTAGGCAACAAGTGTTATCATAGCGTTTGGTCATTGTATGCTCACACTCTACCATTAGATTATGCCTACTAATGAAGTCAGAATTCTCCTTAGCTATGGAAGGAAAGTCTCTGAGCGAGAGCGTGGGAGGGGAGAGACACTTTTTACAATATGACAACCATTCCTTGTCAAGTTTGGCTTACGCAAAACCACCATTCGAATTGCTTAAATGAAGATCTCGAAACAGAAACTAGCTGGTCTCTTTGGCGGTAGGTAAACTATTCCATTTGATCCAAGATCATTCAATGGCGACATACATGAAGGCGTACATTCTAGAGCATGCACATGTGCCTACATGAATTTCACGTATTTACTATCTTCCTTTGACATTGTAGCGATATCTAACTTGAATAGTAGGGGAATAAGTTTCTCCATGCAACATGTTTTTTTTTTCTTTCCAGATTTGATTCCGCGACATGCTGGAACGACTCAAGGCTTCACTAAAAAGAAGATAGTCAGAGAATGATATCGTTGATATTGTTGCTGCTACTTCTTGTCAAAATCCTTTTTCAGTGAGGATGATACAAAGGTGCAAGAAAACTTGGGATAAGATAAGTCGAGATCAAATAGAAATTTAGTATCCTCTGAAGAAATATTCTTTGGGCGTCAACTATATTGACGATGATGAAGAAATCTTTGTAGTCGACAAAGTAAAGGAGCAGATTAGGGTTAACAAGGTCATGAAAGAAGAAAGAAAAGATTGAGAAGCAGAAGTCTAAAAATGTTACTCCGAGACCAAGGGAATCAACCCTCGTCCGCACCAAGCAGAGAAAGGATGAGCGCCAACGGTAGGATATGCTCATGACAGGAGAGACATAACTGAGGGAATAACCAGGGAGGCGTTTCTGGACGTGAGGGAATGAAATGCCCAGGGGAGGAGAGAATCATGGAGTTACATCATGCTTCGATACCACTATCAGGCCAAGCATGGGCAGAGGAATAAGTAACTCTATTGATGATTATTTCATTAATTCACATCATGCATATATACAAGAGGAGGTGACCTTTGGTTTCTTCTTCCAAGAGGTCCGAATGACTTTTCCTATTCACTTATGACTCTTCATATTTCTCCTAGCTTAATATTTACAAGAATATATATAAAGTACCTCAATCCCTAAGGATTAGGTATCTAAATATCACAACCTTTCCTTGTCAAGTTCGACTTATGCGAAACTGTCATCTGAAACGCTTAAATGAAGATCTTGACACAGAAACCGGCCGGTCTCATTGGCAGTAGGTTTTACTATTCTAGTTGATCCGAGATCATTCAATGGCGACATACATGAAGGTGTACATTCCAAAGTGTGCACTTGCAACTATAGGTTTCACGTATTTACTATCTTTCTTCGACATTGTAGCGATATCTAACTTGGATCGTAGGGGAATACGCTTCACATGTTTTTTTTTCTTTCTAGATTTGATCCCTCCTACGACGTGCTGCAACGGTTCAAGGCTTCACTGAAAAAGAGGATAGTCGGAGAATGATATTGTTGATGTTGCTGCTGCTACTTCTCGTCAAAATCCTTTTTCAGCGAGGATGATACAAAGGTGCAAGAAAACTTCGAAGAGGATAAGTCGAGATTTGAAAGAAATTCAATAGCCTCCAAAGAAATATCTTCGGGTGTTGGCTATATTGACAATGATGAAGAAATCTTCATAGTCGACAGAGTAAAGGAATAGATTAGGGTTAATAAGGTCGCGAAAGAAGAAATAAGAGTTCAAGAAGTGAAAGTCTAAAAACGTTACTTTGGGACTAAGGGAATCAACCCTTGTCCACACCAAGCAGAGAAAGGATGGGCACCAACGGTAGGATCTGCTTGTGACATGAGAGACAAATCTGGGGGAATAACTAACCAGAGAAGCTTTTCTACATGTGGGGAAATGAAATGCTCGGGGGAGGAGAGAATCATGGAGTTGAAACTTGCTTCGATACCACTACCAGGGCAGATATGGGCATTGGAATGAGTAGTTCCACTGATGATTATTTTATTAACTTACATCATTCATTTATACAAGAGGAGGTGACCTTTGGTTTCATGTTCCAAGAGGTTGAAATGACTTTTCCTATTCACCTACGACTCTTCATATTTCTCCTAGCTTAATATTTACAAAGTACTTGAATCCCTAAGGATTAGTTATCTAAAAATCACCACAACTTGTAGTTGGTTAGGATTTGCCAATTATGCCACTTCTAGAAGATCAAGACAAAGGAACATATCATATTCTAATATCCTACCTATTATGAGATCAGAGGGAAGTATTATTGTTTTTATTGGGATTCAAGTTCCTTTTCTACATTTTCTTTTGTTATCCCTACTAGAGGTGCGTTTCTCTCTTCATGAGAGATTTCCGTACATAGATTGTAGTCTCTGTGTGCATTGACTTGGTTAGAAATCATTAAGAGGATCATTTTTGACTTCTCGGTTGTCTCGTTAGCTTGAGGTAGCAAAGATCCACATTATTTTATTGTCTAGATAAGTGAGACATTGGGTTTCCTCTAGATTATCCCCTTGATATGTCAAATGACTTTCTTGAGATTCTCAAGGAGTTGGTGCTCCAAACCCTATGATAGACACTGATCCAGGTGGATCCGCACAACCGATCCAATCAGAGGGTCTCAAATTTTGTTGAAAATGTTTGCATGTCGAAGAGCTCATCAAGAGCTTTCCAACACAATTTGGACAGGTCAAATGAACACCATATGCAAAAGTTATGGCTGCTGAAGTTGAAGACAAACAGGGAAAAAATACAAGATACAATGCTGACACATGGACCACTCATATGCTGACATGTGGACTAATCACATTGTGACATGAGGACCAATTTGAAGGCAACACATGGAAATCCTAGCTTCAACGTGGCACTTCACATTCAGATTTAATACGTGGAGGTTGTTATTAAAAATCAATGGAGATTTATAATCCCCATCAATGTGGGATAAAGCAATTACGTAGGGATTTTTAAAATGTATATTTTATCGTTCCACCGAACATTGGTATCATGCCAACCAACCAAATCCACAAGCATCATGCCATTAATGAAACCCACAACATGCTCCATACGTGCCCTTACTACACTTTATTCCCAATCTGCAATACGTTATACACATCATAGATTGGTCATGCGTGCTCAATGTAGGATATATAAATCCCTATGGAAAAGGAAAGGGTGGATCCAAGGGGATTTGTACCCCGCCCTCTTCTACAAAATTTTAGTGCCTTATCCATTGTACCACCCACTTGGGTAGTGCTATAAAATAAAGAGAGTTGTATTTGAGTAGTAGAAACACTGTGTATGGAGAAAATATGCAAGATAATGTTCTTTGTTGTGGGAAGAAGCCATTGAGGGTTGAAAATTGAAATACTAGTGCTATTGTCTTCTTGGAAGAACACCTGTGTCTCTTTTGTAGATTGGAGGCCATTCTTTGCTGTAAAGAACATGTTATGGTGTATTTTGCATCAATTTTAATGGATTAGTTCCTCTTTTGTAGCGG
The DNA here is from genome assembly GCA_009831015.1 of Picea engelmannii. NCBI lineage: Eukaryota > Viridiplantae > Streptophyta > Pinopsida > Pinales > Pinaceae > Picea > Picea engelmannii. The sequence goes on along the minus strand of ML794366.1, from coordinate 60,091 downwards.
CACTAATTTTGGAACAAGTTTGGTATCGGAGCAATTGATCAGGGATACAATGATTTGGATTTGCACAAGAGTTGGTATTGAATACCAACATGTTCTAAGCTCAAGCACGAAGAAGGATCGCTTGAAGAGTACAATCCTGAGATTGGTATGAGATGTGCATTCCAAGGACAAGCAATGGAACCTGGAAGGGAAGAAAACCTCTCTGAATCTGAATGAATGTTTTGGCAAGCTTTTCATGACATGAAAACCATGGTGGAAGAGTTATACACATAACGAAAGAAGGGAGAAAGTCCAAGTCAAGGTAAAGGAGAAGGAGGTGGTGATGATTCTCCTCAAACTCCTCTATCTCCATCCTCTCCTTCAAGTTCAAGTTCCTCTTCAATTCCACAGAGAAAAGAACTAGGGAAAGATGATTCTAATTTGACTTTGTTAAAATTAGATGTGAAATTTGATTTGCCAATGTATGATGCAGAGCTTAATGGAGATAAATTGGATAATTGCATTAAGCAAATTGAGTTTTATTGCAGGGTTCAAAGAATTGTGGACGAAGAAGCAAAAGTCTAGCTAGCTACTTTGCTATTGGGAGGCACAACATTGATTTGGTGGGAGAGTAAGATTCAAGAAGATCTTCTTAAGAAAGGTAAAATGATATCTTCTTGATATGAATTCACAGTTGCATTAAAGAACCGATTTTATGCTTTAGAGTATATGCAACAAACAATAATGGATTGGTGGAATCTAAGAAAAGGTAGAGGGCAGGATGTGCAAGACTATACTCAAGAGTTTAGAAAGAGGGCATTGACGTTGAGCATTCTTCTTTACATGCAAGACAATCTTTTGAAGTATATTGGTGGGTTGCATAGTTATTTGAGACATACTATTCTTATGTTTAACCCAACTAATCTTGATGAAGTTTGTATCCAAGCCACTCATATTGAGTCAAAGGGAAAGAATGTCCAGGACAACATCCCAAACAAAACAATTTAGCTAGTTGTAGACAAAAACAAAGGAAAGGGTAAGACAAACAGAACAATTATAGTGAAGAAAGAAGATGAGAAGGATTCATGTTCACATCGTAAAAAGGAAGGACACGATGATTCCAAGTGTTGGAAACTTCATCCAGAACTAAAGCCAAAGTGGTTAAGAAATCTAAAGAGTATTAAGCAAATCACGACTACAAACCAACATGATCTTGGATCGGATTCAGGTGATGAAACCAAGATTATCGCCATCCGATCCAAGATCATTGCCATGGGCATACAAGGTACATTTTCTTCTGCTAGTTCTAGGTCTAATACTCTCTTTAAAATAGTAAACTATGCATGATGAAAGGAAAATAAGTGAGCTATTCCATATTAGAGTCATCTCAAAACATACAAAGGTTGATACACTCTTTGATAGTGGATCCCAAGTTAATCTCATTTTTGAAGAAATTGTTAAGACATTGGGACTTGAAACCAAGTCTCATCCAAAACCATATCCTATGCGTATGTGAAGATGCTAAATTACAAGTATCCAAACAATGTAAGCTCAGATTTGCAATCACCTCTAAGTGCATTGATGAGGTAGAATTAAATGTGGTAACACTTGATATTTGTGGGATTGTTTTGGGAAGTCCTTATTTGTATGATAGGAAAACTATCTTCTACAAGGAGGAAAACAAGTATCATCCATCTTACAAAGGATGGGATTAAGTATATTGCAAGAGCCCATCGTGAGAAGACTAACTTGTCTCTTGCTACTACAAGACAAAGGAAAAGGTTGGTAAATGCAATCAAGAATTTTGTACTCCTGTGTAAAAGTTAAGGATGATGATAAATCTAAAGCTTTCCTCAGTCAAGGTTTACAAGCCAATACTATAACATGTACCAATTCTATAATGATTCCTCCCATTTCTTCTATTCCTATAGTGCGACCTCTTACACCTGTAGATATGCCATTGACAAAGGGTGATTGCAGATCTTTATTGGCTAATGTAGTCCAACCAGTTGTTGTTAAGGAGCTATACAAGCTACTGGTGATTGAAATGGAAGAGGCTTCACTAGAAAAAGTTGATAGTGCTTTAGATAATTGTTGGAATATTTCTTCCAATTCTGATGGTGAAACAACTAAAATGGTTGGCACTTTCTGTGTGCACAATATGACAAATGAATTAACGATTACAAAGGCCAAGTTGACCCATTGTCTATCATCTGTTAAGTTGCGTCGATGGTATGCATCTAAGTCCCAACTGAAAAAAAATGCTATGTCCAAGTACGATGTTGTTGTTTTTCGTTGTCAATGTTTGGTGTTGTTAGACTCGAAAGGAATTGTTGCAGATCATGTGCCAGGTTTTGTGGAGATGTTTTTTGCTTATGGGTTGATGAGCAGTCTTTGTATATTTCCTGTTTACAAAGATGGTCTCTATTCAAATGGATTTACTAGTGGTAGTCTTGATGAATATGCATCATTTGTGATGTTGTTTGTAGCACGATGGATGGATATCGGACAAGTGAGGGAGTTGTACCCTCACTTATTTTTTGAATAAAATTAGAGTTTTGGTGGTCCAAAAGCTTCTCAGTGGGGAAGAATGATCCCAGAGGATCCCCACAACCGATCCAATTAGATGGTCACAAATTCTATTGAAAATATCTGCATGTCGATGAACTCACCAAGAGCTTTTGACCTCAATCAGAACGAGGTCAATTGAACATCATATGCAAAAGTTATGGCCTTTTGAAGTTGAAGACAAACATGTGAAAAACAAGGTACAATGTTGACACGTGGATCAATCATATGTTGACACGTGGACCAATATGAAGGCAACTCATGGCAATGCTGGCTTCAATGTGGCACTTCACATTCATATTTTATGCATGGAGGTTGTTATTAAAAATCAATTGAGATTTATAATCCCCATCAATGTGGGATAAAGCAATTATATAGGGATTTTTAAAAAGTATATTTGTCGTGCCACCAAATATTGGTATCATGCCAACCAACCAAATTCACAAGCATGACATGCCATTAATGAAACCCACAACATGCTCCATACGTTCCCTTACTACACTTTATTTGCAACCTGTTGTACGTTATATACATCATAGATTGGTCATGCACGCTCAATGTGGGATAAATAAATCGCTATGGAAAAGGCAAGGGTGGATCTAGGGGAGTTTGAACCCCACCCTCTTTTACATAATTTTAGCGCCTTACCCATTGTACCATGCACTTGGGAAGTGCTATGAAATGGTCATAATTATATTTGAATAATAGAAAGATTGTGTATGGAGCATATAAGCAAGATACTGTTCTTTGTTGTGGGAAGAAGCCATTGAGGGTTCAAACTTGAAAGACCAATACTATTGTCTTCTTGGAAGAACATTGGTGACTCTATTGCAGATTGGAGGCCATTCTTTGATGTAAAGAAGATGTAATGGTGTATTTTGCATCGATTTTAATGGATCAATTCCTCTTTTGAAGCAAACCTCATGGTAAAGACGATATGCCTTGGCGGTATTTGAGTTCCCCAAGAAGATGCACTTTCGACTCCTTGCATCAAGCTTGTTTCTTTGCTCCTTAGGAATTAAGGCATAAAAGGTGGAACCAAAAACCTTGAGATGCCTGATCGAAGGAATGCGACCATACCACATTTCATAAGGAGTCTTGTTCCCAAGAGCATGAGATGGACTACTGTTTTTCACATATATTGCACATAGAACTGCATTGGAGCAAAACATCAATTTCACATTTTTGAAAAACATCATGGAACGAACCATATTTAAGAGAGTCCCGTTCGTTATTTCAATTGCACCATTCTGTTCATGATTGTATGGAACTGTGGTTTGATGTTGAATCCCATGTTGGGGAAGATAGTTTTCAAATTCAATAGATGTATATTCTCTTCCATTATTAGTACGAAGAGCGCCAATATGTGATTCTACTTAATTTTGGATTCATACATAAGAATTTTTAAAAGTTTCAAAAGCCCGTGATTTATCTTTCAAAAAGTACACCCAAAACATCTTAATGTAAACATCAATGAAAGACGTGATATATTTATTTCCATTAGCAAATGGAATAGGCATGGGGCTACACAAATAAAAAATGTATCAATCCAAGTTTTCTACATGCTTTGGAATTGGAATCATGGAAAGATTGTTTGCTATGTTTTCCAAGGATACAAGCATCACATTGGTTCAATTTCCTAGGAATAGTAGGCAAACCATAAACACCATTCTTTTTCAACAAGCATAGGTTGTCATAATTAATGTGTCCAATTCTACCATGCCATAAGAGACTAGATGATAATGTACGTTTATTGTGGCGAGAGAAGTATGTATAATTCTATGCATGAACATATTTCGCTTTCAACTTCAACAATCTTTAATCCTCCACTTCTGTCATAATGACCATGTTGTTGTAAGCCTTCCTTATTTCAACTTTTCATCAAAGATATGAATAGAGTGGCCTTGTTGTCGAATGTGCACAAGAGACATCAAGTTCCTTCGTAGCTTAGGAAGATAGAGCACATCATGAAGAAGGCAATCCAGGAATCCAGACAACTCAAGCTTGACGGTGCCAATTCTTGAAGGTTTGAGACTTGATTTATCTTCAAAATACAGTATACCACCTACATTGTCATTGAAATCTTCAAAGAAGTCTCTCTGGAAGGTCATGTGGCGTGTTGGACCTGTGTCAAGTAGCCATGCATCTCTTCCCCACAGGGTGGGACTTTCCCTTGGCGAGAGTTCGAGCAATAACATTTTGGTGCCGTTGCCGGGGAGAAAGTCCACTTTTTGAGTTAAGATATTTTAGATTCATTTCGATGAGTTTTTGATAAATTCATCTGGCGACTCCACATTCCAAACTTGTGCCGAAGAGATACTTGACCACAGGATCCTCTGAGGGCACCCTTGCTTTGATCCAAGAGCCTGGGAAGTACTTTTGCTATCGAATTTGTAAGGTCGTGGAAGCTCCCATCTTTCAAGACTACCTGGACTCTCCTGGTTTTGAAGATATCCGATATCTTTTTGAGAGTGCTAGTGTTCAATTGACTCAAGTCATCATGGGTGATTGGCTTGTTGAGCTAAATAGGCCTTTCAACTTTGCCAACATTCAAGGCTATCCCCATGATATCCCCGAGAAGGGCATTGAGAAATTGGCAACCTTTGAGGGAAATATAGTTGTATCGACAATAAATCATTGGAGAAAGTTTAAAAACGTGGTCAGTAGGTTTATGCTACAATTGAATGTACTCAGACTGAAGAGATCTGAACTTAGGATTGCTCAATATTCTCTAGTGGACATAAGACAAAGGTTTTGTTTACATTGCTTGGTTTTTTAGACCATCTACTTCACATACACTATGTACTGTGAAAGGAAACCACAACAAGTCTGATGGAGATCAACTCAGCCTTTGACTTAAGACTTCTTTAATAACTCAACTTGAAAAGCTTGATTTCTGTTTGGTTTCAATGCCTGGCAGTTTTGTTTGTATTTCCAAGGCCAATTAAAGAGCAACCTTGTTCCTCAAATGTCCAACCTAACATTGATTGGATCTGCCCATTCAATTGACATTCAAGTTAACTCACTTTCATATATCTATAATTAAGAGTGGCTGCTTGCTCTACAAACATTGAGCTCTGTATGTTATCAACTTTGGATCAACACTGCAACATCCCCAATATTAACTCCCCTAGCTATTGCTCTGAATTAGAAAAACATGTAAGTTGACACCTAACAAATTATATATGAAGAACACTCCTCTAAGTGGCATACACTTAACACCCAACAATCACAAGCTAGCACATGAGAAAGACCTTTGAATACTCGAGAGTAAAAACCAAAACTCTAGCCAATGAAATGCAAGAGGTAGTAAGTCTGATGCCAGCCAATGTCGAGAGAGAGAGAGAGAGAGAGAGAGAGAGAGAGAGAGAGAGCATTGATTGGATCTGCCCATTCAATCGACATTCAAGCTAACTCACTTTCATATATCTATAATTAAGAGTAGCTGCTTGAGCTTTGTATGTTATCAACTTTGGATCAACACTACAACATCCCCAATTTCGACTCCCCTAGCTATTGTTCGGAATTAGAAAAACATGTAAGTTGACACCCAACAAATTGTATATGGAGAACACTCTTTTGGTTTCTAATTTGCATACACTTAACTCCCAACACTCACAAGCTAACACATGAGAAAGACTCCTACGAATACTAGAGAGTAAAAACCAAAACTTTAGAGAGAGTGTAAAAACCCGAATACTCGAGAGTAAAAACCAAAACTCTAGAGAGAGTAAAAACACGAATACTCGAGAGTAAAACCCAAAACTCTAGAGAGAGAGAGTAAAAACCCGAATACTCGAGAGTAAAAACCAAAACTCTAGAGAGAGAGAGAGAGAGAAGAATTAGTAAACTAGTTGGAAGCTAGCAACAAAGAACTTAAGCATTTTAAAACACTTGAGAATCCATATCTTATCACCACGAACTCAAATGTTTTAAATGGGGCTCAGTCTATTTCATTTTGGCAAATGTCTGGTTACAACGCTATTCTTGCTCTTTGTCCCTGGGGGGTGAAAGGATGGCCAAAAATCATGTCCCATTCCTCAACCTTCTCTCCTATTTTTTTTTTTCATTTAATTCTTTTTCTTCCTCTCACATTTGTCTCATTCAACATTTACAGATGCTTGATATACATAGTTTGGTAACCTCCATTAATCGTCGAATTGCATTGAAGGTATTGAGTCTTACACCCATTTGTCGGTTTGGATCCATTTCGGATCATTAGGTGCCCCATCTACCTCTAGATAAGAGTGCAGTTTTTCTATCTTTCAGGGAGTCACAAAATTCTCTATCCACTTTCTTTCGCTTTCTGGACTAGAGATGCTTGGCACTATACATGAGGGGGACCTTTGGGCCTAGATCTTGTTCACTCCATCCACCCCAGGCCAAACTATGTTGAATTTTCAGTATGTGTTAGGCTCAAGCATGAGGTTTATTTCATTTAGCATGTACTTGAACCATAAACAAATGCAACTACACCATACACAAGTGTTGCAATAACCAAGATCACAAGAAGAATAACCATGCACAAGAACACAAGATGTTGGAAATGTTTAACAGGTAGCATATGCTTGTCATTGATGGCAAGTACAGTAATGAAGATGGCATGAGTACAGGAAGAATGTAATAGACGGGCGTCGGGCACCAGAAGTATTTTGGGAAGACGTTGCAGAGCAACCTCGTTAAGATCAGAAGAGATAGTGCAGAGGATGTTTGGTATGTTTTACACGCAGCGTATGCTTGTCATTGATGGCAAGTACAACAACGATGATCAGCAACGCAATGATATTCAGGAAGACCAGCAACGCAACAATTGTCTAGACGCAACAATCCTCAGTTGTCAAATCGAGGATTGATCTAAACTGTTGATCAAGCATGATGAAGTCTCGTAAAGTTTGTGAAGCATTTTTGATCGTTGGATCCCATCCAAAATTCCCGACAGAATGAGGGCCGTTAGATTTGAATATAGACAAGAAGAGCGCGCTGAAGAGGAGGATAGATCTCGGGCGTTAGATCTGAGCGCAGGGTCCGACCATCGTTGGATCGAGGAGAACCTGCACGATCTTTAAAGTGCAAGGAGTAGAGGGCTCACAAAATCCCGAAAGCAGGAGGACCGTCCATCTCAGGGGGTTATGTGGACCGTTGATCCGACTCCCTGTCGGAGTTTCAGGGATCGAGAGTTGGAGATGACAGGTAATATCATCCACAGAAATCCTGATTTCGTGATATGCAAAATCGCGACATAATTTGAGTTGTCAAATCAAGATCACATCTGGACCGTCGATCCGACTCACGTCAGCGAACCACGTCAGCTAGGAACACGTGGCACAACCAGGTAATGACAAGTGTCAGACTGATTCAACATGCCAAGCACATGTAAGTCACGAATCAGGGTGACACGTGGCAGTTATTTAACACATGTGACGTCAGCAGACTTACACCAT
>ML794366.1:41198-51852 GCA_009831015.1 Picea engelmannii | reverse complement strand
CCTCATTATGAGTTGGTGCTCATATGTATGATAATGTAAAGAATGTAACTATTACTTATCATATAAAGAAAAAGAGGTTTTTACCCTGTATGGGTTTCCTCGGGAAATATCTGTCTCTGTGTTTCTCATATATGTGACTAATGTTGAATGTGCCATTGTTTGTTTCCCTGCATTAATGTGATCATCATTCAGTGTTTCTGTAAAGAGTTTAAAAGAAGCATAATTGTTTAAGCACGGTAACAACTGATTCACCCCCCCCTCTCAGTTGTCCAACACAAGAAGTATCTTGGGAAAACCCTTTCTCAAACAAAGGAAAAACCCAACAATCCTTTGCTATATTCTCAAGAAAAGATCCCCCAACCATAAACCGTAGATGCACACAAGAGGGTGCTTCTACAACATTGACATTAGTGCCCAAGAGAGGTGCGCACTTCAACTGTACAAGTAGGTCTGAAATTTCCAAATGACAAGTGAGAGTGTGTGTTTCCTCAATGGGGAATCACCTTTATTTATACAAGACTAGTCACAACAATAGGTGTGTCTCTTGGCACAATAGGGTCGATCTCAATAACTCAGTAATATATTTAATCATTAACCAATTATTAATTATCTTTCACATATGGTGGGGCTGACTTGTACCCTTTACATCACAATTAGGGTTACAAGTAAATCTTACACTCAGACAATATAGCAAGGGATCCACACATCCACTAGTGCTCAACCAGTAGGGACATGTGCACCTGTGCTTAGCCACAAGGATATCATACTCAACAGATCTCTATCTCAACTGAGTCCACAGGAGAATCATCTGGAGTACCATCTCAAGCATGACTCAACTGAGTCCACAGGAGTACAAGGCAAGAAACCACACATTGACTCAACTCAGTCCAGAGGAGAACGACACACCCATCACATGGGCACACCCAACACATGGGCTCTCTCACAGGTCGACTCAACTTAGTCTAGAGGAGAATGTATCCCAGAGAATGTCACACGACGCTGCAATCATCGACACTCCATCTCAGCTAGGGAGGCATACTCCACCAGGCCAAGTCTCTCACAAAAGTACTCGAACTTCGTCCTGGCAAGTGGTTTGGTGAAGACATCTGCAATCTGCTCATGTGTAGAAAGGTACTGCACGTGTATTGCTTTCCTCTGCACCATATCTCTGATATAATTATAATGGTATTTGATCTCATTGTGTTTCGATTTATCATGAAACACAGGATTCTTTGAGAGCTTCACACAACTTTGGTTATCACAATGAATAATAGTGGAATCCATCTCATGATCAAATAAATCTGCAAGGAGCTTGCGAAGACACACTACTTTGCGGACAACCACACATAACGCTATGTACTCTTCTTCTGCGGTACTCAAAGCCACAGAGCTTTGTTTCCTACTGCACCAAGAAACCATGGCAGATCCCAAAGTAAAACAACAACTGGATGTGCTCTTTCGATCCATTGCGCTCCCTGCCTAATCTGCATCGGCATATACCTGCAATCTCATGTCTACATTGAAGGCATATCTCAGGTCATATCCAACTGTGCCTCGTAGATATCTCAACACATGCTTTGCTGCTATCTAGTGAGTCTGTCTCGACTGACTCATGAACTGACTGAGTACATTTACTGCATAGCATATATTAGATCTGGTGTTAACCAGATACATCAATGATTCTATCAGCTGTTGGTAAATATGTGGATCAATCTCGCTTGAATTAGTAGAAGCCTCGATCATTTTCTTCAGATCCATCACCATTGGTGTAGGCATGGATTTGCAGTCTGTCATATCGAATTTCTTCAATATCTCCACTGTATATTTCCTTGACTCAAGAAAATCTCATCAGTCGTCTGCCATACTTCTAGTCCCAAGAAGTAGTGCATCATACCCAGATCCTTCATCTCGAATTCAGAAGTCAATGCACGCTTGCATTCATCAATAAGACTTTTTGAATTGGTGAGGAATAAATCATCAATGCACAGTACCAAAATTAGGCACTCGTCACCAACAATGTGATATTATAGGTTTGTATCAACAACACTCTTGTTGAAGCCCAAACTCATCAGGAATCCATCCATCTTTTCGTACCAAGCACGAGGTGCCTGCTTTAGTCCATACAGGGCTTTCTTCAACCTACACACATGAGATTTATGCTCATGTATCACGAATCTATCTGGCTGCTCGATGTAAACTTCTTCCTCAATCTCACCATTGAGAAAGACTGTCTTTACATCCATTTGATGTAGTCTCCTACCCATGGATGCTGCTAGGGCAATGATCGTACGGATGGAAGTGTATCAGGCTACAGGAGCAAATTGTCTCCTCATAATCAATTCCCTCCACCTGTGAGAATCCTCTGGCCACAAATCTCGCTTTGTACTTCTCGGCACTTCCATCAGCTGCATGCTTGATCTTATAGTTCCACTTGGAAGTCACTACAGATTTCCCTTTTGGTCTCGGAACAATATCCCACACATCATTCTTCATGATGGATTGATACTCTTCTGTCATGGCATCTTGACATACCTGTTGACCTGTTGCTTCTCCATGACAAGAAGGCTCAATATCAATGATGTGGCTCATGGCTGAAACATAGCTCTAGAACCTCTATGGTCTCTTGCTCTCTCAGAATGTGCCTTGAGGAGCTGCATGTCCCTCTGCCTCCTGCAGAGTTTGTTGAGCCCAGGCAGGTCTTTTATGGCCTACTGTAATGTCTTTGGGAGTATCTACTGGAGCTACTGGATCAACTGGATCAATGGCTGTCTCTCTCTGAACTGCTAAAGGGAGAGAAGGTACTGTCTTGCTATCAATATCCATCTGAGATTCTCTTGATCTTTGAAAGGCTATCTCTTCCTCAAAGATGACATCTTTGTTCACCTCAATCTGTCTCTGACCAGAGATGTAGATCCGGTATGCCTTCGAAGATTCACTGTACCCCACAAATGTGCCCTTTTTTCTTGAAGGGTCTAGCTTGGTCCTTTTCTCCTTGGGTATATGAAAGTATACTGGACACCCAAATATCCTGAAGTGTCCAACCTCAGGCTTCACTTCGGTGAAGGCTTCTTCGAGAGTCATGTTTTTCAAAATCTGGTGAGGACTCTTGTTCTGAACATACACTGCTGTCATGGATGCTTCTGCCCACATAATTATAGGTAGATTCTGATCATGTATCATTGCTTTGGTTGCCTCAATGATGGTTTTGTTTTTCCTCTCTGCAACCCCATTTTGCTGAGGGTTATAAGGAACGATGTGCTCCCTCTTGATCCCTGCCTCAATACATAAATCACTGAAATCCCTGGAGGTATACTCTCCTCCATTATCTGATCTCAACACCTTGTTCCTCCTCTCGGTCAGGTTCTCAACTTGAGCTTTAAATTCTTGAAATCTCGCAAGGACTCCATTCTTGGTCTTCTAGAAGTAAATCCACATCTTTCGAGAGTGATCATCGATGAAGAGCACATAGTACAAATATCCGTTCAAGGAAGCAATAGTCATGGGTGGACATACATCTGAATGTATCAAGTCCAAGATCCCTTTGGATTTACTGTCATTGCTCAAGAAGGACCCCTTGAGATTCTTGCCAAGAGCACAACCTCTGCAAACGCCATCATGCTGAACTTGTATCTCTGGAAGGCCTGTTACCATCTTCCCTAGAGCGGGAAGGGCTCTATAATGTATATGAGCAAGTCTCGTATGCCATAGCTCGCTCAAGCTGATAGTATCATGCAACATGGCATGGACTGGTCGGACAATCAACCTGTATAAGCTGTTTTGTCGAACACCAATCACTCAAGCATAATTCATATGTGAGTTCTTGTGCCATGCAAAAAATTTTCCTTCAGAGAAGGTAACCTAGCCTTTATCCTCTAAGGCAGAAACAAAGACAAGGTTCCTTTTCATCCCAGGTACATATAGTACCTCACTCAACTGAAGGGGTATGTCAGAATCTAGTTGGAATGTAGAAGTTCCAACCCCTTCCACATTATATCTGGCATTGTCTCCAAGTACAACATGTAGACTAGACTCTTTCTCAACAAGCTCTGTCATATGATCTCTATATCCGGTCATGTGTCTAGAAGCACCACTGCCAATTAACCAAATATCACTATCAGTAGGAACCGTACCTGAGAGTGCTGATATGAAGAAGAATGCTTCATCTTTGATGTCTCCATCTCTTTGATGTGGTTCTGGATCAACATCAACAATGGAGGCAAGTTGTCTTCCTTTCTTCTTGGTAGGACAATCTCTCGCCATATGTCCATACTTGTCACATCTGAAACACTGAATCTTTGATTTGTCTTTTCTATGTTCATGACCTGAAGCCGATGAAGTCTTCTTACCTTTGAATGCTTTACTGAAGCTTCTTCTATTTTTTCCTCGTTTTTTGGTATGAAAAGCAAGAGCATGATTGTCATCATGAGGAGAGTCTTGCACTCCTCTAGCTATAAGTCTGATTTCTTCCTGGGTATAGTCTGTCCATAGACGATCAAAAGTAGGTAGTTCTTCTCTACCACTGATACTTTGAAGAAATGGTTCCCAATGTCTTGGAAGAGCATTGAGAGTGGTCAAGACAAGTTCCCTATCTAATATATTTTCTCCAATGGCACCTAACTGATCTCTGATCTCTGAAATCTTCATGAAGAAGGTAGCAACGGTGTCAGCTTTTGTCATCTTGATATTTTGAAGCTGGCTCTTCAATGTAAGAGCTTTGAGGGTGTTGTTATTCTCAAACATATTCTTCAATGCTTCATACATCTCATAAGCTGTCTTCAGGTTGGCAATACGAGGTAGGAGATGATCTCTCACTGAATAGATAATTATCTTCCTTGCCTTGACATCATCTTCCTTCGATTCTTCCTTCTCTTCGTCGGTAGCTATTTTCGATAGAGTCTTTTGTCTGACACTCAATAGGTCATCCTCTTCTAGGGTGATCTATAGTCTTGACTTCCATGAAATGAAGTTGCTTGATCCATCAAGCCTATCTTCCACCAAGGTTCTATTCCTCATGGTTTGCAAATACTTCCACAAACCCTTAGCAACTAGGTTAGGAAACCTAACGGCTAGGTTAGGCTAGCAACCTTAGGTTTCACTGGACTTATGATTGCCAACAATAAGCTTTTAGAAGGTCGCAGGAACACTGGTGAGTTGTAGAAACCCTAGAACCGAAATTTCTGTAGAAAATTGCAGAACCCTAAAAACCCTAGGGCCAAAAATCCAAAATTTGCGGAAATGTAATCTGAGAGTCTCTGGAGATGCATTGAAGGAGGTCGTACACTCCTATGCCAAATTTAGCCCCAACGTTTCAGTGTAGGGTGTTGGAACAACCAAAAAAGAGAGGGTCGTACTTTTTCTTCAAAAACCCTAGAGGGTGGTACGATTTGCAGAAAAGGGGACGACTGGCTTTAAAGCTTGTGCAATGGCTCTTCAAAAACTCTACTCTGACACCATGTTGAATTTTCACTATGTGTTAGGCTCAAGCATGAGGTTTATTTCATTTAGCATGTACTTGAGCCATAAACAAATGCAACTACACCATACACAAGTGCTGCAATAACCAAGATCACAAGAAGAATAACCATGCACAAGAACACAAGCAGTATCCTGGGAAAACCCTTTCTCAAACAAGGGAAAAACCCAACAATCCTTTGCTATATTCTCAAGAGAAGATCCCCCAACCATAAACCCTAGATGCACACAAGAGGATGCTTCTACGACCTTGAAACTAGCGCCCAAGAGAGGTGCGCACTTCAGCGGTACAAGTAGGTCTGAAATTTCCAAATGACAAGTGAGAATGTGTGTTTCCTCAATGGGGAATCACCTCTATTTATACAAGACTAGACACAATAATAGGTGTGTCTCTTGGCACAATAGGGTTGACCTCAATAACTCAGTAATATAATTAATCATTAGCCAATTATTAATTATCTCTCACATATGGCGGGGCCGACTTGTACCCTTTACATCACAATTAGGGTTACAAGTAAATCTTACACTCAGACAATATAGCAAGGGATCCACACGTCCACTAGTGCTCAACCACTAGGGACACGTCCACCTGTCCTTAGCCACATGGACATCATACTCAACAGATCTCTATCTCAACTGAGTCCGCATGAGAATCATCTGGAGTACCATCTCAAGCATGACTCAAATGAGTCCACATGAGTACAAGGCAGGAGACCACACATCGACTCAGCTCAGTCCAGAGGGGAACAATACACCCTTCACATGGGCACACCCAATACATGGGCTCTCTCATAGGTCGACTCAACTTAGTCCAGAGGGGAAGGTATCCTGGAGAATGTCACACGACGCTGCAATCATCAACAGACTAGACCCCATCTGATTGATCATTGCTTTCTTTTTGCTCCCAGGACATAGAGGTACCAAGAAACAATTTTACAACAACACTACTTCATTCATGAGATCTGTGAGACCTCGAGAGGTCTTCTATGCTCGACTAGAGAGATCCTATTTAAAGAGGTCCCCCCTCCTCTCCATTTCATCGACCTTAGTAATTAATAGTAATATTAATTTTTTAAAGTTGACATTCTCGTTTATCTTTCATTTTCCATCCTTTTACTTAAATTTTTAACATTACTATTAATTGTTTTAGGATGTTTGAGAGTGGTTCCATTCTCATTGGACTTCATATGGAGAAAGTAGAATTTTAGATCCCATTCAAAATTCAGTAGACTTAACAGTTTTCAGGATTTCAAGATTGACTGGATTGCAACGTTTCTACCGGATTCTATCATGTATGAGGGTATGGAATTGGCATTTAATCAAGAGCACCAAGCCCTCTATGTGTCTCGATGTTGGTGACATTGATGGTTGAACCCCGATTTCATGGCCCTAGTAAAAATGTACCCTTCACTCGGTGACATTTTGATATATTCACCCTTACATGGTATATAAATGAGCAAACTTTGCATATTTTGTCTCTTATGGATTGGAATCTTTAAAATATTTTTTTTCATTAAAATTTAGTTATTTTCAGTATTTTTTGTGAACTAAGTTATTGAAATCAAATCGGTGTGAGTCAATTGAGTCCAAGTCGAAGTTTGAGTTGATAGGTGATCGAGTCGAAGTCCGAGTCTGAGTTTTAAAACATTGGTTGAGACTAGGAGCATTTCATGTTTCGTTGCTCTATTCTACTGCGCTCGATAGGAAGCTCTCTAGTGAGCTTGAGTGGAGACACTTCAAAGCTAAGGGACAAGCAGGATTTTGATCCGCTCATCAGACCATTGATCACATCTTTACCCTTCGAGCCATCATTGAGGAGGCACGACATTGGTCCTCGAAAGTCTACCGTTGCTTTGTAGACTTTTGTAAGGCTTTCGTCTCCGTTCCGAGAGAAGCCTGGTTCCAAAGGCTTAAAGACATTGGCATCACCCATACCATATTGACTGCCATCATGCGCCTCTATGAATCAGTTCTAGGTCGTCTCCGCACAGTTCACGGGATGTCAGACTTCATCGAGAGTATCGTAGGAGTTTAAAACGGCTTCCCCTTATCCCACACATTGTTTGGGATTTATATAGATGAGCTAGAGGCCTTTCTCCACGTGCATATCCAGGACAGTGACAGGTATCTCCTTCACCAGGTTTTGATATCCATCTTGCTTTTCATTGATGATGTGTTCCTCCTAGCCTCGTCTCCAGTGGGATTACAATGATAGTTGGATGCCCTAACTCTCTTTTGCGACATTTGGTGGTTGACAGTCAACTTCGGTAAAACCAAGGTTTTGATCTTCAACGGGTCAAAGAAGTTTGTAGACATTCATTTCTTCTTTAGAGGGGAGGAGATTGAGATCACTAGTTCCTACACATACTTGGGAGTACGGTTTTCAGGACCTCGTTTCAGTTTATGACCAACCCTCCAACCTCAGAATGCCAAGGGTTATGGGTCTTTAGCCCTTCTTGAGATAGAATGTTTCTGCCACCATTTCCAGGACATCTCATCCAAGATGTCTCTTATGGACTCCCTTATTTGACCCACTGTTCTCCATGGTTGAGAGATTTGGGGGCCCTCCTTACTGGAGTCGGATTGGACCTCGATTGAGAGAGTCCAGACCCTTCTCCTCCATCGCATCATTAGATGCAAGCACACAATTCCTCATCACATCATCCTAGCAGAGTTTGTGGCTCGACCCTTCTGACTCGAGACAATTTTCGGACTGGTCTCTTTTTTGCATCGCATCCAGGGCTTAGTTGACTCGGTGAAGGGGCGGGACGGGTACCTGTACTTGGTGTATTGCTCTTCAGAGACTATTTCCCTCTCTAGCCCATTGGGTGGGGATGGAGGTTGGTTCGTCGGGGTTTCAGATCTTTTAGAGTATGTGGGCATTCAGATTGATCGCCTCCCTCCATTTCGGTATTCCTTGGATGCACCTAGCCATGTCCTATTGACCAGACAGGTGTTGAACAAGATTAAGAGATGACATTTATAGACGATTTATCCAGATCACTTGCATTAACCCTCCCAGTGGGTTATGCCCAAAGATGGCCTATTATGCGAATCATTTCTTGAAGCTTAGGGATGGACTCATCGCTCGACCACAATATACATTTCGCCATTGGGTACATGCTCTTTGCATTCCTCTAGGCCAGTTCAAAGTGGGCTCTCATAGGCTTCAGGTAGAGATAGACCACCAGATCGATCGAGTAGACAGACTTTGTCAGCTATGCCAACTTCAAGAGGTCGAGTCTGAGGAGCACTTCATCTTTCACTGCCCCATTTATTATGAGATCAAGGGGCGATTTTATTGCTTATTCAGGGGGACCTCAGACCCTCACGAGACACTAAGAGACAGACCGACACCAACACAACCCTATGGAAGGAGCACTAAGAGACAGACCGACACCAACACAACCCTAGACTCCAGATTAGTGCAGATCTGTGAGACCTTCCCTCGTCCCACGATATTTCAATGACATGACCAGACCAAATCCCTTACTAGGAGACAAAGGAGATCTCCTAGACCTTGTCGGTGCACTACCTCTATCAGTTTACAGCGCAACGGATGATCCATAAAGCGTACTAGCTCCCCCTCAGGACACCCTACTACACTTAGCTTCCTTCAGTCGGCCTTAGATGGTAGGAGAAATGTGTCCACTCCAGGATAGACCCATTTCCTTTCTTCTTCTTCTTCTTCTGGCTCCTCTTGTCCTTATATCCTCACCTACGGTACATTTCATCAGCAGAACAGATCTTTGAGCTGGGGGTCGAGGGTTCTTCATGCCTCATAGTTGATCTCACTCTCTATGTTATTGCACTTTACTTTATGCATTTTGCCTTTTATAGGAGACCTTTTGGTACTTCCGCATTGTATTGACATCATTGGACTCAACAGTTCCTTTCACCTACTTTTGTGGTCATTAGTCAGACATAATAAAATTATCTTATCTTATCTTTCTTACGCAAACCGAGGGAAAACTAACAAAAACAGGAAAAGATACAACTAAACAATCAAAGAGAGAAGTAAGATCTAGGTCTAGTAGAGGAGAACCTTAAGAGGCACGAGGATAGAGGAAACGAAAAGTGACCAAAAGGCCATGGAAAGAAACATTGAGTAAACACTGTATAACCAATAAACTTAGGTGACACATGCC
This sequence comes from Picea engelmannii, assembly GCA_009831015.1. NCBI lineage: Eukaryota > Viridiplantae > Streptophyta > Pinopsida > Pinales > Pinaceae > Picea > Picea engelmannii. Next base: position 42,232 of record ML794366.1, on the reverse strand, counting down.
CATAAATTGATACAATTTATACATTGGCATTAGAAAGCCAAAACTAGTGTTGCTTTTATGAGCTGATATTAACATGCAACCTTGTTGTGGAGGACTAGAGAAGGCATATTTGTTACAAGCGTTTGTTGATGATAATTATTGCTGTTTATGAAAATCATGTGATCAAGATTTGACTTGGGTTTGATCATTTATGATTATGTCAAAAAATTTGACCCATACATAGACTTTGGTTGGAATGGTTTTTTAAGTACAAAAGTAAATTTGTATAGGGCAAAGTAATGTTACATATGTGTTTTTTGACATGTTTTCTCTTCAATTAAGAGTTAAAATTTGAAACTATTCTTCTATTGGATGATCCCCATCATCATCAAAATTTTGGGACGATAGTTCAAGGATTTGAGAATGATAAGATTATAAGGAAGATGTTGCAACCTTTTTGTTAGTATTGCCTTTATGTACATCAACGAGGCCACATTAAATGGTATCCTTATCTAGGAATTTGTTGTTAGATGTCATGTCAAAGGAGGTGTATAATGTCTTTAAATTTTGTGTCATACTATTTGTTTTACTATAGGAGAGGGAATGGAGTCAAGGCTTTTACTGAGAAATTTGTTCACAATCTCTTTCTGGCACTGAACTGTGCAGAGGAATGGAGATTCGTTTGCATAACCTATTTAGGGGTTTATGCAGTTTAAAAGATAAATTTTGCTTTTATTTGAACATTGAGGCGTCGCTTTGTCACACCACTCAGATTGGGGTATGGTTATGTTTACATATTGAGGTCATGTGAAAAGTGAAGTGACTTCTTGATGTGAGAGGTATCAAACATTTGGTCCTTGTCTCTCTCTAATGTATGAGCGTCAAGGATGGAGGTCTCAACACTTCGATCTTTTTACTTGTTTGATTTCTTGAACAACGCATTGAGCTCTTGAAACTTAGAGAAGACTTCATCCTTAATCTTCATAATAAAATCCAGGTTTTTGTAAAGAAATCTTCAATAAAAGAGAATTTGTAGAAACTACCTGCTAAAGGAG
>ML794366.1:18139-29029 GCA_009831015.1 Picea engelmannii | reverse complement strand
AAACTATCCAAAACACTTGCCCAATAAGCTCCTCAAGGCTGCTCCTCAAAAATCAATGCTGCTCCAAAACCCAAAACCTCCAAAATACTTCCAAATGCTCCCAAATGATGAATGAGAGAAGTGTGAGGCTCTTAGAGGGGGCTTTTATGCTTTTATAAAAATCTGTCAGGGTTTAGGAGGGTTAAAATTTTAAGAAAAAAAAAAAAAAATACTTTTTTGGCATCCGCGGGCGTGTTTAGGGAAAATCGAACCGAACCGGCCAGTTTAAGACGGAACCTGTCGGTTTGGTACCGAACCGGCCGGTTCGGTACCAAACCGGCCGGTTCCGTCTTAAACCGGTCGACCGGTTCGGTTTTTCAACCGGTTCGACCCGGTCTGCTATCTAACCGGTCAAACCGGCCAGTTTCGGTTTCGGTTTACCGGTTTTTAAAACACTGGTTCAAACCAAGTTGGTAGTCTTGTGATTCTCGATATAATAACTGGTTGTTTTGGCTTTTTTCTCTCTCTTGGAATCTTCATGTTCTTCCTCATGTTTCTCTCTAGCTCTTGGGTCCATGGAGTTTTCTATAGATTCCATGCCTTGAAGATTCCAACTTTTTCCTTTCATCATATGATCATGGATGTAGATGGACAACCAAGGATACTTTAAGGCTTCTTTTTGAAGAAGACTTCTTCTAAAGTCAAACTGAACACGCGACGCTTTTCATGGCTGCTACTTTCAATGGGAACATGGATAGATACTTCATAATCCTTAATGGATCATATTGTTTAGGATTAGCTCCCTCCTAATCCTTGCATTCATGCATGAATGCATGCTCTTCTTTTGGAATTATGTAATCAACTCCCTCCATCTAAGAGAGTCCACGCTTCCGTATGCATCCTTATTGCCTTCTGCAAAGTGTCACAAGTCTTTTTCTAGTTTCGTCTTGATTGCTGACTTCTTTTTGTTTTGACTTCTTCTGGGTCTCTTCAAGTTTGATTCTGATTTCGGCTTATCTGGCAGTTGTTACATATATAATAGCTTCCACATGAATTGTTATCAAGGATTGTCAATGTACTTCATCTTCTCATGTGTATTGCTTGACTTGTAGTCATCGTGATAGCAATCCTTATCTTGTTATTCTTCCATAGGTATTTGTTTCACTTGAACATCTTATCTTATATTGTACATGGTATGTACAATAAGTCAATAACTATGAAGAATATTGTTACCTTGACTTAGAAGAAGTTTGTTTTATCCTGCTTGGCCTTCTTTGAGGGTTCCCTTTCTTCGACAACTGTTGCTTTCGTCTATTTCTTTTCTTTTTCTTAACTCAGGACAGTGGTTCCTGTAGTGATCGTATTTTCGACAGTTGAAGCATTGTATCTTTGACATATCCTTTTCTTGATTTGGTTTCTTCCTTGAGCCAAACTTCTTCTTATTTATGAAATTCTTGAACTTTGTTGTGTAGGCTTGATCATCATCTTTCCTTTGGAATTTCTCTTTTGCGCTAATCCTTGATTCTTCTTGTGCACAACAAGTCCAAAGTTCTTCAAATGTGGGATAATCCTTCCTTGTGTTCATGTTGGCGGTAAATGCATCCCATGTCTTGGGAAGACCATTGAGTACTATATTTACCAGTGCCTTCTCTGAAATGATTTCTTCAATAACTTGTAGTTGATCTCTTAACTGAGAGATTTTCACAAAGTATGATGTTATGCTGTCCTCATCATTTATTTTCATGTTACGAAGCTCATTCTTCAGACTCATTACTTGTACAATTTTTCTGACTGAGAAGAGGTTAGTTAGGGCATCGTACATCTTCTTAGATGAGTCAAGATGAGAGATGTAGGGTATCAAGTGGTCTTTTTAGAGTCGACAATGATACTCATGGAATTGATGTCGCTGTCCTTGAAGTTCTCCATAATTGCAACGTTCTGAGGTTCCTTCTCTTTTCCTTCTTCAAACTATGGTTCCACAATCTTTACTTTGATGATATCCAACACTTTATTCTTGGCAAGGATGAGATCAATCCTTGTCTTCCATGCTCTGAAGTTAGAATCCTCTTCTAACTTGTTTTTTGACTTTATAGAGTAAGTCATGACTACTTTGACTAGGTCAACCTTTGGCTTTGACTAAAAACTGAAACTTGACGTCTTAGCTTGCTGAGAGTACCAAGAGGTGCGCTGGTTAGGGCGTACTAGGCTATCTAGAAATTAGGTCAATCTCTTCACTTAAGGTGCCTCAACAAGAGGGTTAGGGTTTCGTTGCTGCAACAAAAACTGACTGCAATTGCAACTGTAACCGAGCAAATCCTCCCAATCTATCTTCCAACGGTTAGATTGGCTGAAGATAGTGTGGGCCCATAACCTATTAGAAATAATAGGTGTGCTCATTTAACCATAGACAATATAGCAATATTGTCACCCAACCATAGGTCGAAGCCACCCCCGAGCACCTTAACCTTGACATAGAATAATTTCGGAAGTAAACCCTAGGCCTAGTAGCCAATCAATGTATTGTACCTCTCTCCATAGCTAGCACACAAGGCAGAAAGTCCAAACCATAACCAATAGAAACTCCAAGCCTAAACTGAGAATACAAGTTGCAGTAGCTGCAACTGCAACTACTTTGCAGACTTGCACACTTACTCAGTTTCTGCAATGCGCACTCTTACATTTCTGCAGTTGCGAGTTGTGTGTACCAAATGAGATCTGCGTCCTGTATTTATACTGTTTCTCCTTAGCTGTCTGGGCCGACTTCTTATTCTGGAGGCTAAACACTTAATATTAAATATTTCCTTTAGCCGACTTGTCTTCTAGGGTTATGTCCAATGCTTTAGGGTTTCTTCTTGCTTCTCGGAATATTCTATTCTTGTCAAGGTTACATGTGGAGGTTAATACCTCTCGCAACTACCATAATATCAACACAAGGCAAGGTTCATACTTTAAGAAACCATCGTAAATCATGGAAGAGAATGCTTGTCAAACAGGAAAAAGGTTCCAGAATTCCAATTTTCAAAAGGAAAATTCTGAGCAATTCAATAGATAGATTTTTGTAGAGCATAACTTCCAGTTTACCAAGTTAAAAGAATAGAGACCCATTCCTCAATGTCATCGTTTTGTCAAAGATTCAACATACATGGGTTTTTTTTCCAATGGATTTCCACACACATTTTGCATACTAATTGATTTCAAATAGCCATTTTACCCATCAACACTCGTAGGATTTCTTTCTCATAATAAATAATAAAATTATATTCAACATAAATGAATGATTTCATAACCAGGGAGAAGAAAATAAATAATTTGTCTTTTTCATTAGATGCTCAAACATATATGCTTTTTTCCCAATGCTTTTCCACAGATTTTGCAAACTAATTGATTTCAAACAACCTTTTTAGTCAACAACACCTATAGGATTTTCATAGCACTTTCTCAGAATAAATAATGCAATTATTCTTCAACTCAAATAATGATTTCATAAACAAGGAGAAGAAAAGAAAGAACTTATCTTATTCACAAGTTGAGTTCCAAGGCAACTGACTGGTTGTGAGCAATTGTCTTCCCAACCATAGGAAATCTTTTGTGGATACCACCCACTTGTTGGGATATGAGACCACTAGGGCGAATGAGACAAGTTCAACATTCGTAATGTTGAATTTCCTGTACCTAGCACATGGCAGTTAATTCTGAACAAAACAAGTTTGTTGAATTAAAGCACAACTACATTACTCAACGATAAATAGTGGAAGAAAAATCACAAAACCAAACACTAATTGCCCAAGAGATTTTGGGTAAACACCCTTGGAAGATTTTAGGTAAACACCCCTGGAAGAACCCTTGCGGGAAAACCAGTTCTGAGTTTAATTTTATAAATAAAATCCTTGGGCTCTTGTCCTGGGATAATGGCTCATCAAAGGAATTACAATGCCACAACTGATAGCCTAGCCCACATGGCTGCTATTTCCCTCGCTGCCCCCTGCAGACTTTCTCAGTCCTACCCACTCAGACACAAGCACATGAACAAGACTCCCTCTTTCTCCTATGCACTCATTGTGTGCCTCACACTCTCCTTAGATCAAATTTTATAATTCCTTAATGACTAAAACCCTAACCCTAGATCTCAATGGCCAAGATTGGATCTTGGATATCACGATCTAACGATTACAACTTAATCTTTTGTTGAGATGACTTAAATCACTTAAGTCACTCAACCTTACAAAAGCCACTTTAGTCATTACATGAACGCCACTCTAGAGATGTCGCTTAGACACCTCCACATGCTAGGCACCGCCAACGTCGAAGTACCTGTTCGAGCTACCCCAAAAGCTAACACTCCCTCTTAGTGAGGAAGGTACTTTTGGGAGAACCTCCTCCTGGATCAGTCACTGACCCCATCAAATCTGCTATTGCTGTAGCTTCTCCCTCTGCATTGGAAGACCCTCCGGCTACCTCTGTTGCACTCTAATCTGATCTACGATCCCCTTGGACCCACCTACAGGCTGTCCCAACACCCTGTAAAACATATCCTCCTCGGTGCCAAGCCTCACGGTTGCATCCTAGGTATCCACTCCCTCTAAACGTATGAGTACCTATCCATCCTCGAACATAACTGCATACCCCATGTCCTCCAAGGTTGATACTGAGAGCAACTTCAACCCTGGGACATACATCACTCCTGCCACCTCGAGAGAAACTCCTGACTCTAGCTGGAATTTGACACATCTAACCCCCTTAACTGCATGCATGGTATGCATCCCACAATCCGCATGACAGTTTGAGTGTTTCTCCAAAACACTAAGGAACATCGACCTCATTCCCGTTATATGGCGAGATGATCCAACGCTGCCATCTTGACAACCTTCTCAAATTTGGCCTCCCAGACCTGCTACCCAGTCCTGCTGCCCGTTGCTCGGATTTGCTGCCCAATTCTGTCCGGGGCTGCCCGCAACCTCTCTCTGCTGCCCGGGTCCTTTTCTGGGCTGCCCAAAGCTTTTTTTGGCACTTCCCGTCTATCTCAGCCTGCTGCCCGGGATTTCTGTTTGCTGCACAGGGCACCTGCCTGCTGCCCAAAAAATTATGGGCAGTCTGCCCACTGCCCGGGTTGCCCGAGACTTGTGCAGCCTTTTTTGGTTGGCTGACTACCGGCGGTGGCTTGTTCAACGGCTGGGCTGGCGGTTCCCTCTGCTGGCGTCTGCACTAGCACCCGCGGCTCCTCTTAACCTCGGCCAGCTACCTCTGCCTGCTGCTGTCACCTCTGCTCGCTGTTGGCTGCTCAACACGATGCTTCACACCAGTGCTCGAGCTCACTACTTCTCTGCTGTGCGGCCGATTTCACCCAACTGCACGCAGCTGCTACAGTTCTCCAAGCAGTAGCAGTCTGTTCTTGGCGCCTCCGCTGCTCTGCAACAATTTTACGCATGCAATGGCTCAACCAGACTCCGTGCGTCCTGCTGCTCCGACCACAATGCCCGAGTCTTGGCGGCTGGTTGCCGGCAGCTGTGGCTGTCGGCTGCAGCAGCTCCTCGACCCCGTGTCGATTTACCTCTGTTGGCCGAATCCTAGCCCGTGGGTCACCCTCTTGCGCGATTTCTGTTTGTTGCAGCCGTCTGCTGTTCTTTGAGCACGATCCTCTGCCTACACCCCTAGCTCGTGACCTCCAGCAACCCTTCAACTCGATCCTCCACGCATCCATGCCCACAACTCTTCTACCAGCGCTCTTTCTTGCTGCAGCACGATCCTACAGCCCACGCGGATCTAATTACTGCTGCAGTCGTCAGTTCATTCAGCGCAAGACCCAGCTACCCCAAAAGCTAACACCCAAGTCACTTTTTCCATTACCAAAAGTTTCCAAGAACAACTAAGAAAACCACTACTAAGTTATTTAATTAATCTTTGAATTAGACCAGCTTTGACATTCACTCTACTACCCTATACAACAGAGGAAGACACTTCTTTGCTCTCTAGTACTTCAATAATACTCTTTATCTTTGTGCTCTTTAATATGTGCAGCAAGAGTCCAAATCACTATCTTCCTTTAGATTTAATATTTAGCAGAATTTTGCTTCTAGGACAGTAGATTTTTGATCTTTGGATGGCCTAGAAGGTTAGCAATACAAAAGGATTTAAGAGGATGTGTCCCTACTCATTCTTGGTTCCTATTGTCACCCAACAGTGGTTCTTCCATACTTCCATGCATCATACAAGAGCTGGGCCGATTTTTGTTCATGAAACCACCTTTTTTCTCTTCAAAAAGTGTCTCACCTAGCTTGAATTACCTCTGTGTGAATGAAATGGTGAGAGTGAAGTGTCCACTCTTTTCTTGATTCTATGAAAGTAGGAGTTGGTTGTTTCAAGGTGGGAGGTAATTAATTCTTCTACTTTCAGATTTCACTTCCACTTAACTAGGCTTCTAATCTAATTTGCATTAACATCAGAAAGAAGTGAGGAAATAGGATAATTATTAATTACATAGAAGTTAGGGTATGGTAAAGTCATGAGACTTAGGTCAATTCCTTGAACCCCCTTACCTTTGCCCTTTGGTGGACTCATAGCCCCCTAGGTGCTCTCGCTCAGTCAGCCAGCCTTGGACTGTTATTTTTGAAAATTTTCAGGTCCTATCAAGCTTGCCAACTGGGTCTGTCTTTGACTGCAGATTGGCTCTAAGTTTCAACTGTTATGAATATGTTTGCTGCTGTTTTAGGACAGCCAACAGTCCAAGAACTTCTTGCTGATTTGTTATGGTTGTATTTGCAATTTTAGTTGCTCTAGCATGTAGTTTTAGTAACCAGAAGTTAGCACATGCATACTAAAATATATACAACACAACTAAAGATCTTTACAGCTGAAAATAAGCAGATCTAAGAGACTAACACATGCATTTTTGTACACAGGTATATTTGTTCAACATGACCCTGGATAAAACTCCCCCCGGGAAAACCAGTTTGGAATATATGTCTATATATGAGGAAAGCAGAAGGTGGAATACAAGTACAAAATATAGATGAATCTGATACAATAGTAGCCTGATCCAAGCTGAAACACAAGTCCAAAAGATCCAGGTGCGCCCCACATACAAGCTCTCAAATCCACTGAAACTGCTCCAGAAGCAAACTGTGAGCTCAGATCTGGAAACCCCTCCACAGGAATGAAGCTCTGTTGGATGGCCTCCCTTTGCAATTGATGTCACTGCAATCTGATGGCTAGAAGTCCTCCCCACAACTGATGCACCCTCCACAGAAGTGAAACCTCCTCGGTAAATAAACAAGGCTAGAAGATGAATGCCTCCCTCCATGAAAGCATGCGCCCAAGCTCAAGCCTCCTCATGCAACAAACCTCATCTCAATGCTCCAAGTCTTCCTCTCCAAGTGAGCAAATGAAGAATGAATCCCTCCTTCACCCTTTGTGCCCCTCTTGAACCTCCAAAAGGAAACCTAAGAAACCAATGGATGAGATCATCTCATCTCCCATCTAATTGATGGTTGAGATCTCTCCAAAAGTATCTAAGTCAATAACCCACTTTGGGTTAAGTTTCCTAAGTTCACTTTATGTCTCTAATTCACCCACAAAGTGAATTAATAGACATTTTAGGCATAAATGACTAAATTTCACTTTTGACTTAAAAGTCCTAAGTCAAATTGAAATTAGACAAAAGTACAAGGCACAAAGTGTATAGTCCATCCCACATGTGTCAAGGAGTGCAGAGACACATGGGGAACACCTCCCAAGGTACAAAACTCAACAATTTTAATTATCTAAAATACATGCTTAGGCATTCACTAGTTGGGCATTGGCCTTGAGCTCCACACTAGGAATTCATACAAGATATTTCCATCTATTACACACAGGGTCATTTATAATTGGACTCCCATCAATATATCCATGTATACATAATTTGGTCCAATACATCCAAAGGTTTGAAACTAGGATATTACAATTGGTCCGTGATACATTGCCTAATTCTCTGGTAGACTTGGTGATAGTAGGTAGTACATTGTGGTCATGGATAAGCTTTAAAGCTATACGAGGTGTTGAGATACTCTATTATCAGTGTCGCTGATTGTTCAAGTGGCCAGCATGCAATTTTCCTGGGTTGTTGGGAAGATCGTTATAGATAAGCATGTGAGTATTGACAGGTATTGAGAAAGTAGGATTTTAGCATGATTATAGGTTTTCTAATAATATTACAGTTTCTGGAATCCCTGCACCATTGTGCATTCCTTTTGATTATCTAATTATGTCAATTCTCATAAGCGGAATATTTTTTTACAATTGGTGTCGGTTTTGATTTAACCATGCTCTACTGTTATGATTTTAACATGTTTCAGTATGATAATGGTAATGTGGAAATTTTGTATCTTTTCTGTAGAGTATGTGCAAACATAGATTTCATGTCTCACATGGCTGTATATGTCAATGCTTGTCTGAAGATAAAAATTACCAACTGAAAATATTATCATGCCATTGTTTAGGAATTTTATTGGTTAGGTATGCACAAAAACACATACCGATTTACTGATGTTATCTCGTTTTTATTCTTCCACGTAGTTATTGGTGATGAGATCTTGACACTTTCCATGATTTATAAAGGTTGTTATTTGCCGACCTAAGATTCCAAGAATGCATCAGAGCTCAATTTATAATAGATATGATACCTGAAGCCTACCAGTCGTATATTTCTTGTTCATTGTACTAATTTAATTTGCTGTATGGTCATAATTATGAATTTTACTTAGCTATTATGAATTCATTGGTTAGTTCTTTTCCTATTAAAAACCTTTCACAGAACTCTCTTTGTATTGCTTCTGTCATTGAACACCAGATTATAATTTCAGAATAATTTCTTTAATTTGTGTCAGATGGGGGAAGTTTGGCCACTGCATGTGCCGAATTAAAAGTCTTCAATTCGTTAGACAGAAAGAAATTGCAGAAGTTTACAGGGCATCCGGTAAGAGTTTGCATATAACTGATTGTTTAATGTCCAAATTACATTGCTTGGATTATGGTAGACACCCATTACTTTCTGTTTTCAAGGCCGTTTTTGCCCAATATTCAGTTATGATATGTGAGTTCATATTATTATATTGTATAGTAGTTATCGGTACATGTCACATCTGGTCAATTTCCTTGCACACAATTTCATTTATGTATATGGCGTTTTCATTCGGTTATGTAGGATTCTGTGAGGGCTATGCTGTTTACAGAAAATGGGAAGTATATAATCTCTTCTGCTGCTGGTGAGAGGCACGTTACTATGTGGAAATGTGATGGTAGTAATGGGACTGGAGCTGCTGCTTGTGTTCTTTCAATGGAACACCCGGCTGTGGCTTTGGACTGCAAGACTTTTGGAGAGAATGGTGAGGGCTTAAGTGTTCTTGCTGTATCAGAGATGGGAGTTGCTTACATATGGCGTGGACAGAGTGTACAAGAGTTGGGTTTGGTAAAACCTTCTAAAGTTACAGTATCTTCAGAGGAAGTGGAAACTCCTGCTACAAAGCCTAGGAGGAATAGTAAGCTTTGCATTTTTGCAGCAAGGCTACAAGATGTAATAAGTGAAGATTCTGTGGTGGTTTTAGTTGCATATGGTAATACGGTAAAGCCAACATTTGAGAGAGTTAAGCTGGAGAAGCAAGACAGGGATATTATTTTGAGTGCTTCTGAGAATGGAGCACTATTGCCCACCAGACATGCCAAGAGCTCTGTAAAGACTAATCGACAAGGGAATGAAGGTAATCAATACCGAAAATTTTATGTTGGAATAGTAAAGACGTAATGACAATAATAACATTCTGTATGGTTTGAAGTACATGGAAACCAATGTAAGCCAACACTCTATTTGTCAAATTAAAACTTGAAAAGTATCCATCATGATCTTATATATCATGTTGATTTATAATTCTGCTTGTGTTGAAGTTTTTAATTTGCATACATGTCTATTAATGAAATTGTTTTCCATAATTTCAGTGGTGCCCTTGGGGAAACCATGTATATTTTAAATATTTTTGCTTCCATCTTCTAAATTTTTTGAACTATTGAATATTATGTGAGGTCATGTCGAATGATATGTGAAAATATCTTTCTGGTTATTTGTCACAACTTGTAGTCATATTGCTAGCTTTCTTATGCCTTTATAATTTAATGTTTTTACAGTCACAGCACTAGGTCCTGAAAATGCAGAGGATGCCATCCTTCCAATACCAAGGCTAGAGATTCCTGGCAGTGAAAGACACAAGAAAAAGCATGAAAAGAAGCGCAGGGCAAGTTGTGACCTTGAGGAAAGGGCAAATGTTGTTGATGGTAAGCTTAGTTATGATTTGTTTTTCATCTTTTTTGAAAATGGAACATGCATGTATTCATCTTACCATTTTTGTACTGGCAAAAGAACCGTCCAGTGGGTCATGCTCTTGACTCGTTCGTGATCTTGGGATTGATGAATTTTTACTTATACAGCTAGCACTTATGGTTCTTCTTTATTATTATAATCATTTAGCACATTAGCTGCATAAATAAGATCACTGAAAGAGAGGCAATCACAGAAACAATAGAGACACACAGATTATCCTGGGAAACCCTCATGGGGAAGAAAACCCAACAAAACCTCCCTCAATATAGATAGACCAGAAACAAAGCAGAAGATCCTCCTCTACTCCTTCACTAGGAAAGAGTAGCTGCAGTAGGTTCTCCTCCATGACTTGCGCACTGTAGAGCTAATTGGTGTGTATGTCCAAATGAGGCATTGGTTTCTCTTATAAATAGTGGTCTGGCCAGCCTTTAATTAGGTCTGGGCCGACCTGTCAGTTTACCCTCTTAATTTACAATTAACTGTCAAGGCACAATAGGGCCAACTTTTACTAAGGCACAATAGGGCCTAATTAAATATAATATAATAATATTATTCAACTCTCTCTC
>ML794366.1:0-18039 GCA_009831015.1 Picea engelmannii | reverse complement strand
TTGGGATATACTTTGATGAGTTGGAGTCTTTCCTACATGAGCATGGGTTCCTTCACCAGGTTTTGATATATATTATTTTTTTTGCCGATGATGTGATCCTTTTGGCCTCAAAGCAACTCTGCATGGCCACCCTGTACTTCTTTGTGATCACTTGGGATTGAAAAACAATCGTATAGTGATTGGCGAGTGATTTGGGCAAAGGCTGCCATGATCACAAAAAATTATTCGACAAACTCCTTGGTGACAAGGGCTTAATATATCTTTCATGGGATTCTGGTCCATCTTGAACCAGCACCACTTTTCTCTCAATTTAGCTCTTCTTCCCAGCATACCTTGTCAACCTTTAATAGATGAGTAAGCTTTACCTTGTCAATTTTTAATAGGTGACTAAGCTTGGCAGGTTGGGGCTATTTTACTTCTTCATATGGATTGCATTGCGAAGGTTTAACTTACTTTGTGCGTTCAGAATACCTTTAGGTAATCCCGCTAGTGCTTATCACTGATTGTACTGTTTTCTTTAGTCCCATTGACCTACCTTTTTGGTCATTCTTTGGACATTAATATAATTATCTTATCTTGTACATCTTTGGTGGCCTTTTGATGTTTCCGCTGAACAGTGTTGGTATGTTGTCCATGTCCTCTAAAACATGGGACTGTTTGTGTGATTACATCCTCCCACCAAGTGATACAATCTTCATCACCTTGATTGCTTCATAATTATTATTATGCCTCTTTACCTTTTTTTTCCCTGTTTTGCTGTCGTAATTAGTATTATTGAGTTATAAGGTAGTCTAAAGATTAGGAGTGCTTTTGAAGAACCTTGGTTACTGTTGAATCAATGCCACATTAATATATTATTGATAATTCGTATCTCCTTTAGGTGTAGTTGGGGCGCTTTTATCTCTAACTCAGTACTAAGAAATGGTCAGAATTGTGTGATGATAAGAGGAAAATAGTTTTTATATGAATTGTGTTGTTTCTCTTAGATTTGCTATTCATACCTCTTGGTTTAATTGTTTACTAGTGCATCAAGGTTTAATGTTTAGAAATCTAAGTTTTGAATAATGGTCGTTTTATGGTTTATTATTACACGTTCTTTTAAGTGTTTTATAGTTTGTGATGAAAAATTAATGTATTAACCATTATTCTTTAGATTTGGTAAAGATCTATCCTGTGAACTATTATAGAAATCTTTCCTTGATATTCCTTCATTGGTTTTTTTTGCTTGTTTCTATGGAAAGTGCATGCTTTTGTCATTTATCTAGTTTGCACGAAGGAGAAGCTTTAGTAGGATTTATTTTGTTATAGTCAATAAGAAATGTTAGAAACACTGGATGTTCTTATAGTTGTATTTGGTCAGACATTATATCTGTTGTCAACAATTAAATATAGAGTTTTCTAACCCAGGCAATATTTATAAGTTTTTGTGTTATTGATCCTTTTCCTGATAATATATAGGGGTGTCAGAGCTGTTTCATTCACTAGCAATGGACGGGTTCTATATAGTACAGGGGTTGATGGCATGGTATGTGAATTGGATTGCGAAACAGGGCATCTCAATGGAAAGTTTAGAGCCTCGAAAAAGACTGTTTCTGGTTTGGCTATCTCTTCTGGTGAGAAGTTTGAGTACCAAATTCTTGATTTGTATTTTAGATTTCCTATAGATTTTCTGGACTTGTAGGTTCATATATTAATAAAGGTCATATCAACATTTGGGTTATGTACCTTAAGTTCTTTCTTTGCAGCGCATAGTCCTTAGGAGGTCTATTAAGTTTGCTTTGGCATTTTTTTAAATGATTTCCTCTGAACACTACCCATTAATAATTTATAGAATTTGACTTGCATTGAGTAAGAATTAGGCTAATTTTCTATCAGAGTTGAGTCAGCCTAATAGTTTTTATTTTTAAAATCTGGCACATGGATTAGCTCAGGGGTTTCTATTCTCTTAGATGGATGGATAGATACAAGGCATATGGCATTGATCAATGTCATTGCCTCATCACCAAAAGGAGCAAAGTTTTTGAAGGTTGTTTAGGTGAGGTAAAAAATAGTAATTTCATTCCAAGTTAGTCCTAGCCAATGTGGTGCGAGTTGTCGGAGATAATGCATTTGTTTGCAAAGCCCTGGGTTTGATTGTTGAGAGTAGGTATGATCACTTTTTTTGATTCCTTGTATCTTAATCTAAGTCTGATTTTATAGGAGTTTGAGGCTACACTTCTATGGACTAAGTATAGCTCATAGGGCAGGGTAGGGACATCAGAAAATTCATCAGCAACCTCCACCAATCTCGAGCAAGATTTCGAGAATACTCCAAATTGGAGTTGTTGAAAGTTGCCCAGATAAAATAAGCCTCAAAATTCATCATGTTACTTTGCCTTGTTGAGGGCAAATCTGCATTAGTGACTATGGTGGTCAGCTTGAGTTGGGCTAAGTGCAGATAGGCAGATTCAGAGAGGGGAATTATGGTGTGTAGGTTGTTGATTGATTAGGATTGGTAGAGCAAGATAGATTTCTTACACAAGTTCACATCACTTGCGTTTGAGCTTCCAACAAGCAGGCAAAGACAAACCTTTATTGGGAGAGGTTTACGATGGTCTGATACCTTGGTTGAGAAAACCATTGAAATTATTTCAGAGAATGCTCTCTCTTTATTTTGTTGATGCTAATTTTGTAGAGCATGTGAGGTCCATTATTGTTTAGAGAGGTAGAATCAATTAAACACTCTATACTTCAGCACATGCTTTGAATCCAGAAGTTTACGATGAAGGCCCTGTTGCTCAAAGCAATGGGAAGTGGAAGGCCCCAGATAAGGATAGGGAGGTGGTGAATGGAGTGAAGAGAGAGCATTCATAAGGATGTTTCTAGCATCTTTACAGATTGAGGTGAGGACAAAATTTGCTAGTTTTGCTGCTAGATTAGATGAATTTTTGAACATATCTTCTTTGGATGAGAGGATGACCACAAGCCCAATAAAATTGTGGACTTGTCATGCAGCAAACGGTGTGCATTTGCCAAACCTTTTCACTTGTATTCTCTCAAAAGTGGCAAGCTGTTCATGAGCACAAAGGAATTGGAGCACCTATGGTTTCATTCAATCCATGAAGCGCAATAGGTTGGGATTGTAGACATTTGAGATTTTTGTTTATGTGCATTGTAGACATGGGGTTCATGCTAAATTCCTGTTAAATTGTCATTTATGTGTATCATTCATATTTTTTTTGCAAGATACTATGTAGTATGTTATTTAAAAACTAAATTGAAATGTTTATACTTTTTGCGTTTCCACATTTCATACAACATAGGTTAACACCTTTCTTGCTAAGCAGGTTTTCCTTCACAACTTAGTCACTTGATTGGTTCCCATGAGAATGAAAAAGACAGGTTAGTCTTGAAAGACAATTTAATATTTATTGTCTTTAATGGCATTTAGTGCCCTTGTCAACATTATGGTTGCTTGTATGGAATGCACAGAGTAGTGGAGGAAAACAGTCCATTAGTGTAACACACCCATTGTACCAACATTAAAACAGGATTTGTTGGTCTAATGATGCAATGATAGCAATGGTATGTAAAACAAATTTCATAATAATAGAACATTCTCAAAACCCTTCCTTATATTTAAAATGGCAAAGTTTGGCATTAGAGCTCACTAGACAACACAAGTCAAGTTTCAAAGCTGAAGTTGAAGGGGATGCTTTCCAATCATTTTGAAAATAGCATTAGCATTCAAAATGCACAAAATAACAGACTTCCAAGATGTTAACAAGTATGAACTTAAGTCATTACCAAATCACCATAAATGTAATCATTTATTTCACATACTAAATCTATCTCTGAAGATCATCAAATAAACTCAGCTCAACAATCTCATACAATCTTCCAAGGTATGAGGATTAGACAAGGTAAGGTGCATACATTAAGAAACTATCCTAAATCTTTGAAGATAATGCATGTCAAATATTTCCTCTTAAAACACTCAAAAATCTGCTACGAAAGATGATATGCTCCCACAGGAAAAAGGTTCCAGAATTCCAATTTTCTAAAGTAAACTTCTGAGCAATTTGATAGATAAATTCTTGGAGACCTTAACTTCCATTTTACCAACTTAAAAGAATAGAGGACCCATTCCTTGATGCCATACTTTTGTCAAACCCTCGTCATACATGCTTTTTTTCCAATGCAGTTCCACACACATTTTGCAAAGTAATTGATTTCAAACAATGATTTTACTCATCAACACGTACAAGATTTTCATAGCAATTTCACATAATAAGTAATGGAATAATATTCTTCAACATAAAAGAACGATTTCCTAACCTAGGAGAAGAAAAGAAAGAACCTGTTTTATTCACAAGCTGAGTTTCAAGGCAATTGATTGGGTGTGAGCAATTTTCCTCCCAAACACAGAGAATCCTTTGTGGATGCCACCCCCTTGTTGAGCTATGAGACCACGAGAGCAAAGGAGACAAGTTCAAGACTCCCAAGTCACTTTTCCCATTACCAAAACATGCATCTTCCTTTTTCTGTGGGAAACGTAGAATATTGGCTTGTAAGGGCTATAGAATGTCTTCCAATGTAAACTACTGTATGAGGACTAGACAAGGTGTTAGAAATAATAGGTGTGCTCGTTTAATCATAGACAATATAGCAATATTGTCACCTAACCATAGGTTGAAGCCACCCTCGAGCACCTTAACATTGACAGAGAATAATTTCGGAAACAAACCCTAGGCCTAGTAGCCAATCAATGTAGCGTACCTCTCTCTAGAGCTAACACACAAGGCAGAAAGTCCAAACCATAACCAATAGAAACTCCAAGCCTAAACCGAGAATACAGGTTGCAGTAGCTGCAACTGCAACTACTCTTCAGACTTGCACACTTACTCAGTTTTTGCAGTGCACACTCTTACATTTCTGCAGTGGCGAGTTGTGTGTACTAATTGAGATCTGGCGTCCTGTATTTATACTAATTCTCCTTAGCTGTCTGGGCCGACTTCTCATTTTGGAGGCTAAACACTCAATATTAAATATTTTCTTTAGCTGACTTGTCTTCTAGGGTTATGTCCAATGCTTTAGGGTTTCTTCTTGCTTCCCGAAATATTCTATTCTTGTCAAGGTTACACGTGGAGGTTAATACCTCTCGTAGCTACCATAATATCAACACTCCCTCCTAGCTAGGGAGGTATTGAAGGCAATGGTCTTGAGCACAAACATACCATTCAACCAATAACATCATCATAGCCATACAGGCTATCTCATGATTAGATCATGAGCACCATCATCACAATCGGTATCATCTGATAGCATCAACTGCATTATTTCTCAAAGCCATACTCCATCTGAGTAATCAGGCATGATGATGAATAAGTCACTCACTCCATAGAGTGATACAAGGACCATTCTTCTAATACGGACATACGTCCTAAAAGAATGACTGTCCCAACAGATGCTAAAAGCTACCTCATGGGCTACAGAGACCATTCCTATAGGAATGTCAGTCTAGAACTATTTTCTAATCGGGTCATATGTACTATAGAGATCTCTCTCAACCTATATGCCTTAGAAAATATCGGTCTTGAACCATTTTCCTAATCAGGCCACAATCTGTGCCTTAGGAAAATACTAGTCCATGACATGTCAACAAATTGTCAACCTGGACCATTCTCCATAGAGAGAATACCTGTCCACCAACAATCTGTTTTATTTGGACCATTTTCCGCCTGGAGAATGTCTGTCCATGAGTACACTGACTATCCATCTAGCTGATAATCATTTTCAACACTATCGATAGTCTACATGGCAATCAAAACAATGCCATTCAATAGAGCACAACTGTGTCTATCCATAGTAGTACACAACTACCATCCAGTGGTACACAACCACACCAAGTAGCACACGACTACTTAATCAGTGACACATAGTCACAACCAGTGGAACACATCCACCACAGTAGCATACATCTACTGTCCAGAGACATACAGTCTCCATATCAATCATATCATCCGATATAAACCTGCATAGAAACAATATCATGATATAAACTGAGTCATCTGGGCCATTCTTCCACTCACATCTGTGAGATCTAGAAGAGCATCTTCCCTCATACAATAAAAACATCAACCATGGGCTATCTGGACTATTCTTCCCAAGTGTGGAAGAATAACTCTCCCTGATTTCTGAGCTTGGACCATTCACCTAACTGGGCCATTCCTCCGGCACTAAACATAGTGCAACATGGATAGAATGAGTCTACCCTAGGGAATGCCTGTCCCTGATTGCTAAACCTGGACCATTCACCTAACTGGGCCATTCCTCCAACACTAAACATAGTGCAATCTGGAGAGAATGAGTCTGCCCTAGGGAATGACTGTCCGGACCATTTCCTAAGGAAATGATTGTCCTGCACCAACCTCCAAAACGGACCATTCTTCGAAACTTCTCACAATTGTGAACTTCGAAAGAATGATTGCTCGGCGAGGCGGACCATTCTACTTGACCACTACTCAGAGTGAATGCCAAGAAGAATGACTATCTTAGACCATTCCCCCACACTGGCCACAAGGGGAATCACTGTCTATGGTACATCAACAATCTATTGGACCATTTTCATTACGAAAATGATTGTTCGATCTAGACCATTTTTCGAACTGGAAAGGAACTGCGCATCCTGGACCATTTTTCAAACTGAAAAATGACTAGTTTGAAAAATGACTGTCCATAAATCAATAACATATAAGTGCTCCCTCCCAACCTGGGAGTAATCTCTTCCTTTTTCAATAAGGAATTCGTTTCCACGAGCCCCAACTTGTTTCTTGAGTATGCAAACTTTTCATTTTGGACAGAGGCTTTGCCAAAATATCTGCTATCTGCTCATCTGTGGAGATATATATTGGAGAACCACTTCTCTTTTCTGGACTTCATAACGGAGAATGTAATGCTTGATCTCAATGAACTTCGGTTTGTCATGGAACACTTCTCTGAAGGCTTCATTTAGCTCTGATCATTACAATATATCATGGTCGAATTCAACACTTTTGTTTCTTGCTAGCTCATGACATTGTGGCAAGGCTCAACTGAAACATATTCAAGTAGCACTTCTTCTTCCATCATGAGAGTTGCCATGGATTAGCAATCCATCATCCTAGACTTCTGAGTAATTGTTCTGATACACTATCTCTGTCATAGAAAGTTTTCACCACGCTTCTGCTGTATATGAGATACTCTGCATCAAGTTGTTTGAATCCATACAAGGTCTTCTTATATCCGCATACATGGGTCTCTTTTTGGTATACCTCAAAACCTTGAGATTGCTTTACATAAGCTTTCTTCCTCAAATGCTCTATTGGGAGAGCAGTCTTTTACAACCAATTGTTGTAAACTTCAATCCATTGATACTGCAGGAGATATAATAGCTCAGATAGAGGTATATCTGATTTATGGGAACAAGTTGTTATCATAATCTTCTCCTCGTTTCGGAAGAACCTCTAGTTCTGAATCTCGCAATGCTTCCATCCTTTTTCACAATTTCTTACATATACTGTTCTTCATCATAACTTCCATTTCTTCTGCTTGATTGCGTCTAGTGGGTTCAAACCAAGTTGGTAGTCTTGTGATTCTCGATATAATAACTGGTTGTTTTGGCTTTTCGCTCTCTCTTGGAATCTTCATGTTCTTCCTCATGTTTCTCTCTAGCTCTTGGGTCCATGGAGTTTTCTATATATTCCATGCCCTGAAGATTCCAACCTTTTCCTTTCATCATATGATCATGGATGTAGATGGACAACCAAGGATACTTTAAGGCTTCTTTTCGAAGAAGACTTCTTCTAAAGTCAAACTGAACGCGCGACGCTTTTCATGGCTGCTACTTTCAATGGAACATGGATAGATACTTCATAATCCTCAATGGATCATATTATTTAGGATCAACTCCCTCCTAATCCTTGCATTCATGCATGAATGCATGCTCTTCTTTTGGAATTATGTAATCAACTCCCTCCATCTAAGAGAGTCCACGCTTCCGTTTGCATCCTTATTGCCTTCTGCAAAGTGTCACAAGTCTTTTTCTAGTTTCCTCTTGATTGCTGACTTCTTTTTGTTTTGACTTCTTCTGGGTCTCTTCAAGTTTGATTCTGATTTCGGCTTATTTGGCAGTTGTTACTTATATAATAGCTTCCATAGGAATTGTTATCAAGGATTGTCAATGTACTTCATCTTCTCATGTGTATTGCTTGACTTGTAGTCATCGTGATAACAATCCTTATCTTGTTATTCTTCCATAGGTATTTGTTTCACTTGAACATCTTATCTTATAGGAAATAAATATGCAAGATATATATAGAGATTATGTAAACATGGTATGTACAATAACTATGAAGAATATTGTTACCTTGACTTAGAAGAAGTCTGTTTTATCTTGCTTGGCCTTCTTTGAGGGTTCCCTTTCTTCGACAACTGTTGCTTTCGTCTATTTCCTTTCTTTTTCTTAACTTAGGACAGTGGTTCCTGTAGTGACCATATTTTCGACAGTTGAAGCATTGTATCTTTGAGATATCCTTTTCTTGATTTGGTTTCTTCCTTGAGCCAATCTTCTTCTTATTTATGAAATTCTTGAACTTTGTTGTGTAGGCTTGATCATCATCTTTCCTTTGGAATTTCTCTTTTGCGCTAATCCTTGATTCTTCTTGTGCACAAGTCCAAAGTTGTTCAAATGTGGGATACTCCTTCCTTGTGTTCATGCTGGCGGCAAATGCATCCCATGTCTTGGGAAGGCCATTGAGTACTATATTTACCAGTTCCTTCTCTGAAATGATTTCTTCAATAACTTGTAGTTGATCTCTTAATTGAGAGATTTTCACAAAGTATGATGTTATGATGTCCTCATCATTTATTTTCATGTTACGAAGCTCATTCTTCAGATTCATTACTTGTCCAATTTTTCTGACTGAGAAGAGGTTAGTTAGGGCATCGTACATCTTCTTAGATGAGTCAAGATGAGAGATGTAGGGTATCAAGAGGTCTTTTTAGAGTCCACAATGATACTCATGGAATTGATGTCGTTGTCCTTGAAGTTCTCCATAATTGCAACGTTCTGAGGTTCCTTCTCTTTTCCTTCTTCAAACTATGGTTCCACAATCTTTACTTTGATGATATCCAACACTTTATTCTTGGCAATGATGAGATCAATCCTTGTCTTCCATGCTCTGAAGTTAGAATCCCCTTCTAACTTGTTTTCTGACTTTATAGAGTAAGTCATGACTGCTTTGACTAGGTCAACCTTTGACTTTGACCAAAAACTGAAACTTGGCGTCTTAGCTTGCTGAGAGTACCAGGAGGTGCACTGGGTTAGAGCGTACTAGGCTATCCAGAAATTAGGTCAATCTCTTCACTTAAGGTGCCTCAACAAGAGGGTCAGGGTTTCATTGCTGCAACAAAAACTAACTGCAACTGCAACTGTAACTGAGCAAATCCTCCCAATCTATCTTCCAACAGTTAGACCGTCTGAAGATAGTGTGGGCCCATAACCTATTAGAAATAATAGGTGTGCTCGTTTAACCATAGACAATATAGCAATATTGTCACCCAACCATAGGTCGAAGCCACTCCTGAGCACCTTAACCTTGACATAGAATAATTCTGGAAGTAAACTCTAGGCCTAGTAGCCAATCAATGTAGCGTACCTCTCTCCAGAGCTAGCACACAAGGCAGAAAGTCCAAACCATAACCAATAGAAACTCCAAGCCTAAACCGAGAATACAAGTTGTAGTAGCTGCAACTGCATCTACTCTGCAGACTTGCACACTTACTCAGTTTTTGCAGTGCGCACTCTTACATTTCTGCAGTTGCGAGTTGTGTGTACCAAATGAGACCTGCGTCCTGTATTTATACTGTTTCTCCTTAGCTGTCTGGGCCGACTTCTCATTCTGGAGGCTAAACACTCAATATTAAATATTTCCTTTAGCCGACTTGTCTTCTAGGGTTATGTCCAATGCTTTAGGGTTTCTTCTTGCTTCCCGGAATATTCTATTCTTGTCAAGGTTACACGTGGAGGTTAATACCTCTCGCAGCTACCATAATATCAACACAAGGCAAGGTTCATACTTTAAGAAACCATCGTAAATCATGGAAGAGGATGCTTGTCAAACAGGAAAAAGGTTCCAGAATTCCAATTTTCAAAAGGAAAATTCTGAGCAATTCAATAGATAGTTTTTTGTAGAGCATAACTTCCAGTTTACCAAGTTAAAAGAATAGAGACCCATTCCCCAATGTCATCGTTTTGTCAAAGATTCAACATACATGGTTTTTTTTCCAATGGATTTCCACACACATTTTGCATACTAATTGATTTCAAATAGCCATTTTACCCTTCAACACTTGTAGGATTTCTTTCTCATAATAAATAATAAAATTATATTCAACATAAATGAATGATTTCATAACCGGGGAGAAGAAAATAAATAATTTGTCTTTTTCATTAGATGCTCAAACATATATGCTTTTTTCCCAATGCTTTTCCACAGATTTTGCAAACTAATTGATTTCAAACAACCATTTTAGTCAACAACACCTATAGGATTTTCATAGCACTTTCTCAGAATAAATAATGCAATTATTCTTCAACTCAAATAATGATTTCATAAATAAGGAGAAGAAAAGAAAGAACTTATCTTATTCACAAGTTGAGTTCCAAGGCAACTGACTGGTTGTGAGCAATTGTCTTCCCAACCATAGGAAATCTTTTGTGGATTGCACCCACTTGTTGGGATATGAGACCACTAGGGCGAAGGAGACAAGTTCAACATTCCTAATGTTGAATTTCCTGTACCTAGCACATGGCAGTTAATTCTGAACAAAACAAGTTTGTTGAATTAAAGCACAACTACATTACTCAATGATAAATAGCGGAAGAAAAATCACAAAACCAAACACACATTGCACAAGAGATTTTGGGTAAACACCCTTGGAAGAACCCTTGCGGGAAAACCAGTTCTGAGTTTAATTTTATAAATAAAATCCTTGGGCTCCTGTCCTGGGATAATGGCTCATCAAAGGAATTACAATGCTACAACTGATAGCCTAGCCCACATGGCTGCTATTTCCCTCGCTGTCCCCTGCAGACTTTCTCAGTCCTGCACACTTAGACACAAGCACATGAACAAGACCCCCTCTTTCTCCTATGCACTCATTGTGTGCCTCACACTCTCCTTAGATCAAATTTTATAATTCCTTAATGACTAAAACCCTAACCCTAGATCTCAATGGCCAAGATTAGATCTTGGATATCACGATCTAACGGTTACAACTTAATCTTTTGTTGAGATGACTTAAATCACTTAAGTCACTCAACCTTACAAAAGTCACTTTAGTCATTACATGAACGCCACTCTAGAGAGTGTCACTTAGACACCTCCACATGCTAGGCACCGCCAATGTCGAAGTACCTGTTCGAGCTACCCCAAAAGCTAACACTCCCTCTTAGCGAGGAAGGTGCTTCTGGGAGAACCTCCTCCTGGATCAGTCACTGACCCCATCAAATCTGCTGTTGCTGTAGCTGCTCCCTCTGCATTGGAAGACCCTCCGGCTACCTCTGTTGCACTCTAATATGATCTACGATCCAAGATCCCCTTGGACCCACCTACAGGCTGTCCCAACACCCTGTAAAACATACCCTCCTTGGTGCCAAGCCTCACGGTTGCATCCTGGGTATCCACTCCCTCTGAACATATGAGTACCTATCCATCCTCGAACATAATTGCATACCCCATGTCCTCCAAGGTTGATACTGAGAGCAACTTCAGCCCTGGGACATACATCACTCCTGCCACCTCGAGAGAAACTCCTAACTCTAGCTGGAATTTGACACATCTAACCCCCTTAACTGCATGCAGGGTATGCATCCCACAATCTGCATGACAGTCTGAGTGTTTCTCCAAAACACTAAGGAACATCGACCTCATTCCCGTTATATGGCGAGATGATCCAACACTGCCATCTTGGTAACCTTCTCAAATTTGGCCTCCCAGACCTGCTACCCAGTCCTGCTGCCCGTTGCTCAGATTTGCTGCCCAATTCTGTCCGGGGCTGCCTGCAACCTCTCTCCGCTGCCCAGGTCCTTTTCTGGGCTGCCTGGAGCTTTTTTTGGCACTTCCCGACTATCTCAGCCTGCTGCCCGGGATTTCTGTTCGCTGCACATGGCACCTGCCTGCTGCCAAAAAAATTATGGGCAGTCTGCCCACTGCCCGGGTTGCCTGAGACTTCTGCAGCCTTTTTTGGTTGGCTGACTACTGGCGGTGGCTTGTTCGACGGCTGGGCTGGCGGTTCCCTCTGCTGGTGTCTGCACTAGCACCCGCGGCTCCTCTTAACCTCGGCCAGCTACCTCTGCCTGCTGCCGTCACCTCTGCTCGCTGTTGGCTGCTCAACACGATGCTTCACACCAGCGCTTGAGCTCACTACTTCTCTGCTGTGCGGCCGATTTCACCCAACTGCACACAGCTGCTACAGTTCTCCAAGCAGTCTGTTCTTGGCGCCTCCGCTGCTCTACAACAATTTTATGCATGCAATGGCTCAACCAGACTCCGCGCGTCCTGCTGCTCTGACCACAATGCCCGAGTCTTGGCGGCTGGTTGCCGGTGGCTGTGGCTGTAGGCTGCAGCAGCTCCTCGACCCCGTGTCGATTTACCTCTGTTGGCCGAATCCTAGCCCGTGGGTCACCCTCTTGCGCGATTTCTGTTTGTTGCAGCCGTCTGCTGTTCTCTGAGCACGATCCTCTGCCTACACCCCTAGCTCGCAACCTCCAGCAACCCTTCAACTCGATCCTCCACGCATCCACGCCCACAACTCTTCTGCCAGCGCTCTTTTTTGCTGCAGCACGATCCTACAGCCCACGCGGATCTAATTACTGCTGCAGTCGTCAGTTCATTCAGCGCAAGACCCAGCTACCCCAAAAGCTAACACCCAAGTCACTTTTTCCATTACCAAAAGTTTCCAAGAACAACTAAGAAAACCACTACTAAGTTATTTAATTAATCTTTGAATTAGACCAGCTTTGACATTCACTCTACTACCCTATACAACAGAGGAAGACACTTCTTTGCTCTCTAGTACTTCAATAATACTCTTTATCTTTGTGCTCTTTAATATGTGCAGCAAGAGTCCAAATCACTATCTTCCTTTAGATTTAATATTTAGCAGAATTTTGCTTCTAGGACAGTAGATTTTTGATCTTTGGATGGCCTAGAAGGTTAGCAATACAAAAGGATTTAAGAGGATGTGTCCCTACTCATTCTTGGTTCCTATTGTCACCCAACAGTGGTTCTTCCATACTTCCATGCATCATACAAGAGCTGGGCCGATTTTTGTTCATGAAACCACCTTTTTTCTCTTCAAAAAGTGTCTCACCTAGCTTGAATTACCTCTGTGTGAATGAAATGGTGAGAGTGAAGTGTCCACTCTTTTCTTGATTCTATGAAAGTAGGAGTTGGTTGTTTCAAGGTGGGAGGTAATTAATTCTTCTACTTTCAGATTTCACTTCCACTTAACTAGGCTTCTAATCTAATTTGCATTAACATCAGAAAGAAGTGAGGAAATAGGATAATTATTAATTACATAGAAGTTAGGGTATGGTAAAGTCATGAGACTTAGGTCAATTCCTTGAACCCCCTTACCTTTGCCCTTTGGTGGACTCATAGCCCCCTAGGTGCTCTCGCTCAGTCAGCCAGCCTTGGACTGTTATTTTTGAAAATTTTCAGGTCCTATCAAGCTTGCCAACTGGGTCTGTCTTTGACTGCAGATTGGCTCTAAGTTTCAACTGTTATGAATATGTTTGCTGCTGTTTTAGGACAGCCAACAGTCCAAGAACTTCTTGCTGATTTGTTATGGTTGTATTTGCAATTTTAGTTGCTCTAGCATGTAGTTTTAGTAACCAGAAGTTAGCACATGCATACTAAAATATATACAACACAACTAAAGATCTTTACAGCTGAAAATAAGCAGATCTAAGAGACTAACACATGCATTTTTGTACACAGGTATATTTGTTCAACATGACCCTGGATAAAACTCCCCCCGGGAAAACCAGTTTGGAATATATGTCTATATATGAGGAAAGCAGAAGGTGGAATACAAGTACAAAATATAGATGAATCTGATACAATAGTAGCCTGATCCAAGCTGAAACACAAGTCCAAAAGATCCAGGTGCGCCCCACATACAAGCTCTCAAATCCACTGAAACTGCTCCAGAAGCAAACTGTGAGCTCAGATCTGGAAACCCCTCCACAGGAATGAAGCTCTGTTGGATGGCCTCCCTTTGCAATTGATGTCACTGCAATCTGATGGCTAGAAGTCCTCCCCACAACTGATGCACCCTCCACAGAAGTGAAACCTCCTCGGTAAATAAACAAGGCTAGAAGATGAATGCCTCCCTCCATGAAAGCATGCGCCCAAGCTCAAGCCTCCTCATGCAACAAACCTCATCTCAATGCTCCAAGTCTTCCTCTCCAAGTGAGCAAATGAAGAATGAATCCCTCCTTCACCCTTTGTGCCCCTCTTGAACCTCCAAAAGGAAACCTAAGAAACCAATGGATGAGATCATCTCATCTCCCATCTAATTGATGGTTGAGATCTCTCCAAAAGTATCTAAGTCAATAACCCACTTTGGGTTAAGTTTCCTAAGTTCACTTTATGTCTCTAATTCACCCACAAAGTGAATTAATAGACATTTTAGGCATAAATGACTAAATTTCACTTTTGACTTAAAAGTCCTAAGTCAAATTGAAATTAGACAAAAGTACAAGGCACAAAGTGTATAGTCCATCCCACATGTGTCAAGGAGTGCAGAGACACATGGGGAACACCTCCCAAGGTACAAAACTCAACAATTTTAATTATCTAAAATACATGCTTAGGCATTCACTAGTTGGGCATTGGCCTTGAGCTCCACACTAGGAATTCATACAAGATATTTCCATCTATTACACACAGGGTCATTTATAATTGGACTCCCATCAATATATCCATGTATACATAATTTGGTCCAATACATCCAAAGGTTTGAAACTAGGATATTACAATTGGTCCGTGATACATTGCCTAATTCTCTGGTAGACTTGGTGATAGTAGGTAGTACATTGTGGTCATGGATAAGCTTTAAAGCTATACGAGGTGTTGAGATACTCTATTATCAGTGTCGCTGATTGTTCAAGTGGCCAGCATGCAATTTTCCTGGGTTGTTGGGAAGATCGTTATAGATAAGCATGTGAGTATTGACAGGTATTGAGAAAGTAGGATTTTAGCATGATTATAGGTTTTCTAATAATATTACAGTTTCTGGAATCCCTGCACCATTGTGCATTCCTTTTGATTATCTAATTATGTCAATTCTCATAAGCGGAATATTTTTTTACAATTGGTGTCGGTTTTGATTTAACCATGCTCTACTGTTATGATTTTAACATGTTTCAGTATGATAATGGTAATGTGGAAATTTTGTATCTTTTCTGTAGAGTATGTGCAAACATAGATTTCATGTCTCACATGGCTGTATATGTCAATGCTTGTCTGAAGATAAAAATTACCAACTGAAAATATTATCATGCCATTGTTTAGGAATTTTATTGGTTAGGTATGCACAAAAACACATACCGATTTACTGATGTTATCTCGTTTTTATTCTTCCACGTAGTTATTGGTGATGAGATCTTGACACTTTCCATGATTTATAAAGGTTGTTATTTGCCGACCTAAGATTCCAAGAATGCATCAGAGCTCAATTTATAATAGATATGATACCTGAAGCCTACCAGTCGTATATTTCTTGTTCATTGTACTAATTTAATTTGCTGTATGGTCATAATTATGAATTTTACTTAGCTATTATGAATTCATTGGTTAGTTCTTTTCCTATTAAAAACCTTTCACAGAACTCTCTTTGTATTGCTTCTGTCATTGAACACCAGATTATAATTTCAGAATAATTTCTTTAATTTGTGTCAGATGGGGGAAGTTTGGCCACTGCATGTGCCGAATTAAAAGTCTTCAATTCGTTAGACAGAAAGAAATTGCAGAAGTTTACAGGGCATCCGGTAAGAGTTTGCATATAACTGATTGTTTAATGTCCAAATTACATTGCTTGGATTATGGTAGACACCCATTACTTTCTGTTTTCAAGGCCGTTTTTGCCCAATATTCAGTTATGATATGTGAGTTCATATTATTATATTGTATAGTAGTTATCGGTACATGTCACATCTGGTCAATTTCCTTGCACACAATTTCATTTATGTATATGGCGTTTTCATTCGGTTATGTAGGATTCTGTGAGGGCTATGCTGTTTACAGAAAATGGGAAGTATATAATCTCTTCTGCTGCTGGTGAGAGGCACGTTACTATGTGGAAATGTGATGGTAGTAATGGGACTGGAGCTGCTGCTTGTGTTCTTTCAATGGAACACCCGGCTGTGGCTTTGGACTGCAAGACTTTTGGAGAGAATGGTGAGGGCTTAAGTGTTCTTGCTGTATCAGAGATGGGAGTTGCTTACATATGGCGTGGACAGAGTGTACAAGAGTTGGGTTTGGTAAAACCTTCTAAAGTTACAGTATCTTCAGAGGAAGTGGAAACTCCTGCTACAAAGCCTAGGAGGAATAGTAAGCTTTGCATTTTTGCAGCAAGGCTACAAGATGTAATAAGTGAAGATTCTGTGGTGGTTTTAGTTGCATATGGTAATACGGTAAAGCCAACATTTGAGAGAGTTAAGCTGGAGAAGCAAGACAGGGATATTATTTTGAGTGCTTCTGAGAATGGAGCACTATTGCCCACCAGACATGCCAAGAGCTCTGTAAAGACTAATCGACAAGGGAATGAAGGTAATCAATACCGAAAATTTTATGTTGGAATAGTAAAGACGTAATGACAATAATAACATTCTGTATGGTTTGAAGTACATGGAAACCAATGTAAGCCAACACTCTATTTGTCAAATTAAAACTTGAAAAGTATCCATCATGATCTTATATATCATGTTGATTTATAATTCTGCTTGTGTTGAAGTTTTTAATTTGCATACATGTCTATTAATGAAATTGTTTTCCATAATTTCAGTGGTGCCCTTGGGGAAACCATGTATATTTTAAATATTTTTGCTTCCATCTTCTAAATTTTTTGAACTATTGAATATTATGTGAGGTCATGTCGAATGATATGTGAAAATATCTTTCTGGTTATTTGTCACAACTTGTAGTCATATTGCTAGCTTTCTTATGCCTTTATAATTTAATGTTTTTACAGTCACAGCACTAGGTCCTGAAAATGCAGAGGATGCCATCCTTCCAATACCAAGGCTAGAGATTCCTGGCAGTGAAAGACACAAGAAAAAGCATGAAAAGAAGCGCAGGGCAAGTTGTGACCTTGAGGAAAGGGCAAATGTTGTTGATGGTAAGCTTAGTTATGATTTGTTTTTCATCTTTTTTGAAAATGGAACATGCATGTATTCATCTTACCATTTTTGTACTGGCAAAAGAACCGTCCAGTGGGTCATGCTCTTGACTCGTTCGTGATCTTGGGATTGATGAATTTTTACTTATACAGCTAGCACTTATGGTTCTTCTTTATTATTATAATCATTTAGCACATTAGCTGCATAAATAAGATCACTGAAAGAGAGGCAATCACAGAAACAATAGAGACACACAGATTATCCTGGGAAACCCTCATGGGGAAGAAAACCCAACAAAACCTCCCTCAATATAGATAGACCAGAAACAAAGCAGAAGATCCTCCTCTACTCCTTCACTAGGAAAGAGTAGCTGCAGTAGGTTCTCCTCCATGACTTGCGCACTGTAGAGCTAATTGGTGTGTATGTCCAAATGAGGCATTGGTTTCTCTTATAAATAGTGGTCTGGCCAGCCTTTAATTAGGTCTGGGCCGACCTGTCAGTTTACCCTCTTAATTTACAATTAACTGTCAAGGCACAATAGGGCCAACTTTTACTAAGGCACAATAGGGCCTAATTAAATATAATATAATAATATTATTCAACTCTCTCTC
>ML794365.1:275380-310167 GCA_009831015.1 Picea engelmannii | reverse complement strand
GTGCTCTTGTTAAAGGTTCGGTAAATGTGAGGACGTGACAGCCTAAATTCAAGGAGTGATTATAAGTGTACTATTCAGATTAAATAGAAAGTTGTTGTCAAAATTCTTCATTTAAAAAATAAGAAAAAAATTATAAAAGAGTGCTAGAAGTAGAGGTAGAGGTTCCGTAAATGTTTCTGTTGAGGAGGACGTCACAACAGTGATCTTGGTAAAGGTTCCGTAAATGTGAGGACGTGACAACAGCTGTCACGTTGGTGGCAAAATTTCGGTAAGCTGTGCGTGCAGTTACAGGGGTGGCGGACATGTAGTTACCCGTTTGATTGTTACTTTACATCCGTGTATTTTTTTTTGGTTTGGAGATTTTATATATTTTGTGATCAATTTTTACAGTTAAAAATTGTTGAACTTCATATTTGAGTGATTGAGTTTGTATAATTTCAAGGTGTTGAATCCATTTATGCATTCAAAAATGTAATTTAAACAATAAAATATTATGATTTTAACAAGATCTGTTTCGAGTCAAATTTCGGTGAAAAAGTTCAAAAAATCGAAGACGCCCTTACATTTGAGAGGTAGTCACCCAGGTGATTGTTACATTGATCTTGCAAGAACACTAGATGAACAATAAGTAGGTAGAAGTAGTTTTATTGGATATTTAATCTCATCATATTTGTTATTTAAAACTTTTAATTATTCCCCTAGATGGGGTGTCATCTCAAGCATCATGAAAGTACACGCAGTGAATGAATCTCTAGTCACCCATCACATTCTCTTTCAAGACAGAGGCGTAGATGGAATGTTTATTATATATGGCACTTGGAGAGTTGAAATGATTACAAGTCTGGTATATGTGAGGAGAGCCATGGCGGCATTTCAAGGTACTATGGACATCCAGAGTATTCAACGCAGCAGTCTAGATCTCATCACTATGTTAAAAGCATATTTAATGGTGGCTAGGACGACAATGATAGTGATACATGTTGGAGGTCAATTGAATCTCGATTGTATACGCCCACATTGTATGCCAATCCGACTTCATTGGTCATTGATGGTTTTGCGCTTTGTCTCTCACAGTTGTTTCCTTGGCTCTCTCTCCTTCTACATGTCGAGAGTAAGGGAAAGGGGACAAGTCCATCGAGACAAGGGCTCTTCTTGGAGGGGTGGCGCTGAACTTGGAAGTTGAGAATTATCAATTGATAATTGGGAGATGGCTACCTCTCATTCGCCTCGTCGTTGGGAGGAGAAAAGTGGTTCTCATATGGACCCTGCCATGCATTCTAAGTTGGAGGACAATTGGATATGGCGATGCAAAGTAGAGTGGGTTGGAGTTGAAGTCATGATCCAAAACAAATTCAAGGGCCGGTGTAATGTCCAGAGCCCGACCTCAATTAAGAGGGATGCCCATCTTCTTAAAGACTCCTGACAGCTTCAATCCGAAGCATGTTTAGAGCCCAATGGAGAACCACCTAAAGGAGGAGCAAATGCATCTTATCTTTGAATTAAGGAGGGAAGTTGCAGACTTGCAGTTCACAATGGAGCAATTGGATGCCAAACTCAATATGTTGTTGACTCTATGCTCTCGTTCAATCTTCCTAGGATGTAGACATCCAGACCATGATCATCATCCTAGACGTGCCCATCCTTTTGCAACCCAGTCGTTTTATTAGCCTGCATAGAGGAAAATCTAAGGACATGTTTCAGAGGAGTGTTGGCTTCATCTCTTATATTTTTAGACCTACTTTCTATTGTGTTTATATATGTGTGTGTGTGCGTGTGTGTGTGTGTGTGAATTTGAACAGTGTGATATCACATTTGATGAATGTCACAACGTGAAAAAACCCTTAATGAACATTGCAATGTTACATGAGATTTGATAAACATCACAAATTCAGATATCCATTAACGCTGCTTTGATCTATGATATGGACCTTTTGAGATATTGGAGAAGGTCGGAGATAACTCCTATAGAATTAGTCTACCCCCATACATGTGCATTTACTCAGTAGTGAATGTGGAGAATCTCAAACTCTATGAGCCTTCCATGTTGGGTCAAGAGGAGGAGGAGGTCCTACCTTCCATATAGGAATTAACACCAAATGCTTAGGTAGAGTTGGAAAATGACACAGTTTTGCAGAAGTGGTCTAGAACTACAAGATAGGGGTATCATGACCTTTGGAAGATTGAGTTGAAAGGAAAGCTTCCAAAAAAAAAGAAAACCAAAAAAAAAAAAGTGGTACTCTAGGGAGAAGGTAGAGGAAAAATTTCTTCACCTCATTCAATAAAGCTTTTGGGGACTAAAATCCTCCCTAAATGGATAGGTATGATCCATATTGGATCATTATATTCTTTTTTATCTATATCGATGCTTTATGGATGAAACAAATGGAGGAAAAGAAAAAGGCTTGTTGTTAGTCAATATTTATATACATTCATAACCTGCGCAATATTCATATTTTTCACATGCATACACACAATAGGGGTTTTTCATTCTTAACTTCGACTTTTGATTAAGGGGGTTAAGACAGAGGGTTACTCCTGTTAAGGGTGCTTCGAATGGAGTCTTTGCGCAACCCGTTCATGAGCCCAAGAAGGCCAAGTGTTGTAACCATGCTCTAATACCAATTTGTAACACACCCACTACGGGAACTAATATTTTTCAGATTTTTCCTTCTTTTCCCCGAGGAACAGAATCCTCAAATTCCTATGGGGCCTAATGCAGACCATACCATCCCTTATCCTTACCCATATGATCGTTGGCTATGACCACAGGCCGTACCGGAGAGGTGCTTCTGGCTTTCGCGATTGGGGAAATCGCGGTACATGTGTTCCCCTGCTCTCTGGTCTTTCGAAGTGACGAAATCCGAAAGGAACCAACAGTTCATCACATCTAACAATGCCTCGGATTGAAACCTGGCATTCCACCTTTCAGAGTTTCACGTACTGGTTTTTCGCAGTAGAAGAGGATGAGGGGTTCATGCCCTTTGGTTTTCCAAGTGCTGAAACAACGAAAACCAAATCTACATGCGCTAAGCCATATTAGGATTTCACAAGTCAGGAATTCAGAACTGGCGTGTACCAGGGACTTGCCTCTAGATATCCCGGGTGTCGAAATACCGAAACATCAAGACTTATCCATGCTATTATTATTTTGGAGTTTCGCAAATCAGGGTTTCTTGATATGCGCAGACAGGAGGTCTCGCACTTAGGTTTCCCGGGAGTCGAAACTCCTAAGACTGTATTCATCGCTAAGCTCATTTAAGGGTTTCGCAAGTCGGGATTTCAGGATTGGCGAGTACAAGAGACTTCCCTTTAGATATCCTGGGTGCCGAAACACCGAAACACCATGTCTCATCTGTGCTATTATCATTTCGGGGTTTCGCAAGTCGGGATTTCGGGACTGGCAATTACAAGAGATCTTATCCTTAGGTATCCCAGGTGCCGAAACACCGAAACATCAAGACTCTAATCACTCTACACTATTTCGAGGTTTCGCAAGTCAGGATTTCACGTCTGGCGAATACAAGGAAACTGACCCTTAGGTTTCCCGGGTGCCAAAACACCGAAACATCCAACTCTAGACACGCTATGCCATTTCGGGGTTTTGTAAGTCAAGATTTTGGGACTGGCGAGTTCAAGAGACTTGCCTTTAGATATCCCGGGTGCCAAAACACCGAAACACCATGTCTCATCCACACTATTAACATTTCAGGGTTTCGCAAGTTGGGATTTCGGGACTAGCGATTACAAGAGATCTTACCCTTAGGTATCCTGGGTGATGAAACACCGAAACATCAAGACTCTAACCACGCTACACTATTCCGGGGTTTCACAAGTCAGGATTTTGCGTCTGGCGAATACAAGGAAACTGACCCTTGGGTTTCTCGGGTGCCGAAACACCAAAACATCCAACTCTAGACATGCTATGCCATTTCGGGGTTTCGTAAGTCGGGATTTCGGGACTGGCGAGTACAAGAGACTTGCCTTTAGATATCTCAGGTGCC
The DNA here is from genome assembly GCA_009831015.1 of Picea engelmannii. NCBI lineage: Eukaryota > Viridiplantae > Streptophyta > Pinopsida > Pinales > Pinaceae > Picea > Picea engelmannii. The sequence goes on along the minus strand of ML794365.1, from coordinate 306,166 downwards.
AAAACACCGAAACATCAAGACTCTGAGGGAACCATTCATTCTGGTGCAAGGTATCCAAACTTAGGCCATAAAATCCTTCAATAGATTCTGGGGTAATTATCACCAGGCTTGGGGACATGACTGAAAGGTCTTCTTAACTTATCGAGTTATGAACTCTGTGATAGGGGTGAGGTAAGATTATATATTTACTTAACCAGTAGTCCTTTTAAGGAATTCACTCCAGCTCTGGAATTAGTGAGGGAACTTTCCCAGAAGGGGGTGCCTTCGGGGAAATCCAACCAAGACATCGTGTGAGTCAAGTAAATGGGACAAATCTCCTGAAAACAGACCCAGAATCTGAACTTGTTCAATGTATATATATATATATATATATATATATATAAACCGAATATGGCCATACAAGTATAAGCATGCATCCGCCCTTTCTGATCAAACACTCCAGGCAAACAATTCTATACAAAAACCATTCATGAGTGTACAACCATGAGCATACATTCCAGGAACATTCAATTTGAAATACAGGACATATATACTTATCAGAAAACACCAGGTGTAATGCAACTGCTGAGAGGGGTACTCGTTTCCACCCAACCGTAGGCTACGCAACTCCAAATGGATTTTCCACTAGCCACCCCTGAGCTAGACCACGATGCTTTGAGTCTCAGTCTCTTACTTCTCGTTCATCAGAAGTCCAGGATGAAGGTTACTCTCCTTCTCCTCTGCTCATGACTCACTGTATTTCCTGGAGTTCCTTTGGTTCTCCTTCCGCGATTCATGTTGCGTGTGTGTCTGTGTCTCTATTCTCTTCTCCCCCCCCTTCCACACTTTTTTCCTCCTGCAAGGTTGTGTTTGGCACAAAATTCCATGTCCGATGGTCAGGTTTGAGAGCTTCTATGGATGGGTGATTCGCCCCATCCCCTCATTTACTCTTGAGGAGCCTCCTCATCTACCATCCGGGCAGGTAATTCATTTTGGCGGCTGAGAGTGAGCTTTGGTTTTCCCAAGAAAGTACAAACCAGTACGGTTTTGGTTCGATGGAAGTTAACAAAGCCACTCCCGGCCCCTTCCACCACCTCTCATCATCCATCGTGGTCTCTTTTCAGCACATCCTCTTCTCAGCAGTTATGCAACATATATCCATACATCATTTACATTCCTCGGAACTTTTATACTAAGGTCCATTAAATCAAACATTCACAATCTTTGAGTTTTCCATAGTTCTTGGCCAGTATAGTTATTTTTATAGACTGGGGGAAACAGGGTGTTACATTATGGTCTTGGATATTTAAAGTAAGATTTTAATATCATATTTTGTCAATAGATTTTGTTGAATTCCTTTTTAGCAGAGGAGGACTGTTATTAATGAGTTTTTAAGTGAAATTGGGGAAGAAGGTGAGTTGACCTTCTGTCTGATTCTATTTGCAAAAAACATAAAAAATAATTATCTGAGGATCAAGTCCGTGAATATAAATTTAGGATAGACTCTACGGGACTATCTCAAGCTCATCCATCCCTCGAATTTCCTTTTCTGTTATAGAATTCGAGTTTTGTAAATGGAAGGTGATTCCTTCAAACCCTTCTTCCAAGTGACCGCAGACTCTATTCTGCGGACTTAACCAAATCTTGGGTAAGATTTAGGAGTGTACCCCTCGAGGGCTTGTCAACATCCCATATCTCCAGAACCCTGGAACCCTTCGCTACGCTAAAAAAGGAGCTAATCCTTCCGAGCTTCGAGACTTTTGAGGTCAAGGACTCCAGGATTTTTAAACTTCACTACACTCCAATCTTTCCGAAGGAAACCTACTGAAATGGTTACAAGATGGTCTGACCGACAAATGGAAATTTCTAATTCGTTATCATGGGATCCTCCTTCTCGTTAAGCCCTGACCAACTCCCAAGTCATGGGGACTTTATACATGACCATTGATCATGATCACATATCAACGATATAATATTCATCTTTGTCCTCTTATGGATCAACGATGGATAATACACTCGAACCATCTACCTCATTGGACGACCAATGGGATTTTGCTACTTCGCAAATTCGTGGCTCATATAAACTTGAATCCTTCAACCTCTCCAAAGTATTACTAGCCAAGGAGGTCACGAAGTAGTGAACACTGGATGTTGTCGATCAACACTCCTGCTTATTCTATCCTTCCAGTATTTCTGATCGAACGAATAAGAAGGATCCCAAAGGATCTCAGATCAATGATCCACATGACTTTTGGACTTCAGGATCTTGAAGTAGAGCATAACCTAGACTATAGTCGAAGAATGAAGATTACTTGACTACTGAGCTTAAATAAATCTCATGATTAGCCTTAAGTATCATCATAGGTATGCGCCCGGGACTCTCTTTGGGACTCCGAGGCTCCAGGAAAACTTGAGGATGTAGGAAGGCAATTTAAACGTTGAAGCACCAAAATTCCCCTTGTTGTAGTGTCTAGCTTTGATTGGATGGGAACATATATTCCATTATGATGTGGCATGCCTGGATAGTTCCACGTCGCGTCATGGGATTGTTCACGAATTAGGTGTGAGACACCCTCCTTGTCAAATCTATGTTACACGTCAAAATTACTCAACTGGATAAGTGTCGCATGTTCCTCCCAATTGTCGTAAGTGTCGCATCTTCCTTACAACTTTTGCAAGTGTCGCAAGTTGGTCACAAGTCTCGCAAATGATGTTCGAGCATACTGCCATGATGACGACACTAAGGAGACACTTAAAACATCTCATATGCTTGATTTGAAGAAGAAGAACAGATTTACTGAAGTCAAATAACTCTTGACACCTGAATAGAGCTCTGAAACAGAGGTTTTGAGGGGGAGCGCTCCCCTATATCATCTCTAGGAGCGTTGGCGCTCCCCTACAAGGCTTCAGGGAGCGTTATAACACTCCCCTGCCCCTTTGAAGGAGCGTTTCTCATCTTGGGAGCGCTGACGCCCTCCAAAATCTTACCAGGGAGCGCTACAACGCTCTGATGCCCCTTCTAAGGGAGCGCTGCCTAATCTGAGGCAGTAGTTGGCCCGTTGAGGAAAATAAGGGGAGGATCTTTCGAGATTAGGAGGCAGTTGTGTTCGAATTCTTGGTTTCATCAAGAGATCCCTAATATGAGGAGGAAGTTCCTAACTTGTTCTAAATATAACTCAAGAGGTTAAGCTACGCTTAACCTATATAAGCAGACTCTATGATGGTGGAAAGGGGGAAGAACTGCTGGTATGAAACTTATGATCTTGGAGAAAATACACAGTCAGCCAAAGGAGAGTGATCAGTGAAGCTGTTGTTATCCAGGTTGTGGATCTCTCAGGCAAGGGCTAGACGAAGACGACTCGACGAAGCTGTTTCATTCGCATCTACGATTGTAAGTACTACTGTTGTTATTCTCATCAATATGACACACTTGGTCTGTTTCTTTCTAGTTTGTGTATAATTTCACATGAACTTATCATTAATTGATAGATCTGTTTTCAAGCTAATATCAATAGAGTAGGAAGTGTTCGTATCTTGTTTTGTCCATAGGATCCAGCGAGAAGCAAAGGATCGAAGCAAAACTAGGAGCGTGCAGGGACAAACGTTGATAAAGAGGTACTTCTGTCATCCTTCCTTCTCATGTGTTATCTTAGATAGATTTGAAAGGAAGTCAGTGTCCATGTTAATCATTTTATGTCTAGAGTTAGGGTCAAGCTCTTAGAGGCGATCTACCTGTCCGCAGGGAGATTTTCCTACAACAATCTAAACCATGTTTTAAGTGCCGACAAATTTCAACTATTAGATCTAAGGGTGGATAGAGATTCACAATAGATTCTAGAGTGGAAGGAGACCTTAGGTCTTCGAGGATGTTGTAGACCTGTACAAGAATAACGAAGGGCCGAAAGCTCATTAGTCGCAAAGACTGGGAGACATTCCCAACAACCAACAACCATGTCATCGCCAAGGGATGACGACGCAGGTCACAACCATGCGATGTTAGATGGTATGAGAGAGGTGAAGCTATGTGGATTCCATGTGGAGAATGGGATGGAAATTGGTCAATGACGCCTTGAAAACTTACGAAGGATATATCTTTCAAATCATATCTCAATTGTGGGTAGGGTTTTAATCACTATAAATCTCTAGGTGAGCACATGATGACGGTGTCCTCATTCAAGGAATTTAGGGTGTTGTAGGAAAGAGGAAAATTTATACCCCCATCCCTTGAAAGGATACTTAGGGGGTTAGGTGTGTGACAGAGTGGTATCAGAGCAAGAAAAAACACTTGGCCTGCTTGGGGTCATGAAAGAACAAAATAAAATTCTAATAGAATACCTTTAAGAGGAAGGGCACCCTACCCTGCCCATCTGCAAAAAAATATTTAAACTTTACTACTAAAAAGAGTGAGCCCTTTTGTTGTTTATGTTTACATATTTTAAATCTGAACTGCATATTATTGTTATATGTGGAATAATGAAGCTAATTGTACCTTACAAAAATTACTTGTATTGTTCATAAAATTGAGGGAAATTGACTAACATAAAATGTTGTTATCATCACTCAAAAAATCAGTGGATAGCAAGGAAAACTACATCATAAATAATGGTGACACACTATAAGTTGGGAGACTGATCCCATAATAGAGAAGAAGATTTTTATGAGAGGAGAGTGGTGGACACCCCTCAAGATTTAGCTAAAATTGTAAGAAGCCTTATGAAAGAATTACAAAGTTGTAAGGAAGACAATGAAAGGATGATAAAAGAACATGAGAGACAAAATCAAATTAATGTAGTCCTGTTGAAAAGCCTATCAGACATACAAAGGTAGTTGCAACATGGGCCAATGGCCAGTAATGTGGACAGACATAATATTAAGAAAAAACAAAGTCCACCTGAGATACAAAAGCATGGCCCTGAAAATAGAAACACAAGACGAAGAAACTCAAAGATGTTACGAGAAAAATATCTCTGTGGCTTGGGGTAAACCAAAAAAGACAGATTGAAAAGCATAAATCAGCTCTAATCCCAAGTATGTTATATAAATAAAATGCTAACAAGACAGGGTCAAGATCCTACCTCGTTCGGATGTCCGATGAAGACCATCGTTGAGCACACAACTCAAATATTTATACCTGCAACTTGTCCTCAACAACAAAAATACGCAAGCATATGGTGATAATATATAATGTTAGAATATAAAATATAATAATACATTAACATACATGACAAATATGCCCATGGAATAATAATTCAAATATTTGCAAGATATCAATTCGACAAGAAAAGAGTATTTCTATTAAAATAATCAATATGAGTATATAGGTGAAAAAGGTTTGTGTCGGCACATCTCGAAACCAAGAAACTAAGTCCTTCCAACTAGGCCTCCACCATTTCAATCCTCCACCAAAGGAAATCTCATATAAAGGAGACAATGATGTTCTCCATCAAAGAAGGAAGATCTTGGGGGTTGAACAATGAGTTCAGACTTTCAAGGATAAAGGGATGCAAACTCAATGTGAAGTGAAATTTCTCTAGAGTATCTTTTCTCTCAAACATTGAATTCTCTCCTCTCCATGACTTGGATATGGCTCAACTTATAGCCTTCAAATGGAACTGAAGGGCCGAGTCAGAGAGTTTCCATTATATGGAAGGTCAAGGATCATGGATCGCATGACGTGAAATGTAAACCCGACATAATTTTTAATTTTGAGCACCAAAGGCAATGTAAGCAGGTTGTAGTGGAGAAAACTACGTATACGCTTGTTGCCTAACTGGTAGGGCACGTATATGTGGAAAAATGTGTTTTTTTGGCTCTAGAAGGTAAAAATTGGGACTTCAAGTATGCATAGGGAAATGGAAAGGTCATCCAAACAAGTTTCATGGGGTGTGGAAAAATTTCTATAATGGATGCCCCCTAATGTGTGAGGTCAGAGGAGTATTTGTGATGGCCGAAAGACATTATAATTCCCAAAAGTGGAGTAATGGAGAATCAACTGGAAGTGTTAGTTTCTCATGAGAATATTACAATCCATAATGAATTTGTACACATGGCTTCCAATTTGAATTACATTGTAGATCCATGTGGAAATATACAAAATAGTTGTTCATGGCCATGAATAGGAAATACAAAGTAGACACATGCCATAGGTTGTCATAGTCACGAACAAGGCCCAATGCAATCTAGTCTCAAAATAAATTTGAAGATATATGTATACAATGGAGTACAATCTGATCTCCCATGATCATTGAAGTCATATAGGTATTGGTCCAATGAAAGACAACATAATAGGAATGCTGCTACTGTAAGTTGGAGTTCTTATACACAATCTTCCAAAGGTGCATGTCTACATCATGTGAATATAGGGGTTGATGTTGAACACAATGAGACTTTGTTTGATTACCAATGATTAAGGTATACTGTTAAGAAATGCGATAAAACCTACCGATAATGAAAGTAGGTATCAAGGCACCAAGTACATTATTACGAGTGTGAATAAGGGTGTTGAGGTCGAACACTTGAAGAATCCATCGATCATGAGACATTGATGTATTCCCAAGTGTCGATCGCGGGAAAAACTGCCACTGATAACCGCAAGCCTCTAGGTACTCATAGGACTGTAAGTCTCCTTTCCAGAATAGATGAGCTGAATTCGATGGAAGGAGACCCGCTGAAAGGAGAGAATTAAGGAATCTCTCATTAGTCAGCATGAGGTACAAATAAATATCTTGATGATTAGAAGGAGCTCGGATGAATAAGATGATCACAAACCAATGACCCTATGTGTCTTTCGCATGCACTATATGCAAGCAGTGCACAGAAAATACCCTATGAATAACAACCAATAAGGAAGATTGCTGACAAAGGTTAGGAAACCACCAATAAGGCTAATGGCATCCAAGACATTACATGAATCCCAAGGTGTGAATAGATTTATTTTCGTCGATCACAAGGGAAATCTCCCAGTCAGCAACTAATGAGGAGATGTTGACTGATGGGTTCAAGTATACCTACCCATATTGAAAGTAGGACAAGGGTGCATGGTTGGGCTACAACTTCATGTGACTCTAAGACACACTTAGGGTATGGCTGACATGCAAAGTCAAGATTTCTGAGAAATGGTCGACACAGGCTTATAGACTTCCTTTGAAAAATATCACGAGACATATGGATAACTCAAAAAGAATAGTCTTGATGACGAAACTTCGTGATGCATGAGGCATAAAAAAACTCTCCATAGGGATTGGAAGAATAACCAGTCGAAGGAGTAAAATATAAGTAACAATATCAACTTTCTAAGGTCATGCTAAACCCAAAATTTGGATGATAGTGGACTCAAAATTTTGTGCTATGTTCAAAGGCGACACGACTGCTACCAATATGAGATAATATTCTTTTCCCGCCAGTATATTTCTTGTTCTAGGAAAAAAAATGTTATGATACAAGAGAGGAAATGAGTGTTGCGAGTAAGAAACTAGCTCCAAACAGTGAAACATACCTATTCTCAATGGAAGGAAGTGCATGCAGGGCATGGAAACTTGGGGGAATGTTTCCTCTTAGGGTACATGGTGTCAAGCTACAAAGTATATAAACAAGGCTTTGCTTGGCTAGTGATGAAAATTGTTGAGGTAAGAGGCTTATAACGAGGAAGCGAGAACCGACAATAGTTTCAATATTGCAAGGAGTATGGAATTCAATTACAAATTAACTCCAAAGAATGTCCTTTTTCGTAAATTTAGTCCCCTAGGCCCGAAAAATTATAAAATAATACCCAGGAGAACTCTTCTAGCCAATTTTTACTAGAGTATTCATTTTTCATAAGTAGTCTACTTGGTTCGAAAAAGGGTTAAACTTACACCAAATAGACATCCTTTCAAAGTCATTTAATGAGTGTGAAAGACACAATTTCACTCAAAAATATTTTCGTTTATTAGAGAGTTAGAAAATATATTAAACAAGACTCGATGGGAGTCCCATAGGTGAAGGTTAGAATGCTTGTGAGCAAGAATATGAGTTTTGGATGCACAATCATGTTAGAACTATAAGGAAATCTCAGTCCTATTGAATACTTTTTGCATGGGCACCAATTGGCACAAAGGTTCTAATTAGGGCACCCATGTTTGGTATGCCTCTACCACTTAATAACGACACTTCTAGCAGAAGAAAGAAGGTTATGTGTCGCTAATAAATGGGTTCATTCCTAAGGTATATAGATCATAATCATAGGATAATGCAAGAACAAAAAATGGAATGACAACCTATCCTATATGCTAGTGAAAGAAAATACCTGCTGAAGGCATGAACAAGAGATTTGACGCTAGAAACTGCAAAATTTCTTGGACAAAACCACCAAAACCAACTCTTTCCACTGTACTATTAGTCCTTAAGGTCAAAATATCAGCCCAAACATATGAAATGGGTAAAACATTTCTAATAATAGTAAAAATAGACCATTTTACCACACCATTTGAGTTTTTTCACCCACATAGTGCATTTTAGGTCATTCATCCCATGATCTTCAAGTGTCTACTGTGGGAGATATGATAAACAAAATTAGAAACTGTCTGGACCAAGTAAGTTCCCTTCCCCTCCTCTTCATTTTCAGTGGATTAAAATTCAAATTTATTCCTCATTTTTTGAGTTTAAGAGGGTACAACTTATAAACTAGGGTGTACGCAGGTGATAGTTCAACGGGTCGCATACATGGAGGCATGTACACGGGAAACGCAAAGCTTGGCCAGATATATGTGGCCCTATATGAAACTGTTAACATGATAGCCCATGTACAAAACCGCAAACAATTTTTTTTTAAATTTAAATCAAAAAATGACTTTCCTTTGGAAGGATGGTGCTTGAATGGAGAGAGAGGAAGCATGAAGAGATAGATGTAGGGGCCCATCTAGTTCTAAAAAGATGTGGCCTTCATAAATTTTGGGCTCTCAAAGGAATGAGGGATCAAGTGAGGTTACTCCAGATGCTCGTAAACTATTGGGATCCAAAGACAGCGGCCTTCAATCTCGATGGAAAACCATTGAGGATTGAATTGGACAACATATATTTTATTACAGGATTGTCTCATCGGGGTGAGGTTGTAACACCCTGTTTCCCCCAGTCTGTAAAAATAACTATAGTGGCCAAGAACTATGGAAGACTCAAAGATGTGAATGTGTGATGTTGAATGGACCTTAGTATAAAAGGTCGATGAATGTAAATAATGTTATGAATATATGTTGCAAGACTGTTGGGAGGGGGATGTGCTGAAAAGAGACCACGATGGTTGATGAAAGGTGGTGGAAGGCACCTGGAATGGTGGCGTTAACTTCCACCGAAACCAATACCGTATTTGGTTTTCACTGGCTCAAAGATCAAGAGTGGTTCGCTGGCCCCAAAATGAATTACTCGCCGGGCTGGTAGGTGAAGAGGATCCTCATGAGTTAATGAGGGATGGGGGTGAACCGCCCATCCATGGAAGCCTCAGACCTGACCACCGTGGGGAAGTTTGTGCCACACGCAACCTCGCCGAAAAAGAAAAGGAAGGAAAGAGGTGTGGAAGGGGGCAGTCGTGAAAGAGATCGCAAAAGGGGAGAAATCAGAAGGACTCTGGAAAAAAATATACAAAGTGATTGATAAGTAGAGAAGAAGGAGAGTAACCTTCGTTCTCGACTTCTAACGAACAGAGACTCAGTCTCATAGCATCGTGGTCTAAGCTCGAGGGGTGGCTAGTGGTAAATCCATTCGGAATCACTAAGCCTACGGTTGGGTGGAAACGAGCACCGCTCTCAGCAGTTGCATCAAACCTGGTGTTTTTCCGATAAGTGTTATATCTCATATCTTGAAATTAATATTCTAACATGTATGTTCATGGTTTGTGCAATTATGAATGGTTTTAGAATAAGACTGTCTGTATGGTGTTTTGATCAGAAATGGTGGCTCTATGATTATATTGGAAAGACCACCTCTGACTTATATACATATACATATTTTGACTGCATGCTTATGTTGGAAAGACCACCTATGGCTTACGTAAATATACATACATACATACATACATACATACATACATACATACATATATATATATATATATATATATATGTTTTGAATGGATTTAGTTTTCAAGTCTGTTCCCAGAAAATTTATTCCCTTAATTGTCTCAAGTAATTCCTTGGATAGATCTCCCCACAGGGACACCCTTTTTGAAAGTTTATCCAAGGATCTGTTGGAGGATTTTATGGCCTAATTCTTAAAACCCTTCACGAGAGAGAATGGTCCTCTTAGACTTCGACATTTAGGTATTTCTTCACCCGGGGTACCTAAGTGCGAGTTCCCTTGTACTCACAAGTCCTGAAACACCGAATCGCGAAATCCTGAAATGACAACGGGTGGATGGGTTAGGACATTTCGGTGTTTCAGCACCTGGGGTACCTAAGTGTGAGTTTCCTTGTACTCGCAAGTCCTGAAACCCCGACTTGCGAAATCCCGATGGAAGAAACCCCGAAATAAGATGAGCAGGTTTAAGAGTTGGTATTTCAGAGTTTCGGTATCCAGGAAACCCAAGGGTGAGTTCCCTTGTACTCGCAAGTCCCGAAACCCCGACTTGCAAAATCCCGAAACGATAGCGTGTATATAAGTTACAATATTTCAGCATTTCGGTACCCGGAATACCCAAGGGCGAATTACCTTATACTCGCAAGTCCTGAAATCCAAACATGAGAAATCCCGATATGACAACGTGTAGATAAATCCCGATATTTAGGTATTTTGGCATCTGGAATATCCAAGGGCGAGTTCCCTTGTACTCGCAAGTCCCGAAATCCCGACTTGCGAAATCCCAAAAAGATAGAGTGTGGAGAAGTTATTATATTTCGATATTTCAGCACTCGGGGTACCTAAGTGCGGGCCCCATGTATTCAACAGTCTCGAAACCCTGACTCGCGAAATCCTGATGGAGGAAACCCCAAAATAGTGGAGCATGTTTAGAGTTTGGTGTTCCGGAGTTTTGACTCCCGGGAAACCTAGGAGCGAGACCCCTTATTCTCACATAACACGAAATCCCGAAAGGAGAAATGCCAAAATGGATTAGCACGGATAGATATGGTGTTTCGGTGTTTCGGCACCTGGGATACCTATCGATAAGTTCTCTTGTGCTCATCAGTCCTGAAAACCCGAATTGCGAAACCCTGAAATAATAATAGTGCAGATGAGATATGGTGTTTCGGTGTTTCGACATCGGGGATACCTATCGGCAAGTTCTCTTGTGCTCGCCAGTCCCAAAAACTTGAATTTCAAAACCTCGAAATAATAATAGTGTGGATGAGATATAGTGTTTTGGTGTTTCGGCACCCGGGATACCTATCGACAAGTTCTCTTATGCTCGCCAGTCTCGAAAACCCGGTTTGCGAATTCCCGAAATAGGCTGAGTGATATATATATACCTGTATGTAGGTTTCAGAGTTTCAGCTCCCAGGAAACCCAGGTGTGAGACCTCATGTCATCGCATATCCAGAAAACCTGGTTTGTGAATTCTTGAAATAGGATGAGTGACATATATATGTGTGTGTGTGTGTGTGTGTGTGTGTGTGTGTGTGTGCAGGTTTCAGAGTTTTCAGCTCCCGGGAAACCCAAGTGCGAGACCTCCTATCATCGCACATCCGGAAATCCCAATGGAGGAAACCCCGAAGGGTAGAGTACCAAACTTATTCCGGGTTGTTGTTAATCTCGATAAGTGGTTAGGTCCATTTTGGGTTTCATCCCTTCAAAAGTCAAGAGAGAAAGGGATCGCTTGCCTCACTACTCCTCGTATCGCGATAGCAGAAGTGCCTTCTCGGTAAGGAATATGGGCATAGTCACGGTCATATGAGGGACTTTAAAGGGAAAGGAGGGTCTATGCTAGGCTCCTTAGAATCTCGGGGAGTGTTGTCCCTCGAGAATAAGGAAAGAAATCCGAAAATTTTCTAGCCCCATGGTGGGTGTGTTACAGAGGTAGTGAATCTCAAGGCTCAGGGGGCTAGGGGTGGTATGACCATGGAGGATTAAATTTCCACCCATTGTGTTGCAAGAAAAGATAAAGTAGGGATCCAACTCCCAATCAGGGTGATTGAGAACCTGATCTTGGAGATCATCATACTTGTTCTTACACAGATCTGAGTGTCAGCCTCGTTGCACTAGGCATCAAGGCCACTCATGTTCTACATGCTGGAGCATTTACAACCCATTTTTTATGACTGGTGTACCTCACTGTTGACTAACATGAAGAGCCAACTAATAGATTGAAAATAATGAAGAAGGAGGAACTTCGTATTTGCATCCATCTTGTGTAGTTTTTTCTTTGAGAAGGTTCCAGGTTTGAACCCTAGAGTAGAGATCATTCCACATGGACCATGCAATCCATCCATGTCACGATGTGATGATGTGATGAGGTGGCTAGGAGGTGGTAGGGTGCCAACCCCCTACAATGATGAGTTCTTTTTCTGGTGGCATCGACAGGTCATAGCCATTGACCACTACCCCTATGTTGGGATCGACTACATAGGGGATCCAGATATGTCTTTGCCACCAGGTTTCGCCTACAGTGATATTGGTATGAAAATATTTTATATATTTCATTTTTTTGTGTTTTTCAAAAAGAATAAAAAACGCAAATATTTGTTTATGGCATCAAGTATCAACAATTGTTTTGTCACGCAGATGTAGGGTCATTACGACCAGATGAATTCCCACAACATTGATGAAGGAGATAGAGAGATGAGAATGTAGGAGGATATGCAAAGAGAGTGTTGTAGAATGTGAAGGGGAACCTATCTCGATTGACACACATGATTCCTATGGTTTAGGTGGAGGATCTGCCAGAGGCTATGCAATGACAGGTAGTGGGTGTGCCCCGTGCGTGGGTGTGACTCTTTTGATGTCTCTCAAATTTCGTACTGTGCTACCATGATATGCATCTGGTGCCATAGGAGTACATTCCATGGTCATATATGTACTATACATATATGTAGTTTGAGGGTGTGAGCTCCATTTTGTATTATGACACCATATTTTTTGAAAAGATGAAATATAAAAAATTTAGTCCTTGACATTACTTATATATGTTACAATGTGTACATACATGAATGTTCTTTCTTTACTTAAGTTATGTGACAAATTCCAACCTAAAACATAATTAGCATATGCATCAGATACATAATTAAAACTTCTAGGTATGTGATTATAAGTAAGAAAATCAAAGTACCATTCCAAAAGTCGTACCTATAGGAATCATCAGAGTAGAGTAGGGTCTCACACATGGTAACTGTCATTTAACTGACATACGACTAACTGGGAGTCCAGGCGAACCTCTAAAGACCGAAAACCATTTGAAATGGCATCACGTAATAATTCTATAACATCGCTATACTCAGCCACATTATTCATTCATGGCTCCAGATGAACACCACCTTAAGACACCAGTTGACCCTCAGGTGTGTAAATTACCCAAGCAATGGAATCCATATTCCATGTATGAAGAATGGAACCGTCTACAAATCCTAAGTATATTGAAGACTTTGTTGACATCTGCCAACCAAGGGAAAATTGATAAGCAAGCCAATGACACAAAGGAAAATATGTATATACACTAAGATACACTAGTATATAGAGAGTCACACCCAAGCTTGAGGGATCACGTGTAATATATTTTAAGGTAGATCCCATTTTTAGGCTCATCCAACATATTCCCTTCATAATATTCCAACTCATAGTCTCCTTTCTCTAAAACACATCGCACGATATAAGGACCATGCCACATGGGGTTGAACTTCCCTGCTCCCAACGGTTCTTTGGCTTGGTCATACAATAGAACCAAGTCACCTTCAACATATTGTCGAGGATAGACAGACCTATCATATTGAACCTTAACATGTTGTTTATTTTCTTCGATATATGTAGAGGCATCTCAACGCTGCTCATCTAGCAGCTCCAGGTGTACGAGGAATTTTTCAATATTGGATGTGTTAGGTAGGAGATCAATTTCCAGTTTGAGGGAAGGTATTTCAAATTCAATTGGAAGGATCGACTCCGCGTCGTGTACTAACTGAAAAAGGAGAAAAATTGGTAGAAGTATTTACCGAGGTTCGATATGCCCAAAGCGTAGGGTAAATCATTAGATGCCAATCATATTTACTCTGGCTGACAGTTTTTTGCAAGATGATCTTGAGATATTTATTCACCACCTCTACTTGTCCATTCACCTGGGGATAATAAGGGGAAGAATAACCGTGCTTAAACCCCATTTTTTATGCTAACTCCTTCATCATCTAATTATGAAAGTGACTTCCATGATCAGTGACAATCTCCTTTGGGATTCCGAACCGGGCTATAATTTGGTTGAATATGAAGAAAGTTTTCATCTTACCATTGAATTTAATGGTAGGCATGACATCTTCCCATTTAGTGGAGTAATCCACAACCACAATAATATGATTATGGTGCCCAGCCAAAGCTGGCTTACAATCCATAAAATTTACACCCCACTTAATGAAGGGACCGACGATGATGACTAGGTGAAGAGGGGTTGGATGCGAGCGAATTTTTCGACTGAACACCTGGAAAGGGTGACAATTATTGACTGCTTCAATACAATATTTAAAAATTGATAGTAAAAAATAATCGACTCGAATATTTTTTTTGCCTATTGCAAGCCTAGATAGATGACCACCAAAAGCCCCATTGTGACAATCATTGAGAACCAACTCAACTTTCTTGTGATTCAAACAATGATGCAAAATATTATCTACCCCTCAACGAAACAAAGTGTCGCTCATGATAAGGTAGTTTTTAGTTTGATGACTTATATGTCATTGATCGTCTCTCGACAGATGCTAGGATAACTTCAAAGTTTGAAGATAAATTAGAATGTCTCGATACCAGGCGTACGAAGACGATATAAAGAAGATATGTTCATCCACAAATGAATCATCATGAATAATTTCCTCATCTAGTTGAGGGAAGTTTGATATCAACTCAGAAAAAAACTAGAAATTTCTTATACTTTGCCATAGAAAAATCGAGATCAAATTCTTGTAAAATAACAATCCACTTATTGTATTTTCCCCCTATGATATTCCTAGTAAGGGAATATTGAAATGGATTGATATATGCAACTACAATAATTTTTCAAAGTAATATATAATGCCATAATCTTTGAACACCATGTACAGCGACTAACGCTAGCTTCTCAATGTGAGAGTATTTAAGTTCAGGATTGACCAAGTTTCGTCTGAGATAGTAGACAATGTGTTCATGGAGCTCATCATCCTCCTGAACCAGAACCATACCAATCGTCCCTTCAGACACGACGATATAAAGAAAATAGTCTTTACTGTAGTCTGGAGGTGTCGATACCAAGGATTTCTTAAGGGCATCAAAGGATTCTTGGGCTCACTCATCCCATATAAATGGTGTATCCTTCTTCAAAATCCACACTAAACCCTTAGTCAAATTGGCATAGTTCACTATGAACCGACGCAAGAAGTTAGTCTTCCTCTGTAAGCCTTGAAGTTGTCGAATGTTGCACGGCGGAGGAAAATGAAGTATTACCTCAACCTTCATAGGAGCCACCATGATCCCTTTCTCAGAGATTAAGAATCCTAAAAGATGTCCAGACCTAACACATAAGATGCACTTGTGAGGGTTTAAACAAATGTGATAATAAAAACATCTATAAAACCTAATCGAAGGTGAGAGGAGTGATCTACTCTCTTGCAAGAGTGAGTAGTGATATTGTTGAGGTAATCTTCGACAATATGTTTGAGATCATGAAAATAAAAGTTCATGGAATGTTGGAAGGTTGCTCCGACGTTTTTAAGGCCGAAAGGCATTTTCTGGTATGTGAAAGTACCCAAAGGACAAAAAAACGTTGTCTTATGTTGATCCTCGGGTTTAATTTGAATTTGATTATATCCTGAAAATTCGTCCATAAAAGAAAAAACTTCACTTCCTGCGCATTCATCAAGAATATGGTCTATGAAAGTAGTCGAGAAGTTGTCTTTAGGACAAGCCTTGTTCAGGTATCAAAAATCCATACACACACGGATGGTTCCTTGTTTCTTATTCACGGGAAAGGGGTTGGACACCCATTCGGTTAAGGGAACCAGGTAGATGAAACCAACATTTAGTGGCTTCTCTACCTCTTCCTTAATAGTAGGGGCCTTCCTAGGATTAACAACTCTAAGACATTGTCGAACAGGTCTAGCATCCAGATAAGTCTTGATCTCATGTTCGAAAATGCTGGGGTTTATCCTTGAGATATCTTCGTACGACTAAGCAAATACATCACGAAATTTTTTGAAGAGATCGGTGTAGATCTGAATTTATTTAGGCGAACAATCTGCACCAATATAAAAATTCTCATTTTTTCCAGGAATTCGAGAGATGTCGATCGTGACGATAGGGGAAATATTTGCCATGTTTCCTTCAGCATAAATACCATGCATATCTAGCAGAATGATCCAGATGGATATCAGTGTCCAACCAGCTTTTCCAACTCTCTCAAAACCATTTTCTAGCAATTTTGGCAATTTACTATTTTTAACAGTTTTTAACTTCCGAGGTCATTTTGAGGGCCTAAATGAAGGTTTTTTGGGATCGATCTTCTCAATGATAGTAGAAGGCTCTAGTTGAGCTCCCAAAATGAATCTCCTCGACGATATCTTTCCAAAGGGTGATCATGCGCCTAAAACAAATATCATATGAAAAAGTTATGACCCCGGGAAGTTGATGTACTAACTTACCCAAACGAGGCTCACATGACTTTTGGCACTTCATCTCCTAAGGTTAGGTTTTTGGATGTATAAGGTTTTTGACATTCTGGTTTATTTTAAAAATGCCTTCAGAGCCTCATTGTAATTATATTCTTGTGAATGAGCGTAGTCATCACATCTCTTCTCAGAGATAATCCGCCACCATTCCAGCAAGATTGTTTTCCGCTGCATTTTATAGTTTCATCTTATTTCCTTATTGAATAGAAAACCAGTTTTACTGTATCTTTGTTATTCTGTATTAAGCATCTTTTAATAATTTGTATTCATTTCATTCTGCTCATAAAATCTAGATCAGTGGTATCATATCAATCTGCTCCTTGTTGTCTTAATGCATGTCCCCAACGAGGTCATGGTACAAAGAATTGGGTCTCGAGATTGCTTCTCTTGAGGAAGAAATCTCTCGCATTCCCAAGAGACCTCTCATGACAGGAGAAAATAAAGATGACTTGACAAGAGATCCTTTCAAAAAAATTCTTGAGGAATCCCTCATGCAACATAGGAACGAGATGATGGATAGTTTCGTTCAAATCCTTCAACGAATACCAACAGGAAACACATCTTCCTCGAGCGGAGGCAACACCCCCTTCAAGGTACAAATCAAATTCAATATTCCTATATTTGAAGGTCATATAGATGCAAATGTTGTATACAAGTGATTGAATCTACTAGAAGGGTATTTGTTTGTCCATAACTTTTCGAATAGAGAAAATATTAGTTTTGTACTCCTCAAAGTCATTCCCCCTGTCAAAGATTGGTTTGAAACTTTCTATGAGAAAAAGGAAACATAGGAAACCTCATTAATTATAGTCGTGGCCACCTAGGAATCCTTCAAGGATTCTATTAAGGAACAATACTACTCTGTCGGAAGTTATGACGACTTGTATACCAAATGGACTACACTGCGGCAAGAAAGAGACCAAGCGGTGCCAGAGTTCACAAATATATTCCATACCTTGGGAACCAAGCTAGGTATCCAATATTCAAAGAACCATCTAGTGCTCAAGTATCGCGGTGCTCTACATAGATACATCCAGACCGAAATGTAATTTCTGGACTTCTTGTCCTTGGGCGTGGCCTATCGATATGCCATCAAAATCGAGTAGAAGATCAAACAAAAGACATGACAATTTGGGCCTGGGAACCCCTCACAGAAAAATCCAGGAATGGGTGGCCCCAACCCATAGAACAAAGGACTGAGCAAATATGGACAGTATCAGGACAACCAGTCCAAGCCGCAAGAAAATAAAGACACCAGAAAGATAAATAAAGATACCGATAAGTGGTGCGACTTCCATAAGATCCCTTGGAATAACACTATTGACTGTCGCTCAAAGAATTCGTTGTTGGCTGAAGTGAAAGCCTCTAAATCAGATGCAGGTTCTGACTTTGATTCAGAACCAAAAAGGGGAAGACAGATCATTGAAGCGAAACCCAGTGCCACCATTTCTACCACCAAGCTAAATCATGGTGAACCAGAAGATCCAGAAGAAGGAAAGCACCTCTTCCATTCACAGATGTGGGTAAAAGGAACCCCAATGCACTTCATTGTTGGCAGTGGTAGCTAGAAGAACCTCATCTCGGAAGAGGTTGTCAAGCAGTTGGCCCTATCGACAATGCCACACCCACAACCCTAGACCATTGGATGGCTCCGCTAAGGAAGCAATCTTTGCATCAACCAACAGTGCCGATTGTCATACAACATCAATCC
Source organism: Picea engelmannii (assembly GCA_009831015.1). Classification (NCBI taxonomy): domain Eukaryota; kingdom Viridiplantae; phylum Streptophyta; class Pinopsida; order Pinales; family Pinaceae; genus Picea; species Picea engelmannii. The sequence goes on along the minus strand of ML794365.1, from coordinate 287,683 downwards.
CTTTAAAGACGAGTTATTGTGTGATGTTTCTCCTCTCGAAGTTTGTAATGTTATTTTGGGCCAACCTTATTTATGGAAACGTCATGTTGTATATGAGTCTAGGCCTCGTAGTTTTATTATTACTTTGAATAGGAAATTGTACAGGATACCCGAGGGAGTCCCTCCTAGTGCTATTTCCTTGATCTATTCCAAGAAATGCAGGAAGTTCATCTCTTAGAACATGAAATTTGTCTTCTTCGTGATTCGCTCTCAAAGTGAGTGAAATATTTCAGCCACATCCAGGGTCTTCATGAGCGATCTCTCCACACAACAGAAGCAAGTGGATAAGGTCACGGAAGAATACTCATATATATTCTCCTCTCCTATCGGGGTACCTCTGCACTTCTAGGTCAAGCATCCCATCGATCTGACCCGAGGCACACCGCTACCCAATGGGCCAATCTACCACTTCTCTCTATTAGAAAACACGAAGATCAAGAGGAAGATCCTAGAACTACTCCACAAGGGGAACATACTTCCCATCTCATCGCCTTGTGGGAGCCAAATCATGTTGGTGTAGAAGAAAGACGGGACTTGGCGACTATGCATTGATTACCGGGCCCTGAATAAAATCACATTCTGAAACTGGTAACCAATTCCCCGAATCGAAAACCTCTTTGATCATCTCACGGGGGCCAAATACTTAAATAAGATTGATATGAAGTTTGGCTACCACCAGGTCCCAATAGAACATACATTTGTATGGAAGATCACCTTCAAGTCAAAAGAAGGTATTTTTGAATGGTTGGTCATGCCCTTTGGTTTGACAAATGCTCCAACAAATTTTATGAGTATGATGGATGATATCTTATGAAATTTCACCAATACTTTTGTAGTGGTGTATCTAGATGACATTCTCATCTACAACAAGACTTAGGCGGAACACTTGCCGCATATTCAATAGGTTCTACACACCCTGCGACAACACAAACTATATGGAAACTTGGAAAAATTATCGTTCGGCATGGACATGTTCCATTACTTATGCTACATTTTTTATTGACATGGTGTGCATGTGGATCCATCCAAGATCAAGGTCATCCTTGACTGGCCAACCTCAACCACACTCACTGAAATTCAGATCTTCTTGGACCTCGCCAATTTCTATCGCAGGCTTCAACAAAGGCACCAATAACAGGCAAACTGATTTAAAACAGAGAATAAAATCAGTAGCAGAAAAAAATAAAATTTATAATAATTTAGAGGAAAAATTGCAGAAGAATCGAAATTTAGATGTAATCAAGATGGTTTAGTGCAATATAAAAACATAATTTGCGTTCCAAGCAACAAAGAATTGAAAATTTTAATATAGGTTGAAGTACATAAGAAACCTTACTCAGATCATCTAAGATACTGAAAGACTATAACAACTTTGATAAAAGAGTGTTTTTGGCCCGGGATGAAAACTGAAGTGGTTGAATATCTTGCTAGGTGTCTTGAGTGCCAACAAGTTAAATTTGAGCATTGTCACCCAGTGGGACTATTTTAGCCAATACCCATTCTTGAGTGGAAATGGGAAGAAATCAACATGGATTTTATTACAGGACTGCCTAAAACTAAGAAACAAAATGATTCTATTATGGTATTATTAGAAAAAATTGCTAAAGTTGCACACTTCATTCCAGTAAAATCAACTCATAAGGCGATGAACATTGTTGAAATATTCATGAAATAAATCTTTAGGATGCCTAGTATACCAAAGACTATAATTTCAGATAGGGACACAAAATTCACCTCGAATTTCTGGAGGGATTTGTTCATTGGTTTGGATACTCAATTTAACTTAGTGTCGCTTACCATCTTCAAATTGAAGGTCAGACTGAAAAGGCCAACTGAATTTTAGATGATATGTTGTAGATGCATGTGATGCACTGTCTAACAAAGTGGAAAGAGTACCTCCACTTGGCTGAGTTTGCATACAATAGTGGTTATCAAGCCTCCTTAAAGATGAGTCCCTTTGAGTTAATGTATGGTATAAAATGTTGAACAACTCTTAGTTGGGTCAGCCCAGTAGACAGGATTATTTTGGGCCCAGATATGTTAAAAGAAATGGAAACAATTGTATAAAAAGAAAAACAAAACTTGAAAATTGCACAGGACAAACAAAAGAGGTTTGAATATTTGACGATAACACATGGAACAATTTAAAATTGGATATAATGTTTATCTTAAAGTCAGACCCAATAACAATGCACTAAAATTGGGAAAAAATACTAAGTTAGCATCCATGTTTTGTAGGCCATTTCAAGTGCTCACTAGAGTGGGGCTAGTGGCCTATCAACTTGCACTTCCATCCAATTTAAAAGTTCACAATGTATTTCATGTTTCATTATTAAATAAGTATGTACATGATGTAAATCATGTTTTAAATTGGAATGTGATTCAGGTGGAACCACTACGTATTCTTGACAAGAAGGAAATTATGTTGCGGAACCAAGCCATCACTCAGGTTAAAGTGCAATGGAGGTACTTTATTCCAAAGGATGATACTTGGGAGATTGAGGAAGGAATGAGAAAAGCATACCCATCTATATTCCAAAGATGATATGCTCAAATTGGAACATCGGGGATGTTGTTCAATTCAAAGTGGGAGAGTATGTAATGTCCCTCAATTTATAAACATTTAAAGATTTAATTTATTGCTAGTTTATGTTGTGAAAGTATTGGAACAGACTTGTGTGGAATTATATCATCATAAACGTTAAAGATGAATATTTTTTGTAAAGTTTATTTTTTAAATCATTTTGTTAACAAGAAACAAACTAATTACAAAATCCAATTACAAAGAGTAAATCATTATTCCATGGCTGAGTGAAAAGGATAAAAACCACTAGAGTAAATTATTGTCCATGAGATAAGTGGAATCCTACTCCCAAAGGTGTGGGATGCTAGAGAACAAGCAAGCAAAAATATTGTATAAGGTAGGACATTGTTGAGTACTTGTGAGGAAATAATTTTGATGGTTCTTGACAAAATCAAACTCTAGTAAATCTAGAGAAAGTCATTAAATTTCAGTCCTTGTGGAATAATGATTTAAGCTTGGGGATGGTAAGAAAAAGTAATTTTGGTTGTTCATGTCTACTTCTGGAGGAATTGGTTTGCTATTCAGATTGTTTCCACTTATTGAATAAGTCCCATATATGTTCTTTAATTTATTTATCTCTATTCTTTTTATTATTTATTACATTGCAGTAGAAAATGATTGCAAATTCTATAATGTCTATATAGTAGAGAATGTTTGCAAAATTTATAGTTTTAAGTGTTTGTATCTAAGAAAATACTACGTTCCTTTTATCACTAAACTATTGAGAAAAGTATTCACTAAAGTGTGAGTGGAATGTTTATACTTTACAAAGAATAATGTTTATAATTACTACAATGAGAAATAGAAGAAAATATAGAAGAACTTGTAGGTCAATATAGTTGTAAAGAGTTTATTATTATTGTAGTAAGAAAGAAAAGAGTAGGTCTAATTCTCTTATATTTTTAAATAGGTTTAATCTTTTAAAAGAAGAAGTTTAGAAAAACTCAAATAGATCATTAGATAAAAATACAAGAACATGACTATACACATAATATATATTAAGTTACAACAAGCATTAGTAGATATTGACTATTTAAGAGGTTAAATTTCGCATATGAGATAATTTTCCATGGTTTCCAAAAAAAGATTCGCCAATTTCCATTTTTTCTAAAAACAATTTGCTCAAATTCTATAGAATAAAAATATTTTACCTTTAAAATGGCCAAAATTTTATAGAAGCAATATAAAATCTTTAGAAATTTGAATATTTTTACAAAAGTATCCAAACATTTTAAATTTTGAATATTAAGGACTAGTAAAATTAGTTCAGGTTTCTACATTTTAATATAAATTTTCATCCTTAAAATTATCCATAAGTCACATCATTTTCTGCATTAAACACTTGGATATTATTTTCTTTCCATAAACCACTTGATACAAAAATATATAAGAGAAACTCTTGATTAGCATATGAGAAAAAGAATATATTATAGAAAGAGAAAAATAATGATTCTCTTGGCATTAAACTAAATCAAAACTATGGCGTCCAAAGCAGAGTTCGTAAATAGAGAATATTTTCCATAGAGTGCAGAGGTAAAAATAATATAATAGTAAAAAGAAAGATTCTCACTTTAACCCAATAAAACGAGATACTATAACCATAGTTTTATCCAAGACATAGTATGATAACGTTTTAAAAACAAATCGTGAAAGCCAATGACCATGACAGCTCATTAATGGAATAAGGGTAAATCCCTTTCTTTTGTATAATAACAAAGTCATTAAGTACCGATGCAATCAACATAGGGTAACATATATGCGTTTAAATAAAACAAATAAAGTTGTATTTTTGATAAGGTCACTCCAATAACCAAACCCTCGGTGTTGGAGTCAAACGATATCATGTTAACACAACAAACTATAAATTAAATATTGTCTTATTAAATGATATTTATATAAGTCACCGTATTCAGTTTATAAAGAATATTACAGGGGTAACCAATCTCTATGTATATAATTTAGAAGAAACTCAATGATATTGAATCAAATTGGTCTTTATAATGATTTAAACCTAATAGTTAAACACTTAGGTAAACCTAATCTTGGGTAATGAACCAAGATACCTGGTCATTCGTTTGAATACAAGATGAGCCATGATAAGGCCATGCTCTAATAAGGGTCGTTTAAGGCCATGCTCTAATAAGGGTCGTTTACACCTACAAACTGACCATAAATAAAACGTTAAGGATTGTATTAAAGTATGAAGTATCGAATAAAAAACAGAATTTACAAACAAATACGTTGTCATTTGTTTACCTATGTAAGATAAGACAAGCGTAGTGAAGCTTCTTAGCAAGCCATCACTGGTAGGAGTCCTTAGCAACACGTCCACACTATACTAGATAAACTTTGTCCATAGAATTAGGAATTAGTACCTGAATCTGCACCAATGTCTAAGACCCCTTACTCAATGAGTACTCCATAATTGATAGAACTTAAGATGCAACTTCGGGAACTATTAGATAAATAGAGCATCGGTTTTGTTTGTGAAAAAGAAACATGGAACTTTTTGATTATGTATTGACTATAGACAACTTAAAAACATGACTATTTAAAACAAGTATCATTTTCCTCATATTGATGACTTGTTTGATCAAGTTGGAGGAGATAAGGTTTTCTCTAAGATAGATTTGAATTCACAATATCACCAGATTAGAATTAAATAGGATGATATACATAAAACTGCTTCTGAACTAGATATGGACACTATGAATTTGTAGTGATACCTTTTGGTTTAACAAACAAACCTACTACATTTATGTGTTTGATAAACAATGTTCTTAGAAAGTATCTAAACAAGTTTGTAATTGTGTTTCTAGATGATATATTGATCTATTCAAAAACCAAAAAAGAAGGGATCCCATTTGACCCAGAAAAGGTCAAGGCCACACTAGATGTACCAAAAAATGTGTCAAATGTTTGATCCTTCATGGGCATGATAGGTTATTATCATACATTCATAGAAGGGTTTTCTAAAGTTTCTTATCCAATAACTTCATTCCAAAAGAAAGGAATTAGATTTAAGTGGAAAGAAAAATTTCAAGAGAGATTTGAAAAATTAAAACAATTATTAACAACGACAACTATCTTGAAGATAGAACATCCACATAAATATTTTTTGTTATGTATTGATGCCTCAAAAGAAGGGTTAGGAGGATTGTTGTTACAAGGTGATCCTGTGATTTCCTATGCATCACAGAAATTGAAATCTCATGAAAATAATTATGCAACACATGATCTAGAATTAATCGTTATTGTGCATGATTTAAAGATGTGGCAACACTACTTGTTGGTTAGGATGTTTTTGTTGAAAATAGATAATATCCGTCTTAAATACTTTTTCAATCAAAAAAACTTGAATGCAAGACAATAAAGATGTTTAGCTTTCCTAAGTGAGTATGATTTCAAGGTAAAACAAATTAAAGGAAAATAAAATAAAATAAAAGATGCACTCAGCAGAAAACTAAATGTAATTTACAGTAGTAACGTGCAAACTCATTTAAAACGGAGAATAAAATCAGCAGCATAAAACAATAAAATTTATAATAATTTACAGGAAAAATTGCAGAATAATGAATTGGTTGCAAAAGAATTGAAATTCAGATGTAATCACAATGGTTTAGTGCAATATAAAAACATAATTTACGTTCCAAACAACACAGATTTGAAATTTTTAGTATGGGTTGAAGTACATAAGAAACCTTACTCAAATCATCTAGGATACCAAAAGACCATAACAACTTTGAAAAAAGAGTGTTTTTGGCTCGGAATGAAACTGAATGGTTGAATATCTTGCTAGGTGTCTTGAGTGCCAACAAGTTAAAGTTGAGCACTGTCACCCAGTTGGACTATTTTATCGAATACCCATTCTTGAGTAGAAATGGGAAGAAATCAACATGGATTTTTATTACAGGATTGCTTAAAACTAAGAAACAAAATGATTCTATTATGGAATTATGAGAAAAAATTACTAAAGTTGCACGCTTCATTCTAGTAAAATCAACTCATAAGGCGATGAACATTGTTGAAATCTTCATGAAATAAATCTTTAGGATGCCTAGTATACCAAAGACTATAATTTCAGATAGGGACACATAATTCACCTCGAATTTCTGGAGGGATTTGTTCATTGGTTTGGATACTCAATTTAACTTAGTACCACTTACCATCCTCAAATTGAAGGTTAGAATGAAAAGTTCAACCGAGTTTTAGAGGATATGTTGCAGATGCATGTGATGGAACGTCTCACAAAGTGGGAAGAGTACCTCCACTTGGTTGAGTTTGCATACAATAATGGGTATAGGGCCTCCTTAAAGATGAGTCCCTTTGATTTAATGTACGATATAAAATGTTTAACACCTCTTAGTTGGGTGAGCCCAGTAGACAAGATTATTTGTCGCCCAGATATGTTAAAAGAAATAGAAACAATTGTATAAAAAGAAAAAAAAAACTTGAAAATTGCATAGGACAAACAAAAGATATTTAAAGATTTGAAGAGACCACATGCAAAAATTTAAAATTGGAGATAATGTTTATCTTAAAGTCATACTCAAGAACAATGCACTAAAATTGGGAAAAAGTACTAAGTTAGCACCCATGTTTTGCAGGCCATTTCAAATGCTCACGAGAGTGGGGCCAGTGGCCGATCAACTTGCACTTCCATCCAGTTTAAAAGTTCATAATGTATTTCATGTTTCATTATTAAAGAAATATGCACATGATGTAAATCATGTTTTAAATTGGAATGTGATTCAGGTGGAACCACTACGTATTCTTTACAAGAAGAAAATTATGTTGTGAAACAAATCCATCACTCAAGTTAAAGTGCAATGGAGGCACTTTAGTCCAAAGGATGCTACTTGGGAGATGGAGGAAGGATTGAGAAAGACATACCCATCTATGTTCCAAAGATGATATGCTTAGATTGGAACACCGAGGACGTTATTCAATTCAAGGGGGAGAGGATGTAATGTCCCTCAATTTATAAACATTTAAATATTTAATTTCTTGCTAGTTTATGTTGTGAAAGTATTGGAACAGACTTGTGTGGAATTATATCATCATAAACATTAAAGATGAATATTTTTTGGTAATTTATTTTTTTTTAAATTATTTTATTAACAAGAAACAAACTAATTATAGAATTCAATTAAAAAGAGTAAATCATTATTCCATTGGTGAGTGAAAAGGATAAAAACCACTAGAGTAAATTATTGTCCATGGGATAAGTGGAATCCTACTCCGACAGGTGTGGGATGCTAGGGAACAAGCAAGCAAAAAGTTAGGACAAGAAGATTCCCTAGGGTTAGGGATGAGACCAACTTGAAAAGACCTAAGCAAGCTATTATATACAAGTATTGTATAAGGTATGACACTATTGAGTACTTGTGAGGAAATCATTTTGATGGTTGTGGACAAAATCAAACTCTAGTAAATCTAAAGAATGTTATAAAATTTCAGTCCTTGTGGAATAATGATTTAGACTTGGGGGTGGCACCAAAAAGTAATTTTGGTTGTTCATGTCTAGACTCTAGAAGAACTAATTTGCTGCTCAATTGTCTCTATACATACAGTAGAGAATGCTTGCAAAATTTATAATTTTAAGTGTTTATATCTAAGAGAATACTACTTTCTTTTTATCACTAAACTATTGGCAAAAGTATTCACTAAAATGACAGTGGAATGTTTATACTTTAAAAATAATAATGTTTATAATTACTGCAATGAAAAATACAAGAAAATATAGAAGAACTTGTACGTTAATATAGTTGTAAAGAGTTTATTATTGTTATAAGTCACCGTATTCTATTTATAAAGAACATTACATGGGTAACCAATCTCCGTGTATATATTTTATAAGAAACTCAATGATATTGAATCAAATTGGTCTTTATAATGATTTAAACCTAATAGTTGAACAGTTAGGTAAACCCGATCTTGGGTAATGAACCAACATACCTGGTCATTCGTTTGAATACAAGATGAGCCATGATAAGGTCATGCTCTAATGAGGGTGGTTTACACCTACAAACCGATCATAAATAAAACATTAAGGTTTGTAATAAAGTTTGAATTACCGAATAAAAACCAGAGTTTGCAAACAAATACGTCGTCATTTTTTTACCTCTGTAAGAGAAGACAACTGTGCTGAAGCTTCTTAGCAATCCATCACTGGTAGGAGTCCTTAGCAACACGTCCACACTATACCAGGTAAACTCTGTAAGGAAGAGAAATACAATGTTAGGATAAATATCAATTATTAAAAGAGGAAATTGAACCTTATGACTTCAAATCTATCAGGACTGAAGTAAACATGTAGTCATTAACTTTCAAACCAAGATTATTGTACGGCTCAGGAATGAGCAACTCCATGACTATAATGTGAAATGAGGGAGTAAACCCTACCCCAGGAGCAAATGATACAGTGAACACCAAGCCAAACGATGATAGCGATGGTACTGGCAGAGTGTCATCTCGAGAATAGTGAATGGCGTCAAGACGTGGGTTGGCCTCGAGTTTATCTCGTTGATTACCATGAAATTTACGGTAGTTAAACCAAGCTTAAGTTCTGTTAAACACGCAGTCAACCACATGTTAGTTCAATACATTTAATTTGTGAATCATGACAATTGTAATTTATATGTTATATCCCTATGCCAATATCCTACGTAGAGTCGAAGGTTGAGAACCGTGTGAGTAAACGACATGTTCATTAAGATACGACGTATGCTATATTAATTGCCATAGTTATTATATTTGGGTGGGTTGCAGATGTAATCCACAAATGGATTAAGACCATAATTTTTATATATGAGTGGGATTGTGGATATAATATACTAATACCCACAATAGTATATATAGTTTTGAATATGTTTAACATTGAAAACTTTTTAACATAATAAGAGAAGAATTAAACCATGTCCAATATTGATATTAGTCATAAACGTTTGGTCTCCATAAGAAATGTAAAAGGATTAAACAATGATAAAGGACTATTGCTATTAAGACTTATAATATGGTAGTAAAGTTAAAATATCAAGTAACAAAGTATGTCTCCATAGCTCATGAAGTCACCATGTTTAGTTAAATATGGACTTGGGTGAGAAGAATTGTAATATGATAAAACATGTAAATAGAGAGTAGTTCCATAGTTTAATTTATTTACTCCAAGGGAAATAAGATCTTAATTCTTTACTTGTATAGAGAATCGCTGCAATCGTCTTTGAATAGGTACTTTGTCATGTCAACAACGTGACAATTAGATAATCATACACAATACACATTTAACCAATTTGTAAAAGATATATTTTAAGGATAATTTCACGAGTACATTATTAATAATGGAAGAAAAAAATTGGTGAAAAGAATCATTACACCACCTCAAGTTGTTGTCATCTTTCAAAACATCCACAATATCTACGATCTCCAAGTCTCCAAACTTCTGTCTTCGCTTCAACTAAGTCAGCTGGAAACAACTGTGTGCAACCAAATTGTTTGCAATGATGGAAAGACGTCTCCTTCCCAACTATTTTAACAACAACCAAAACTTAAAAAATGTCTAAGTGTTGAACTCCTTGTGACTCTTTGTCGATGCTCCCATACTTCAACCAATTCTTCCATGTCTCTACACATTACGCGTCTCAAGTCTTGTGTTAGTTGGGTAGCTAATCCAACTTTCACATCCAAGTATTGAGATGTGCCTCCTCATGCTTGAACTTAACCTTTTCTCTCTACATCTCTGTCACTCTCTCTAACTCCAAATACTAAGGCAAGTGTCCATCCTTGCCTCATCGTTTCTTCCATCATCTGATATTCACCAAAGAGACCCTCCACAATGTCTAGGTGTTGCACTTCAAAACTACTGCGCGTTCATACTCTTGACCCCCTTTCCATGTTGTTGTTCTCTCCCAAGTCATGAACTAGTTGAATGGCCAGTCCAACCATGACGCCCCTTAATTATGAACACCCTCATGCAAAAATTGTTCACTTCCTTTAGCAATTGCTCACCTTACGAAACTATGAAGTTACTCCAAAAAAAATTATTTTGTGGCAATTTTGCTTCGATGTCCTGATCATGGCACAATTAGTCAATATTCCCCAAGAAATCCACATCCAGACTACCTTTTCCTCACTAGTTCATCACCCGACCATGTTGTTGCATCTACCTATATACTCCTTGGAATGGTTAGGATTCACCCTTAACCATGCTTCCCAATGCAAGAGAAACACCCATGTCCAAGTACTCTCTTCATGTTGCAATTTTCCTGTCTTCACAATCCTCCAAATGAAGGAAAGTCCCCAACTCCCCTCCTTTCATCAAGTCACCTAAACTCAACTTAACATCTGCGATGAGTGTAGCCAACATGCCTACACCCATAAAACATCCTAATGAACTATCCAAAGCACTTAAAGTAGAATGAGTCACCTCAAAGAACTTCCATGCATTAGGCACATTCGCACAAATACTCTTCCAACCTCAACCAACAACCTCCTATGGATATCTATGTCATCACACAATAATCCAAAAGAAAAAAATCCATGCTTTGCCTCATCCAATGTCCCATACCAAAGGTGAGCGAACACCACCCAAGTCACTTGGTCTACCTTCTACCCATTCAGGTTGATTCTCAACAATTCTTGGCCAACTCCTTTGTTGGCTCTATCTGTCTCTTGGAATGAAACTTCCTTACTCCTACAACAAGCATCCAAACTTCAAAATTATCGTCACAAATTTCAAGTCATTGCATGACCCAATGAAACTAACTAAGGAAATGAACACCACAGGTCCTCAACCATCTTGTCAACTCAGCACAAACAGGCTTCACTACCCACTTCACCTCAATGACATGTCTAACACACCTCATTAATCATTTAGGTAGCTTCTTCAAGCTACCTCCATGACTCCATAGAAATATTCCTAAGTCCACCATAAGACTCGTCCAAGCAGGTTTCCCCGAGCTCTCTGCATTCTCACCCAACCAAGGCGTCCCACGTGATACATGAATCCTAATTCGAATCTGCACTACTTGAGTCATCCTCAAGTCTATCGATTTTCACCACGAAAATGAAATGCACTTGAATCACCAAGTCATTCATATTCCCCTCAAAGCACTCGCCACAACACTTGGAAAATGCAAGAACTCAAGCCAACCATACCTTTCTAATGGAATCATTCATTGCATCCATGTTCTAAGCTTGTGTTCTTGGACCTTTTCTTCCCCAAGAAACTGACTCTTTGCATGAACTCCCCTTAATCACTGTCCTTTGTAATACAAAGTTGATTCCATTTGTCCATTTCAAAAATTCATCTAATTCCCAAGCTTCACATGCAACCAACCAGACTCACCTCTAATATCTTACCATCTCCACACCTTAAATGCTTCCACTTCAAGGCACTGTGCACCAACCACCCGACTGTCGAGTCATACTATTGCTAACCAATTGTTGTAACTCTACAAAGAAATACCTTTTCTAAAGTATGTGGTCAACCCAACAACAACCCAACTCAACTCAACTAATGTTCTCGATGATGCACGATGTAGTGTACCTATTTGCTCTGATACCAATTTGTAGTGTACCTATTTGCTCTGCTACCAATTTGTAGTGTACCCTTTTACACTACCCAGGTTTCCAAACCCCTCAATTACCATTCTATACATGAATGTTCACATAATTGATAC
>ML794365.1:227619-275280 GCA_009831015.1 Picea engelmannii | reverse complement strand
CAACACTTAGGCTCCCTGGCCTAACAAAACTCATAAGCCTACAGCTTATGCAAAACTTGGCTCACCAGCCTATAGAACATATTTACAATTCTTTGCATATAACATGATCTGTAGCGGGGCTCGGCCTTGGGGACACTACACATGACATGAACATGTCATGATGGAAATGTGCCCAACCAACTACCTGCTACGGAGCTACTCTAGGTCGCCCCAGGTCATCCAATGCACCTAAGTGATTTACCTTGTTGCAACCCATAAGTCCTCCCCCTTCCCAATCAATTATTCAATCACCCTCTATGTTTCACTTCCATGATTAATTTTGCAGCTATATCTATGACAAATCGTGAAACAATCCTATGTTCAACTGCATTGCCCAAGTGCTCAATTCACCCAACAAACTATGCGCTTTGTCCCTCCCTAATGTGCAGAACAGGTCCAACACTGACTTCCATTACAAATCAACCAACCAATTCTACCTCTGTGATCAATTCTGTGATAAGTTCTGCAATGAGTTTTGTAATCACCCACCCTATCCAAGTGCTTTGTTCCATCACAAACTATGATCTCAGTTTGCACAAGGTGTGTGCCCAACTCAATCATCCAATTGCATTATCAATCGAACCTTTGATCTGGATTTTATGAGAAGAATGAATGAATACAAATCTATATTATTAATACAAATATACAATGAAAAATAACAGAGATAAAGTAAAACTTGGATTTTATTCAATAAGGAAATATGTTGAAACTATAAAATGTAGACTGAAACAAGCTTGCTAGAATGGTGGCGACTTATCTCTGAGAAGAGATGTGACAGTTGCACTCATTCGCAAGAATATGATTACAATGAGGCTCCAAAATCCTTTTTACATCAAACATGAATGCCAAAACCCTAGACATCCAAAAACCTAACCCTAGGAGATGAAGCGCCAAAATTCATGTGGACCCCATTGGGGTAAGTTGGTACATCAAATTCCCGGGGTCATAACTTTTGCATACGATCTCTATTTTAGGCACATGATATCCCATTGGAAATGTATATCCTAGGAATACACATAATGTCATCACACTCTAGCTCCATTTATAGTGTGATTGTGGCAAGCCCAGAAAACGTTGTTTAGGGCCTCAAAATAACCTAGAAAGTTCACGACCCGAAAAGCTAGAAAAAAACTGCCCAAATGAAAACTGAAACTGCCAAGATGAAATCTATATGTGAACCAGTTGGAATAGGTGGGTGGCCACCTGAATCAATCCTCCCCTCTTAGGAATAAACGGTATCCATTGCGTTGAATTCCCCTATCAGATGAGGAAATTTCTATTGAATTTGGCCCCGGGTTAGCCACTTTGCTTGGTGTAGGATCTTCCCTACTTTGACAACCTGATAAATATGGATCTTTTATTGGTGACTTCCCTTGAACTCTATGTCCATGATCTGATGAGTGGATGTCTGTTCCATGCAGTCAAGGTTGAACTCTATTGGTGTCAATTATTTTTCTACCTCTGAGGTGTCCAATAATGATAGAAAGTATGGCCGAAGGAGGTCCACATTAAACATTGGGTGCAAGCCAATGAAGGGGAGAATGTTGAGCTCCAAATCATTGTCACCCACAACCTTGGTGATGGCATAATGTCCATAGCGGAGTGGACAAAACTTATGATGGGGACTTGTAAGGCGTTCTTTCTACAAGTGAAACCAAACTTTATCTCCCACCTGAAACTTGTGTGGCACCTGGTGTTGATCATGGTGTTTCTTGTACTTGGAAATGGACTTCTGCAAAATATTGCAAACCTGTTGGCAGATGTACTGGATCCACTCAATGAACCAGGTAGCTTTCTCTTCTTCAGTTTGAGAATGGGACGAGTCTTCCTGGATGGCCGCAAGGGGTAGTGAAACATACATGGAACCTAATGGTTGAAATATCAAACCCACCTGAAAGGGGATATGGTTGATTGATCTATGCATGACTTTGTTTGTAGTTGTGTTTAACATAGGGAAGACTCTCATCCCATGTGTGGGGATGCTTGGAATTGTACATTAACAGGATATGCACGATCATCTGGTTGATGAGATCGGATTGGCCATGACTTGGGTGTGCAATATCTATATTATTAACATAGAGATATAATGACAAATAACAACGATACAATAAAAATTGGCTTCTATTCAATAAGAAAATATATTGAAACTGTAAAATGCAGACTGAAACAAGCTTACTAGAATGGTAGTGACTTATCTCTAAGAAGAGATGTGATGGTTGCGCTCATTCGCAAGAAGATGATTAAAATGAGTCTCCAAAATCCTTTTTACATCAAGGTGAATGTGAAAACCCTAGACATCTAAAAACCTAACCCTAGGAGATGAAGCATCAAAATTCATGTGAGCTTCGTTGGGGCAAGTTGGTACATCAACTTCTGAGGGTCATAACTTTTGCATACGATCTTTGTTTTAGGTGCGCGATATCCCATTTGAAAGGACTATCCGAGGAATACACATTATGCTATCACACTCTAACTTAGTCTACTGTGTGACTGTGGCGGCCCAGAAAATGTTGTTTAGAGCCTCAAAACATCCCTAGAAGTTCAGGACCCGAAAAGCTACAAAAAAACTACCAAAATGAAAATTGAAACTGCCAAGATGAAATATGTATGTGAACCAGTTGGAATAGGTGGGTGGCCACTGATATCCACCTAGATCAACCTCTATCATAATTTGTATGCAAAGTCTACGATGAACAAGGTCGTTGCACCGAACCATTCGCCAAGTCAATGAAAGTTCCCACTGGATTGCCTTTGCAACAAACTTTCTTCAAAGTTTTCTGTGATACCATCTGTCACGTCCCCACGACATGCCTTGCGATCATGCACCTCTTGAGGGTGTGCAACATCGCGACGTTTTTGACTTGGCTGCTTGGCAATACCAAGGATACTTCGTCTGGACTATGCCTCTTCACCTAAATCATACCCATACTTTGTTCTAGGCTACCGACTAGTCACACTCGTACTCTAATGCAACTCTTGTATATTGAGACATTCGTTAACTACTTTAACACTCAATCATTTTTAAGCATACATCCAAGAGAAACCAAGAGAACAATGAAACAAATGAAACAAACAAGAGAAACATAGATATAGTTTGGGAGGCACAAACTGTGCCTAACACCAAACTAAGTCTTTGTTATTGCAGAACAATTACAACATGAGCACTATTGGCTCGGTTTACAACTTCGATGGAGTCAAACCACTCACCTCACCTCACCAAGACACTCATGAATAGATTCATCACCACAAGACTCTCTATTGATACCATCTCTGCAACCACCTATGGTGCACCTCAGATGTGCCATCAACCATAAAATTGTTGTGTCTTCATTTTTGCAGAATCTACCTCTTCATTTCCACGGAATTCATAGATTTTGGTTCTACCTTACACATGCCTCCACAGACCTGCATTTCCAGACCTAGCCAAAATTTGTCCAAGAGAAATTCTCCTAGCTTTGTTCATCGAACCCTTCTCCTCAAGGCAACACAAGTCCTCTCATAGTAGAGTGACTTGGCTCCTTGAGGGAGATCCTCCTCTTCGTCTCCCTTGGAATCGAAGATCTCTCCTTCTCTCTAAGTTCTCCCAAAACTTGTCTCTCTTGGTTGAGTGCCCTTGTTCTCTTATAGGTTGTCCAAAGGTCACCATTGCAAACCGTCACGTCCTTGGGGGGTGTCGTGCCCCTTCGCAAACCCATTTCCAAACAAATCATCGCACCCTTTTGTAAACCCGGTTGCCCAAATGAACCCATGTGCTCATCGGTAGTTGTTCCCATTAGGACCGACACACCCTTTCTTGGTGTGCCCCTCATGTCGACGCACCCCATTAGTCAAACCAACTCGTTCTCTTGGGTGCGCGCACCTTTTAGGTGTCTTGGGCCGAATCTCCTAAGTTTGCCCTCCATGCCTTCGTCAATTCGTCCATTTGGTGGAATGCCCAAGTCTTACTTTGAACCCTTAGTTAAACTGTCCCTCGCCTCACTTGTGTCGCAAGGAAACTTGGGTGGAGTCATTCCTTGGCACATCACGCACCCACCCAAGGAACCCTAACTCCCCGCTATATGAAGACTTTTGTTTCCTCATTCTCTCCTACCGTCATCGATTCAGAGTGTGGTGAGAGTAGGCATCCCCGAGCTAAGTTTCCTTAGAGTTGGATTTAAGGCCGGACATATGGATTATAAAAACGTAGCAGTCCAGTTATTCTTTAACCACCGAAATCGAAACCATGACCTTGGTATCACGTACATAAGAGCGAGCTCAGGCATTGAGGAGCTTCTCGATGTCCACACAAGATTCAAGAACGAGCCTGTTGATTGCAACCTTGCCAACTTCCACCTGAGCGTAGCCAACACACTATCCAAAATGGATTTTGAGACGCAAGTGTCATGTCAAAATTGAAAAGTGGGTGTAATGACAAACAAAATCCATCGTAATTAACAACCATTAACAAATAATTTTTCTCTTCACAAGTAGCTGCACAAGCGAGGCTACAATAGAGGCTTGGAAAAGAGGAGAATTAATTCCCCCCCCCTGCTTCATCTGCATTCTTCCTCAAGCTGAAGGTGACCATTTTCAACTCAGGTTCCGTGTTTAATTGATTTCTTGATTGTATTTCACAAATGGATAGATTTAACAATGCATGGATTCACACAGCTAAATTCCTGGTTAGTGTGTCTTTTAATTCAATCGACATTTCAGGAATATGTAGTATTTGAAAAAGCTAGAGCTCTGCTTGCGGAAGCTATTGCATTTTTTGATTTACATCTCTAGACCTTTTACCTGCCTACTGCTTATTCCTGAAGTACCTGTTCAAAAATGTTGTTTTCAATAATCCAAAGGGAAATGTGAGACCACGCGCCGGATAATCAACTTTATACTATGGTGCTGAATGACCGTAATAAAAAATAGAAATTCCAGTGTTTAACTAATACCAATCTTAAGTTCACAATTGATTTCCTCTTATTTTGATTTCCATCTTCATTGCATTTTTAAAATCTGCAACCATTTGTTTAACTTTACAAGATACTTATCACTAACATGAACAATTTCTATATGGATACTCACACTGTGAAAAAGAAAAAATGGTTTTATAATTTATTGGCCCTTTTTCAACCATTCTGCCACAACTGTAAGCATCTAATCTTGATATCATTTATTCTATTGGAAGCACTAGCACTACCAAGTAAACAAATTGTATACTTAAAATCATAACTTGGAGTGGAATGGACAATAGAGAAATATAATGGAAAGATCAATTGAATTTTGCGCAGTCCATTGTTGCAGGAAATCTTTCAAAGTTAACATACATATTTTACAAGCAATATGAAAATGGCGTAACCTTCGCTCTCATTAAACGGCAAGAATTTTTGTGCATGACACTTTTACAATATATAAACTAGCAATAATCACATTTATGTAAAAAGTGGTTGATATACCTCGATCCACGCCATTTTCCACCTTTTTTAAATTAATGGCACCGATGAGCATATATCAATCACTTTTTACATAAATGTGGTTGTTGTTAGTTGACTCTCTACATATCTGAAATAACATTAATAAATTAATACATTGATGTATTAAATACATTAAATATATTAAATTCATTAACATATTGATGTATTAAATACATTAAATATATTAAATTCATTAACATATTGATGTATTAAATACATTAAATATATTAAATTCATTAATACATTAATAATATAATAAATACATTAATGTATTTAATACACTAATAATGTATTAAATACATTAATGCATTTAATACATTACTGTATTAAATACATTAATGTATTTAATACATTAATACTGTATTAAATACATTATTAATGTATTTAATGCATTATTAATGTATTAAATAGATTAATAATGTATTAAATATAATATTAATGTATTAATAGATTTAATGTATTAATGGATTAACATTAAATACATTAATGTATTTAATACATTAATGCATTAATATATTAATGCATTAATACATTAATGTATTTAATATATTAATGTATTAAATAAATTACTGTATTAATATATTAAATACATTAATAATGTATTAATGTATTTAATGTATTAATACATTCTTGCATTTAATACATTAATGCATTAATACATTAAATACATTAATGCATTAATATATTAAATACACTAATACATTAATGTATTAAATACATTACTGTATTTAATACAGTAATTATTAAATACATTAATGTATTAATACATTAATATATTAAATACATTAATGTATTAAATACATTATTGTATTTAATACAGTAATTATTAAATACATTAATGTATTAAATATTTTTCGTCACATTGCGACGTTTGGAAATGTTAGTCACAATGAGATGTATGGAATCATGTTTTACTTTTTAGACAATTATTTATATTTTTCCAAAGGACATTGATAACAAAAGGGAAATGTTCGTCACATTGTGACGATGAGAAACGTTCATCACAATGCGACATTGGGAAATGGTCGTGACATTGTGACGTTGGGAAATGTTCGTCACAATGCAATGTAGGGAAATGTTCATCATACTGCAATGTTAGTCACAATGCAATGGAAATGTTCATCATAATGAAATGGAAATGTTAGTCACAATGAGATGTATGGAATCATGTTTTACTCTTTAGACAATGATTTATATTTTTCCTAAGGACATTGATAACAAAAGGGAAATGTTCGTCACATTGTGACGATGGGAAACATTCGTCACAATGCGACATTAGGAAATGGTTGTCACATTGAGACGTTGAGAAATGTTCGTCATAATGCGACGTAGGGAAATGTTCATCATAATGCAATGTTAGTCACAATGCAATGGAAGTGTTCATCATAATCCGATGGAAATGTTAGTCACAATGAGATGTATGGAATCATGCTTTACTTTTTAGACAATGATTTATATTTTTCCTGAGGACATTAATAACAAAAGGGAAATGTTCGTCACATTGTGACGATGGGAAACGTTTGTCACAATGCGACATTGGGAAATGGTCGTCACATTGTGACGTTGGAAAATGTTCGTCACAATGCGACACAAGGAAATGTTTATCATAATGCAATGTTTGAAAACACTTGACACATTGTAGAATCATCTTTTAATTTTGCGACGTTGGGAAAATGGTCATTAGAATGTGGCGTCAATAATTTTGTTGTCACATTGTGACGTTCGAAAATATTCGTCACATCGTGACATTGAGAAATGTTCATCATAACGCGATGTTGGTAAATGTTAGTCACAATGAGATGTATGGAATCAAGGCTATTGCAAATGAAATACTTTGATTGGTTTTTTCTGCAAATATGTTTCAAAACAACCCATTCATATTTTCTAGCACTGACATTCTCCAAGAGTGTAAAGAAACCCCCGTCTCCAACCCATATAGAACCTATATTTTTGAATGACTTGGTAAATGGATTCATCAAAAAATAATTTTTTGCAAGGGAGCATCGAGTTGGTGAAGATAACAATATCATGCATCGAATGGTGCATTCAATTGTGTATGTGGAATCTATGGCACATGAAAATGGCATATGCGACCAGTTTGATTAAGGTATGCTTCTAGGAAGTAACTTTCATTACCATAGAGAAATGGAATAAGAAAACCAAATCCGTTGTTGGAAATTTGATGGCATTGAGCAAGGAATGAAGGGGTTTGCAGAACAACATTCCATTGTTTATAAACTGTTCTAAATCTTGTCAATACTCAAAAAGGGAGCCAAAAAAAGATCAGCTCCAAAATCTGGAAAGGCAAACAACTCCACGTTGTTGAATCCATAATGGTATGTTGAACTTGCCTAACAATGACAAAATATGAGCAGAGTGAATAGAAGTATTATTTAATGAAATGTTAAGTATTAAACCTTTAATGAGTAAAACAATGAATAAAAGCACAAATATTGCAAAATAAATGAAATAAATGAAGAAAATACGAAGTTAAATAATATAAGCATTAAATGTAAGGATGTATGTGTATCAAGTATATTTAAAACCCGTATAATTTTTAAAAAACATCCAATCAATACATAATGTGAATACCAAAAGGATTACATATAAAAAAAACATAAACTATGAAGATATAATAGAAGCATAAAAGTAACAAATATCATATATAAACAAAAACATAAGCTAAAGTACATAATATATATGGTTAATTTATTGGTCTTATATGATTTTTATCTATTGAAAAACAAAGGAAAAATGAACACAATCTAGTGGTAACATGGATCTATAGTTTTTTTTGCTCAAATTAATTTTATGGGATGCAAAATCCACATGTAGGAAAACATCAAACATCAACCACTTCTAGGGAGTTTCTATCACTAATGTGTCCACCATAAAGAACACATATTTAACATAATGAAAAGGACCAATCTCGAATAGTGGTTTAAAATTGATTATCTAGGATTCAAACTACACATATTATTAAATTAATCAGAATTAAATAATAATAAATTATTATGTAATTTTGCTTATAATTATTATATAATAATAATTGATTATTTAATAATTAAAAATTAATTAATTAAAAATTATATATTAATAATGTAAAAAACATTAGCGTCTTAATTAATTAATACCTTAATGCAATACATAAATAAAATATCAATATATTAATGTAATGAATTAATGTAACTTGTAATATAATAAATATTTAAGAGTGAAATGTATTAATAAATGTATAAATTAGTATATTTAAATAAATAGATTGCTAAAAAATAAAATAAAATTTAATTATTAATAATTTAATTATTAATAATTTAATTATTAATAATTTAATAAAACATATATACATTAATAAAGTATTAAAGTTTAAAAAAATACAATAATACATAATATTAATAAAGTATTTACAGTGATAAAAAAAGTTAAATTTTTAATCACTATATTGTTAAATTAATAGAGTGATTAAAAATTATTTTTAATCATTGTATTGTTAAATTATTATTACTACAATATCTAAATTTTTAATCATTGTATCTGTATTGTTAAATTATTATTATTTAAATTATTTTTTTATTATTATAAAATAAATCTTAATACAAATAAATTTAACTTTAATATAATGATAACCTTAATTTTAGTAGGAATAACCCTAACTGTAATCTCAATATAATCCAATATAATAATAACCCTAATAATTATTAATAATAATTGAAATTTATAATGAGAGTAATAAATTGTCTTTCCCCCGGATGGGGTGACACGCGACAGTTCCTTGACACTGGGCTTAGCACTAAGCCATAGCATAAATGCTGATGGCCGCCACCCACCCGCCCTGCATTAACGATGGTAGACGGCCATAACAACAGTTATACGGTGGAGGGACATCTCCCTCGCGCGAACACTCTCGCTCACAGCGCACTTAGCATGACATGGTTTATGGATGGCCACGTGACTTCAGCCTTTGGCAATTTTTTTTTTCATGTGCCTAGATAGGGTGGGTCTGCTCTCGCTTCGGCTCTCCTCATCGTCTGGGATCTTTGGTGCAGCTCCGTATCCTTCTCGTCCCGGCGTACTCCCATCTCGCTGCATCCTCACTGTATCGTCATCTATTCCCTGGCAATTATG
Source organism: Picea engelmannii (assembly GCA_009831015.1). NCBI lineage: Eukaryota > Viridiplantae > Streptophyta > Pinopsida > Pinales > Pinaceae > Picea > Picea engelmannii. The sequence goes on along the minus strand of ML794365.1, from coordinate 265,666 downwards.
ACCAGAAAGAGGGGCAGGCCTCGCCGTGGCTTGACCTGGTACACCCACAAGGCGCAACGACAAAGGAAGGAGAAGTTGGAGCGTGCTCTGTCGATGGCGACCTCCATTCTCCGAAAGAAGGCTCGAGCTGAACAATTGGCTTTGCATGCCATCATTGCGGAGATGGGGGCCGGATGTAGCAGTAAAACCATGACAATTAAGCCTGGAGACAGGCAGGAGGATGGTGTTGCAGATGTGTTTCCCACCTATTACGTGGAAGAAATTCCGTTCATGGAGGACTTGGTGACCACCCCGGAACCCCAAGCCATGGAGGCGAAATACCAGGATGGAAGCGGCCCAAAAATTGCTCTAGCAGATGACATCCCTGGGTGCATTGTTGAGGAAATTCCATGGCCAGGTGACTACAGCCCCACCAGCCATGATATGCAGGCAACGTTCGAGTAAGAAACACGGGATAAAACCAGAACCGAAGAGAACGTGGACAAGAACAGCTCCGCGAGGAAGGAAGAAGCGGCTGGTGCAAAGCTGATGGAGCTCGAAGCTGGAGATGGAGTGACCGTGGAATTGAGGGATGTATCCCTCAACGACGTGGGTAATGGCTTGCATGGTTCTTTCCTCCGTGCAGAGCATCTAGCTCTGGTGTTCGAATTCCAACGCCCACATGGAAAACCTGGAGCACATAGCCCTTCTCATGGGCCAACGTCTGGACCTACTCCTTGACACGTACTCCAATGCTTGAGCTAAGCGGAAGTTCCCTCTCTGCGCCCAGGCATTTGCCATCCCGGCTGGGTCTACATGGCAGACAAGCAAGGGCGACAGGTCACCGGGTATCTAGGTCTTCTATGCTTTTTTATGTTTCTTAGTTTTATCATGCTACTGTTACATGATCACTTGGACTATAGTCATCTGTCTTGGTTTCCTCTAGGCAGGATAGATGTTATTTTGTTTTGTTGTTTTATCATGCTACTGTTATATGTTCTCCAAACTATGCGGTAAACGAAATCATTTTTGGTGACTCAGACCTATATCTCTGTACATTTTGTCAAGGTTTCTTCGATAACTTAATATAGCAGGTTCCACCTTTTTTACTCAAAAGAAAAAAAAATAAAAATTCTTTCAATATTTTAATATTAAGATTAGTCTCTAACTCTAGCTTAAATGTGTAAACATAATATTAATATTAATATTAATGTCTAAATACTAATATAACTATCTCATGAAAACAAAGAAATAATTAACAACAAAAATACATTACATATAAGAATAATAGGATTGCATAATGTCCCTATCCATTATTAGTAAAAAAACCATTAATATTGCAATTTTAATTGTTCACATGACAATTTGAACAATTTCGTTCTACTCAAGTAGGACAGAAAACTTTGCACCAAATTACTAATTTTCTTTGCAAGTTAAATTTTTAATCACTGTATTGTTAAACTATTTTTAATGAGTAATAATTTAAATTTATAATAATACTACAGTATAGTGATTATAATTATAGTATAATACTATAATACAGTGATTAAAAATGTATTTTTTTTTTAAATATTAAAACCAAATGTTATTTGTACAGTAATATTATTTAGTAGGCCATTAAAGTGATTAAAAATGTTATTTTTATTTTTTTTAATGTTAAAACCTTTCACTTCCACATAATGTTATGGATCAAATCCTTAACTAAGGAAATAATAAGAGGAAAAGTAAAGTGCTAGACCAAAATCACATAAGTATCATTAGAGATGGAAAATAATAATAATAAAATAAAGTTTTGAAATTCATAACTCTGAAACTCTAAAAGACCAGGTAACTTTAATTCAAGAAACTTTACAAACCCAAGAACCCCTATTACTGTCCAAATATTACTGTAAGTTAAATATAATATTACTCTCCAAATAAATAAGCATCAGTGATGGTATAAATAAGTATCTATTTTCTTTCGTCCTTGCTTAATAATCTGTTTTCTTTGTAGTCTGCTAAATTGTTTGTTTGAACTGTGAAGGTTTCAATGTTTTCTTTCTGCTTTACCCATTCTGGAAATTTCGAAGAATTTACTACTAGTCTGTATAATGATATTATCTTAAACAGAATAGTCAAAATTTTGTATTGCATTGTATCGCATCAGTCTCCACGACGGACTGGACTTCATTTGTCACAGAAATTCGTGGATTTAAGAATTTCAGTCACAGGCATGATCAATACGATGGGAAAGAACTGTAAAGGCATTACCGGTGGTTTAAGATGATTATTAGGTTTAGGGTTTTAATTAAAAATAAATTGAATTATTAAGATTAAGTTTATCACGGATATTGATTTAACAACCATAAGTAACCCAAATATAAAATCACTCAATAATACAAACAATTAATATCACTTGTTAATAAAAATTTGGAAAATCTTCCACTCACTTGGTTAAAGTGAGAGAAAGCATTGAAATAGTAAGCCCTTCGGAAAAGGGCAAACAACCAAACTTTCAAAGGCAAATCAGGCGAGCCCGAAAAAAAATCCTTCCAAATCAAGCGCTTATGATATTTCTCCATTTTTTCTTTATTATTATTGCTACAATATTATTCAATATCAAGATGAATCAATACCCAGATACGAAAATATCCATCCATTCAGTGGAATCCACAAAGAAAAAACCACATTCCAAGCGTTGGTAGTTAAAAACCCCAGGTGATATATACAAAAACAAATGTCCATCTCATCGTTGAAGAAGCTCCACGTAAGGGATAATTTCCATGCCCATGGGTTATGCACAAATGTCGAACCCTGTCGATTGCATGCAAATATCGACCAGCTCTTGCCGGATATCATCTTGATCGTTTAATTCTAATCATTTAACATTGATTACACAATTGTCATCTATGCAAGTTAGACTACCACAGACTCCTTCGATGGTATCAGTGATGGTATCGATCCCTACGATTGTATAAATACATGTTGTCATTGTACTATTTATATTAAAGGGCCGAACACATTTAAAAAGGGGGAGGATCTATTATTAAATACGCATTAAAATTAAAAGCACATCGCACATCAATTTAAGAGAAAATATATATCAACCTACTTCAATCTGTTCGCAGTCTTTGCCAGCGACCTCTTTTGTCCTTTACTGATGCAGAAAAGTTGTAGTAGAAATCAACTTAATTGAATGCATATAAATCTGAACATATAATAAAATGACATTAGTTATTTGAATGCATATAAATCTGAAGGCGCATCTGGAATTAGCTAGTAAATGTAAATGCAGTAAGCATATGAATTCATAGAAAACATATATTAATATACCTCAATGTGTTTGCAGCGAAAATTCCCAATCAACCTCCCATATTTTCTTGATGCACAATAATTGTGTTAGAAATCAACAATTGTCTCCTCTCTGGATATGGATATGTAATAAGATATACATAAATAAATTGTCACCGTGCTCCCACTTTTCTTCTTGTCACCTAATGGAAATCTGGAAATCTTCTCATGCATTTGAAATCTGGAAATCTCCTCATGCCTTTGAAATTTGAAACGTTACTACAGGTAAACAGAATAGACAGGCTAATTGATTCCTCTCTGTGGCTCTCGTGGCATAGTGAAAGGGTGGATACATCTGGTGGCATAGTGAAAGGGCGGGTACCTCCACTCCTCTCCATGGCTCTCGCGGCATAGTGAAAGGGCGGATACATCTGGTGGCATAGTGAAAAGGCGGATACAGTAAATGTTTAGTAGACATGGTGTATGAAACCGTCCATTGTTAAAAAAAAAAAAAAAAATTAAAAAATAGGGTAATCCACTCCTCTCGTCATATTCATCTCATATTGTGTCCGTTATAAAACCCGTAGATACACACATGTATCATGGTAACAACACATGCGTTTAGAATTTATGAAACTGTAATCTGGGTAATCCACTCCTCTCCCTAGCATATTCAAAGGGTTATGAAACGTGTGGATACAGAAATGTATCATGGTAACAACACATGCCCTTAGAATTTATGAAATCGTAATCTGGGTAATCCACTCCTCTCCCTCGCATATTGAAAGGGTTATGAAACGTTGGTAAAACTGAAATGATAAATTTTGAAGCAAAGAGAAATGCAGAGAGAAAGAAAACAATATATTGGAATGTATGAAGAAGAGTGCAAAAATGAATTTACAATGTAAAGGGAAATAACTGAGCTAAATAGGCTCAAGCAAGACAAAAATAGAAAGTACAACTGGCGAGGACAGCTGGCAGTGTACAGTCACACTGTTGAGGTTACATTATATTTAACATTCCCTCTTAAACTCAACAGTTACAAACATCAGCACTGATTATGCCTAAGTGCTGTCTCTCAAAATTAAAAACCGATTTTCCTAGTGACTTTGTGAGGATATCAGCTAGCTGATCTCGAGAACCACAGAATTGTAGTGCAATATCCCCATTATTGACTAGCTCACGTATGAAATGAAAACGAGTGTCGATGTGTTTGCTTTTCTTGTGAAACACATGATTTTGGGATAGAGCAATTGCTGATGTATTGTCATAGAAAATAGGAGTTGAATCCTTTTCTGTATGTGACATATCTTTCAATATTCTTCTCAGCCACACAGCTTGACATGAAGCTGAGGTAGCAACTACATACTCTGTCTCTGCAAAAGATATTGATACAATTGGCTGCTTCTTTGATGCCCATGAAATCAGGTTCGTGCCTAGTTGAAAAACATGTCCAGATGTGTTTTTCCTGTCATCTAGGCTGCCTGCAAAATCACTGTCTCTGTAACCAGAGAGTTGATTACTATCAGATTTAGTGTACCATAAGCCAAAATTTAGTGTTCCTGCTACATATCTCAAAATTCGTTTTGCCATTTTCCACTGCGAATCTTTGGGGGATTCCATGAATCTGGAAACAAGGCTGGCTGCATACATAATGTCAGGCCTAGTTGCTGTAAGATACAACAAACTGCCTACTAAAATTTTGTACAGGGTAGAGTCCACTGTAGGACCTTCATCTTTCTTGCTCAATTTTGTGCCTAAAGGTATGGGAGTTTCTGCTCGATTGCATCCTTACATGCAAAATCTTTTGATGATGTCTGCTGCATACTTTTGCTGACAGACAAAAATGCCTTTGGCTGATTGATGAACCTCAATCCCTAAAAAATATTTCATTATGCCAAGATCTGTTATCTCAAACTCAGATTGCATGGCATGTTTAAAATCTGTTAACTCAAGATTTCCTGTATAGATCATGTCATCAACATATAAACATACAATTAAAATTTTATCATGCTAATCTGTTTTGGTATAAAGTGTTGGTTCATTTTTGGCTTCTGCTGAAACCACTTTTGATCAGATAAGTGTCAATTCTGTTGTACTAAGCTCTTGGAGCTTGATTTAAGCCATACAAGTCTTTCTTCAACCGATATACTTTGGTTGGGTGCTCTTGGACTTCAAATCCAGGTGGTTGATCAACATAAACTTCGTCTTCTAAGAAACCATTCAAGAATGATGACTTGGCATCCATCTGGTATACTTGCCATTTGTGTTGTGCTGTTATGGTCAATAGAGTCCTTACAGTGTCTAATCTTGCTACTGGAGCAAAAGTTTCACCATAATCAGTACCTGGTTGTTGCGAGAATCCTTTGGCAACAAGTTTTGCCTTGTGTTTTTCAATCTTCCCTTTTTCATTGAGTTTAGTTTTGTAAACCCACTTGACAACAATACTCTTCTTGTGACTTGGAAAATCAACAAGATCCCATGTCTTGTTCTTCTCAATGGAGTCAATTTCTTGGTTCATGGCTTCAATCCAATGTGGCTCCTTAGCTGCTTCCTTAAATGATGTAGGTTGACATGACATTAAAGAAAAAAGGTTGTGTTGTTCAAAGTCATCCAACTGTTGATGGATTTCTCTCAAACTTCGAGTTCTCTGATTGTGTGGTTCAAAGAATGATTCTCTGCTGGAAGTTGAGTTATCCTGAGAATTTTCAGGTTGTCTTTGTACCTGCAGTCGTGGAAGAATAGTTTGAGGTACTTGCTGTCCTGAATTTTCTGCGTTTTCAGAACTTGGCAGCAATGGATTTTGACTGTCCATCTGCTGATTTTCTGAATCATTCCAGAATTTATTTTCCAGAAATCTTACATCTCTGCTGAGAATTAGTTTCTTGGTGATTGGATTGTAAAGTCGGTAAGCTTTAGATGTTTCACTATATCCAGTGAAAATACGTTTCTCACTTCTGTCATCCAATTTCTTCCTTAATTCGGAAGGTATGTGAGCGTATGTTATGCACCCAAATGTCCTTAGATGCGCTACATTGAGCTTTGTCCCACTCCATGCTTCTTGGGGAACTTTAATCTTTAGACTTGTGGTTGGAGATCTATTAAGGAGATAAGATGAGCATGCTACTGCTTCAGCCTAAAACCTATTTGACAAACTTTTCTCTTTGAGAAGTGTTCTTGCCATATTCATTATTGTTTGATTTTTCTTTTGAGCCACTCCATTCTGCTGTGGAGTATATCTGGTTGTTGTTTACATGATAATGCCTTGTGATTTGCAGAAATTTGCAAATTCTCTAGAGTTGTATTCTCCTCCTCCATCTGACCTGAGTGCTTTGATATATTTGCCACTCTGTTTTTCAGCTTCTGCCTTGAATTCTTTGAATTTTGCAAATGTTTCAGACTTGTGTCTGAGAAAATAGATCCATATTTTTCTGCTGAAATCATTAATAAACGTTAGAAAGTAAAAACTTCCACCTATTGACTCTGTTTGCATTGGTCCACATAGGTCAGTGTGAACAAGTTCAAGATGTTGTTTGGCTTGATTTGATGACTTTGGAAAACTAGTTCTCTTGTGTTTTCCAAGTATGCAAGACTCACATGGGGTTAATTGCTCTTTAAATATAGGTAGACCTTTGACCATGGAGTTTTTCTGAAGAAGACTTAGACTCTGAAATGGTAGATGTCCAAATCTTGTATGCCAAACCATTGTTTCATTCAGGGTTGATGCACTCTGTGCATATGGTTGACTCAGATTTGCAGTTCTGAGGGTAAGGGGAAACATCCTATTTGGAGTCATAAGGATTTAATAAATTAATTTTCTGCTGGGTTTTTTATCATAAATTTTGCAACATGCTCCCTCAAAAAGTACCTTATAGGCATGTTCAATGAGTTGTCCTACACTTAACAAGTTATGTTTCAGATCTGGAACATGATAGACATTGTATATGTCTTTCTTGACATTTTGTTTAGTAAGAATAGGAACAGTTCCTTTTCCTTGAACATTGACTAAATAATCATTTCCAAGTGTAATATCAGATGAGATTGAAGAATCAATGCATGAAAGTAATTATTTGTTACCTGTCATGTGATTGCTGCATCCACTGTCCAACAACCAGAGATCTTTAGGTTGATGTTCAATGTTGTGACACAAAAAAAACATACCTCCTGAGTTTTCTCCCGTGTGATTTGACACATGCGCTCTTCCTGAGAGATGATATGCTTGCTTCTTCCTGCATTCAGATTCATAGTGCCCATACTTTTTGCAGTAATAGCATTGTATTCTTGATTTCTCATTTGATCTTCTCCCTCTGCCTCTTTGAGGCTGGAAATTCTGATGTTGATTTTGTTGTTGTTGTCTTTGACCTTGGAAATTTTGATTCGGATACTATTGTCTGTTACCTCCACTGGAGTGAGAGTTAGTGTGATTGCTACCTCTTCCTTGGTGACCTCTGCTTCTTCCTCTGTCTCTCCCTCTGCTGAAGGAGAATTGAGTTTTGAAAGAATTGGAGATTGACTCATCTGTAAGGTGCAGTCTGGTCTCATGTGTCACCAGAGAACCAATTAGTTCATCTGTTGAAAAACTTGACAGATCCTTGGATTCAAGGATTGCTGTTACAACCATTTCGAATTTCTTTGGTAAACTTCTGAGGATTTTCTCAACAATTCGTTGATCAGTGATGGTTTCGCCAATTAATCTGATCTGGTTCACGATTCCCATGACTTTGGTCATGAACTGATCCACATTTTCGGACTCTGTCATCCTTAGAGTCTCGAATTGCATCCTCAAGGTTTGCAGTTTAACTATTTTGACCCTGTCATTTCCTTGATAGGAAGATTTAAGGATGTCCCAGGCCTGTTTGGAAGTACCAACGCCTATGATTTTTGAAAAGATCGAGTCATCCATAGAATTTTGAATCCAAAATTTGGCTTTATTTTCTTTGTTCCTCAGTGTTGCCTTAGCAATTCGTTGTGGATTTGACATGACAGTGAGGGTGGCTGGATCTGGTTCCACATATCCAAGATCCACTGGTTCCCAACACTCTTGTGCTTGCAAGAACGACCTCATTCGAAGAGACCAAAACTCATAATTCTTTCCAAGAAGAATCGGACCCTGAGTTGGTCCTAAATTGCTAGACGACGCCATAAAAAAAATTTACAGAAAAAATAGAGGGAAATTTTGTATTTACCTCCGATTGTCGAAACGTCAATTTTCTGATGGCCGAAAAGAGCTTATCGGCCTTGAGTTTGGCCTTAGTCACCGTGAAATGTGACCACGCGCCTTGATGTTAAAGCGATATGAGCTTTTCCCATTTTTTGCCTTTCAATTTGCCGAGACATGAAATTTGCCTTTGGACTATTCAACAGTCCAGATCTTATCGGGATATCACGAATCGGGACTTCATGAACCCTGACGAAGAGTTCTTCTGACTCCTCGATTCCCCGATCTCCGATTTACTGATGGCGCTTTCTTTTCGAGACTTTCCCGATTCCTTTAATCTCCGCCACGCGTCCTCCTATATTGGACGATCCTGATTTCCCCTCAAGATGGACAGCTCTGATCGTTTACGAGGTTTTCACCATAAGGAAACCCGATTCCTCGTTTTGACGAGATGACGTCAGCTGGGCCCCACAATGGAGCTTTCCTCCTGTCGGGATTTCGGACTTCGGAGTTCCAAAATGCTCATGCTTCTTGTCCTCAGGATTCACGATTTTTCGAATCCCGATGTGCCGATGGACTCTCCTCTTTCGGGACTTTTCCGAGTCCTTGGATTTACGCCACGCATCCCCTAAAGATGGACGGTTCGTGTCGTTTCGCGATTTCATGACTTGCGACGCCAAAGTTTCTTTCAACTTGAGAACTCCGATGGCTGAAACGCCGACGGTTTCCTTGATGTCCGCCACGTGTCCAAACAAATGGACTGCTGAGATCTGATCGCTATTTCGGGAATTGCGATTTCGCAAGTTTCGAACTTGTGTTGCGACGGTCTGTCAAAACCGCGAAATCCGAAATGCTGATTTGACGACACTCATATCTGCTGCCACCTGTCCTCTACGATGGATGACACAAAATCCTCTCAGGATTTTGCGATACGTGATGTCGGGATTTCGTGACTTCACAGTTCGAAATTTCTCCTGTGTGCTGCAGAGGACTAAACCTCGTGCACCTTCTCGTTGATCCAACGACTGTCGGTCCTCTGCGCAAGATCTGATGACTGAAATTCTTTTTCCTTTTCCGCGCTCTCCTCGTCCCTTCTGAACTGGTTTCCCGCTCAGGATCCGTTCGTAGGACGAATCTTACGGCCTCAATGGCTGTTCTTTGCACATGAGATGCGTTCTTTGTTCCTTAGACGCGATCTTTGCTGCATTTTGCAAGGATTTTCTTCTGCGGAAGAAAAATTTGTGAATCTTTCAAAGATTTGAAATAATTTCACAAGTTCTTTGTTCTCTGCTGCAATCTTTAACAGATTTGAGAGAATTCCCGTAAATCTTTAAACGATTTTTCCTTCTGCAGGAATCTTTAACGAATTTGAGCGAATTCTTTGAATTATTCAAGAGTTCCCGCCTCCTCCAACTCTTCTTCATAACTCTTTGATGATTCTTGAAAAATGTGCAAGAATATTTAAAGTTTCTTCTTCTGCGTTCTCTTCTTCCTCGATCTTTCGAGCGTTGTATGCTCTGCGACCTCATGTGAGCTTCTTACGCTGATTCTTTGAGCGTATAAGCGGACAGCTTCCTCGTGGAAATTTCCTACGAGGATCTTTTATGACAGACAACTCTACAATCCTTGTGAAAAGACTTTGTCGCGTGATCTCAAGATCCGTGAAGCTCTGCGTTGTTTCAGGATCGTGTTGCTCTCCAGCCTGTGTGAAGAGGCTTACTACTATAGCTCTGATACCATGATAAATCGTGAAGCAAAGAGAAATGCAGAGAGAAAGAAGACAATATATTGGAATGTATGAAGAAGAGTGCAAAAACGAAGTTGCAATGTAAAGGGAAATAGCTGAACTAAATAGGCTCAAACAAGACAAAAATAGAAAGTACAGCTGGCCAGGACAGCTGGGTACAGTCAGACTGTTGAGGTTACATTATATTTAACATTAAAAACACATGGTGGATACATAAATGTAAATGTGAAATGGTTTCTCTCCAAAAGGTGGATATAATGACACATGGCATCATCAATGTAAAATGTAAAAAAGTAATGTAAATGTAATTTCTGTTAATGTAATTTTTTATGGATTTGTTAAATTATGGTTCTGTGGCAATTGATAAGTTGACGTAGTAAATTCTTAATCATGTTTTGTAAAAGTGAAAAAGTAAACATGATAAATGGATGAATTGATAAATGCAAGAGAGTTAATTAGGCAAGTCTCATTCATTCATTTGAATGTAAGACGAAGAATATGCCAACATCTTCACTTTCTGGCTATCGATTATATTCTGTAATTAAAAGGATGATTAATCCAACAATTCCAATAAGGGAAACACCTATGGACGTAATAAATTATGTAATTAAAATGATGATTAATCCAGCAATTCCAATAGGAGAACGCCTATCGACTTAATTATAGATATTGTAACGACAAAGTTTATTGTTTAAGTTTTCAAGATATATAACTGACTAGATTTTGAACATTCTTACAAGATTAATTGACAACGGGATGAGATCTTTATTTCCTTCCAACAACAATGACTATATAGTATTATATAGTATTAGGCAATCACTTGTATATTCTTTATTTTTATAAAAAAAATGATGGAACATGTTTTATCTTTGTAGGGACACATAGACAATGAGTCTAACACATTATTATTATAATTTATAATTAAATGACTTACATATTCTAAAAAAAACTGATGAAACATGTTTTAGCTTTTTAGTGACATATAGACAATGAATCTAACATATTATTATTAATATTTATAATTATTATTATTTATAAATGATTAGGATTTAAAAAAAAATATCTAAATACCCTCAAACTTTATTTTTTAGAATTCCCTTGAAAGATATAGTTTGATAAAGACAATTATGTGTTCATGCATGGAATCATACCATTTTATTTAGTTTTAGGAGTTAAAATTTCGTTTTAAAATTTATTTTAATCTAATTTAAATTGGTGCAAAATTTTTTCTTGTTCTTTATTTATGTAAATTTTTTCACTTTTAATTAAGGTTTTGTATCAATTAATTTTATCAGATTTCAAGGACTGGTTGAAAATTCTATTTTTCTTTTTACACAATACTTTTATAGAGAATTTTTTTATCAAGTAAAAAGGACTGTTGTATAATTGTGATAGAGTTCTTCAATATTGTTCTTATATTATAAAAGATTTAATTCAGTGTTTAAATCTTTAAAAAAAAATCATCTTTATTCTTATCAAAAAACAATTTCTTTTTGTTATTGGAATTTTCTTTAATGTGCATTTTATACATAGTAAAGTTTAAAATTAGGGTTAAAAATTTAAGATCAATAACATTAGTTTATTGTAAAACTACTTATTTATTAATATTTATAATATGTAAATTTAAATATATCTTTTTTTTATATAGAATAATAAAGATGATATAGAAATTAGAACAACAATTCAATAAAATTCAAATCAAAAAACAATTTCCTTTTGTTATTGGAATTTTCTTTAATGTGCATTTTATACATATTAAAGTTTAAAATTAGGGTTAAAGATTTAAGATCAATAACATTAATTTATTATAAAACTACTTATTTATTAATATTTATAATATATGAATTTAAATATATCTTTTTTATATAGAATAATAAAGATGATATAGAAATTAGAACAACAATTCAATAAAATTCAAATGAGTAATCACTCACTTCAGTGTTTAATATAATTTAATTTTCACATTATCTTTTTTTTTTAAGAAATAAATCATTCTTTTTATTTTTAAAATAAACATTTTATTGGTCCATACAATTAAGAAAGAAGAAAAAAAAAAACACTTAAAAAATAGAAAATATGTTTCAAAACAAAAGAATTTATCAAACATCTCTATTAAATATTTGATATTGAATTATGGAATTGTAAATGATTTTTTATCATATTTACTTCAACATATAAAATTAAAATATTTTTATTTTATTTTAATATAAAAAATTACAAAGTACATAATAATAATAATAATAATCTATTTTTAAGGTCCTTGTTTGTGGGACAAGGGATGCCCCTCAGTCCAACGATTTGACTCGTAAAGTCTACGAAGGTATACATACCCTAGGTCCCTCTGCATTTGAACCTGTGACCTCTTAAGAGGAAACACATGTTCTTAACCATTAATCCCACTCATATAAAAGTGGTTTTAATGGTACATGGTATTAGAATATGTATTTGGATTTTTCTTAAAAATATATAAAAATATAAAATATATTTAAATTTTATAGAACAATAAAATAAAGAAATATTTACTTTTATCAAACATCTCTATTAAGTATTCAATATTGGATTATGGAATTGTAAAATGATTTTTTATCATATTTACTTCAACATATATAAATATAAAATTAAAATATGAAAAAAATTATTTTATTTTAATTTAAAAAATTACAAGATATATATAAAAATAATTTTAATGGTATCTGATATTTATATATGTATTTGGAATTTTCTAAAAAATATAAAATGTATTTAAATTTTATAAAATAACAAAAAATTGTTACTATAAAATTAAATATATTATTACAAATTTCTTTTAATCATCAATATGTAAATGATATTAAAAAATAAAAAAAAATAACTATTTAATAAATAATTTATTAAAAATTTGTTTTAATGATATTTTAAAACAAATATTTTAAAACTTTAAATAAACATATATCATATCATTTGAATACAGAACTACATAAAATCAATAAGGATAATTTATATAAAAGATGAAATGAAGTTAAACTAACCAATTACACATAATTCCAAAAAACACAAACCCCAAATATGATCTCACTTGATACTAAAGGTTAAAATGAACTTCATACCCTAAATATAAAATGAGTGTAACGCATATACTTCACCAAATATTAACGTAAAGCATATTTTAAAACAAATATTTTAAAACTTTAAATAAACATATATCATATCATTTGAATACAGAACTACATAAAATCAATAATGATAATTTATATAAAAGATGAAATGAAGTTAAACTAACCAATTACACATAAATCCAAAAAATACAAACCCCAAATATGATCTCAATTGATACTAAAGGTTAAAATGAACTTCATACCCTAAATATAAAATGAGTGTAACGCATATACTTCACCAAATATTAACGTAAAGCTAATACTAATAATATAGTAAATCAAATACACTGCTCGAGCATCTTTATTAACGTAAAACGCATACCCGGTGGATATTCTTTATTAATGTAAAGCAAATACCTACACCAAATATTTCTCCTGCTAATGCCAAGAGGCAAGTTGCTTCATTCAGCGCAGTCTTGCAGGATCTTCACTCCTACATATCTGCATTCATGCAGCACAGCAACATTATATATATTATAGTTGACATCCACTTTTGTATTGAGAGAGAGATATAAACCACATTGAAATATTGAGAATATTATAATTACCTGCGGAGCATCATAGTGGTGGCTTGTGGGTTGGTTCCAGGAGTGTCTCTGAACGTTGAGGTATCCACAATTCTGAGATTATCAACTCCGTTCACCTGATACCTCTGGTTAACCACAGAGCCAACTTCACATCCTCCATGGTTATGCCAGATTGTGCCCAACGTATCCCGGCAGAACTGAGCCATGGCTGCGTCGTCCGACACGTTCTTTGGCAACGCCTTCCCAGTGAAGTTGAAGTCATGAGAGGAATCAGCATTAAATCTCCGCAGAGACGGTGTGGTCAGGAGTTTAGCCATCACCCTCACGGCCTGCACGCATCTCTGGAGGTCCAGAGGATGAGAATAATAGTTGTATCGAACTGAAGGGTTGTCTCGAGCATCCCTGCTTCGCAACCGAAGCTCTCCCCTCGATAATGGAAATGCCAGCTTCTCGGTAATTACTTCAGTATAAACGTTGTCCTTGCTGGCGCCGTGTGGGAATGCGCTGCCATTTACAAAGATGCTCGCGTACTCGATGTAATTTTGAGAGCCCTGAAGAATACCCACTACCTGTAGGGCGAAGGCTATGCAGCAGCCCAATGATTGGGAGGCTGCTGCATGGTCGAATGATTAATATATGATCCATCATGGCATGCCATGATCTATCTACCATGCGTCCATCATCTATCTGCAGCGACGACTTACCCTTTGGGACGACTTTGCCGTGACCCTGTTCCGTGGAACGTCCTTTTATAGTAACTAGCACAGTCGCAAAGTTGTTGATGTTATGGTTGGTGAACATCGAAAGTTATCTGGATGGACAGCATTCTGGTGAATTTAAACTCACAGAAAGCTGAAATGCACATAGAGTTGAGGAAATCCAAACGTTAATCTTAAATGTGGTAATTTCAATGGTTAATCAGTTAAAAGTGGCAATCATATGGTGGTACAATAATTTCTTAATATGATTAGGTAAATGTTAAAAAGTAAACAGTTTAACTGATGCATTCAAAAATACAAGGAAGTTATGAAGAGTAAATCACATTCATTTTTTTGGGACTACGACAAAGAATATTCCAGCATTTTCAATTGTTAACATCAGATTATAATTTTAAAATTTTAGATTAAAAGGTGATTAATTGTGCCCATCTCCAATAAATATACACCTTTCAACATAATTAATTGCAACTGCAATTTGGTGAATCGCGTTAAAACCAAATTCAAATTTTGAACGTGCAGATTGGCTGAAATCAATTCCCTTCGCCATTTAAAATTTCACTACCATTTCAAATTACAGAAAGCAAATTACTTTTGTTCTCTCACGTAGACTTGGAGACTTCAACCTGCAGAATCGGATCCTTCAAAGGTGAAGAGATTCATGAACCTTTCAACAGCGTTCTTCCAACGGTGAGCTACATTGTTGAACTCCTTTTTATCTTGAATCTATATCCCCTTTGACTCTTCAGGCTCTCATTAACAAGAAACGGAAGGCTCCCAGTGCCAATTTGATTATGCTTTGCTTCTACACATATCAGAGAGTTTTTGGAAGCTGTCAAATATGAAGGTATGCCACTACACTAGCTCTGTGCCAGTAAAATCATTGGTCTCGAGATTCTATCTGTTATGAATTATTGAAACCACTCACTGACGACGGTGGCCCTGCATGTGTTATATTTGCAGAAAATGGTACTGAAAGTGGCGATTGAGAACGAGAAAAGAAAGAGAATGGCTATGAGGGCTGTTGCAACGGTTGAAGGTTAATATTATCCTTTGCAATTCTCATTACAAAGAATTGGGTTTGGAGTAGTGATATAATATTTGATTGCAGGGGTAGAGTCCGTTGTAGTTGATATGAAGTAGAGGAAGATAACTATGATTGGAGAAGCAGATCCTGTGCTTCTGGCAAAGAAACTGATGAAACTCGAATTCACAGAGCTGTTGAGCGTGGGTTCTGCCAATGAAGAGAAGGCGGTTGCGGAGACTCCAACAGTCGTGTATCATCATCAACTGAATCGCAATTATGTGCACGGGCCATATGAAGGATACTCGTCATACACTGTTGTGAGAGATGAGGATCCCAATGGCTGCACCATCTGTTAGATCTATCTCGTCCTCTTTCTTCTGTATGGTGGGAAGTAAAAGCATCGGGGCAACAAATGCTGGTCTCAAAGGAATTTCAGGAGCAGGGGGGAATTAGTTACCTTAAGCGGTAGTGGGCCAATGAGGGATTACTTACCTCCATTAAATGTGCAGATGCATGTATTAGGCCTCTAACCATGTATTGCATTTGACATCACCAAAGGATGTTCAGTGGCTGGTTGAACGGAAGCATGGGGTAAACAGTTGACAAAACCCCAGCAATAGATTCTGGTAGGAATCACAACTCTGTTTATAGTTACCCTTCGATCTTTTTTCCACTATATCCGAGGGGTGTCTGTGTTTCTTGATTGACTCAGAATTTTAGAAAATCTTCAATTGCGCTGGATCAAACAAAACTATGATTTGTTTTTGCTAGGTTGCAAGAAGGCTGCATAAATGTTTTTATTGGTGTTTTATCACTACGGTTTTGGGTTTGAATTTGAGGAGTTCGTTGTAGTGGACGCTGGTACTAAGAAAAAACAGTATTGATGAATAATGTATAAGTATTTTTCGATAATGTAAGTGAAATTTTATTTCTCACTCGTTGATCCAAGTACACATGGATTTCCTTTATTTGTCTTGGAATGGACCACACCGTTTTACGTATTGGCAAGGCCTAAAGAAACTTTGCAATTTAAAAAAATTGATATATTTTGGGTATGAAGATTCAACTTTATATAAAAAAATGGAGTTCATTACCACTTTTTATAAAATTGAAATTATAGTAAGAATAGTTAGAATCTTTTTAAGATTGTGATGGGTTTAATATCTAATATTTAAATATTCAAATTAGCATCATGCACACTATAGGATAAAATTTTAAACTAAAATTGGTTTAAGTAGAAGGAAAATTAAACTAATTAATGGAGAAATAACAAGAGATTGAAATTGGGTGTTGGAACAAGACATGGAAGAGGTCAAAAAGAATTTTTGGAACTTTAGTCATACCACTATTATTGACCTCAAAATTAAGGAGCTAAAGTGGAAGATTGGTTCCTCACCATTTCAAATGCAAACATGGATATCCAACCAATCAAAGACAAAATGAATAAGCTTCTCAAAGTGAAGCATAGACACAACAAACGAGCTCTAAACCTTATCATAGTTGGGTAGGATAAGATAATTGATGAAAAGGTAGAAATTTATGCATCATGACTTCTATTGCACCTTTAGAATTTTCACTTCACACTTGAGCTTTCCCAAATCTAATCCAAAACTTTAGCATTAGGGTTGATCTACTATATTAATTTACAGTAGCAATTAATGGACAATATTTTAGTTCCCTTCAACCCAACACACTAAGCATCCCAAGAGAAAAGATACAATGTGCCAACAAGTTTCAACACTAAGGGCACACTTTTCCAAGCATACACCAAATTAGATATCACTTTATTTACAAAAGTAAATCTTCTCTCATATCTTCTAGATATCTGTTAAATCACTTAGCAATTTCATCCCTATGTTATGTCAAATTGGCATGAACAAGAATTGCTAGAAATTACCCAATGGGGAAGACAATTCAATCTAAAAATCAAATCTACAATTACACAATTTTGGATAGCTAGAAATTATATATATATAATAGAATAAATGAAGTACACTTGTACATACTAGTAACTTATCACAAGATGATGCAATATTCAAGCTCTCCAAAACCCTAGCTACAGTAACGATGAAAACCTTAGCCACCACCAAAGATCCATAACAAGAAAGCATCAATGTTAGCAAGTCTGCATTGGCTCCAACCTTAACCATTTTTCATCACACAAGTACATGGAAAGAAAACTCTAGTGTTATCCTCGAAATATACATGTACATATGAGGGTTTGAATCCTCAAACTCTAGGTCTTCAACTCTAGCCTCAACACAAGCACTCAAACCTCCATGGAACATCACTGTTGAGTCTTATTCCAAGCAAGGATTCACACCAAGCTCAAGAATCATCAAAATAATCTCTCTGTGATCTTTTCCCTAGCCTTGTATCCCACAAGAATAAGACTCCACAATCATGCAAGGAGTTAGCTCCACTCTCCAAGTCATCTAGTAGGGCAGAAACCCTATCTCTACAATAGGAGCCATAAGATCCATCATCATCTCTCACATAATGTTTTTCTATATGATTTGCATGTATAACACGAACCCTAGCATCACAAGAGAAAACCTTAGCATCACATAGGAGCCATCTCTCCATGAACCTCCAGGACATCTCTCTTTCCCCTTGTCATCACCTAAGGTTTCATCATGAACACTATCACTATAAAAAGTACAAAGAAAAGAGTATAGTGATCAATGATCAATACAAGAGCACTCTCCTCCCTCATATATACAATATGCGAGGGAACCTAACATAAAATAAGGACATAATTCCATACAAGTCTCCAACAAGGAAACCCCACATGGAGCTCTCTACAATAAAATGATGTACATCACCAAACTAGGGTTTATCACCCAACCCCCAAAGTGAAATTCCCTTTAAACATGATTCTCCTTAGGCTCAATATACCTCCTCCAACAAGGCGTGTCACTTCTCTAACTGTGTTCCACATGTCCTATCATGTGCCCAACACTACTCTCATGTGTGCCAATGTGGTCACTAAGCTCGAATGCTCCTCCTCAACATATTTGTTTGATTGCATCACTAACCTCCATGAAGTGTGCTCCTTATCCCGAGCATCCTCAAGTGAACTGTCGAACCTTCAAGGTATATATCACATGGTCCCAAGATACAATGGATATGTTCTCTCCTCCAGGTGCTCAGGTTTCCTCCTCCTAGGTAGGTAACTCCCTTCATCGAGCAACTAACTCCCCCATTGTGTGAAACCAATGGATTAGTCATAATGTCGATTAGGGAAATAACCTCTTAGTTAAGGACACCATTCTAGCACTCTAACCAAGGTCAAGCATCCACACAAACTAAGCCATTCATATGTTCATGAAGCATTCACAAGGGGCTAAGAGACCTATCACTCTATTAACAAGGTGAAAACAATTTGAAGTAACCCTAAAAACTAGAAAATAGTTTTGAAGGATCTTCAGTGGCATGAGCATGTGCATGTATTAGGCCTACAATAACATCACCAAAGGATATTCAATGGCTAGTTTAAGGGAAGCATGGGGTAAACAACCAGCAAAATCCCAACAATAGATTCTGGTGGGAATCACAAATCTGTTAATAATTACCCTTCGATTGTTTTCCCACTATATCTAATTTTTTTGTTTGTGTCTCTTGATCAACCTAAAATTTTAGAAAAACTTCAATTACATCGGATCAAACAAAATTATGATTTTCTTTTACCGGGTTGCAAGAAGGTTTCATAAAGCATGTTCTATTGTTGTTTTATCACTACATGGGAGGTTGTTTCATGGTCGTCCATCTCTCATGCCATACCATAGAATCCATACCATGGATAGCGTTCACCTTCCTACGAAGTCATCTGATGTGGTGTCTCTCGACGTTTAAGCCAACTGATGTAGGGAGATGCGATGCAATGCACACTTTAATGTCGCTCCTCGTCCCTACATCCTCCGTTTCAATTTTTTGTAAAATCTCCACTCCCGCTCCTTTTATGCTTAGTTCTAGTTTATTTGAAAACTCAAATTGAGCATAAAATGAGCGAGAGTTTGCACCATGTAAAAGTCGGTGATGGTCTCTTCCTTGGCATTTTTTTTCGTATGTTTCGTTTCTACCTTTTCCCAAGAAATCTGAGATGAATTATCAGCGACACATCAAGTTCTAGATGTGGAGGCAGCCTTGAAGCTCAGGATTGCTCCATCCAAGTTTAGTGCCCAAGAATGGAGCGAGACAGTGCAGAGGGAAGAGAGAAACATCATTTTTCTCTAGGTAGTTCACAGAGACTCATTGAGAAGCAACAACAACACAAGCACGGTGAAGGAGATATTGCGGGAGATATTGAAGCGAGATACTGTAAGAGTCAATTCTATCAATGCCCGCGTGAAGCTTACTACAATGGGCATCAACAAAGCCGAGATGAAGCCATTGAATGGTTCCATCATCGATGCAAGGTTCGATGCCAAGGACTTCAACAACTCTATAATCTCTGGTCTGACATAGGGATACTTCACAAGGTTGGGAGTTGGCACCCCGCCTTGCTATACTTACATGGTACTAAATATTGGTAGCAATATAATGTGGATTCAATGTTTGCCTTGTGCTAAGTTCTATGGCTAGATCGATTCATTATTCAATCCTCCTGCTTCATCGACATAAGAAAAGGTTCCATGTGTGACTCCGTTGTGCAAGAAACTAGACATCAGTGGCTGCATAAACTATAGGTATTGTGAATACCAGGTCTCCTATGGGGATGGGTCTTTCACAGTGGGTGATTTCTTCATAGTGGGTGATTTCTCCACATAAACGCTCACATTCAGAGGCCAAGTGATTAGGAGAGTGGCTCTCGGTTGTGGCCATGACAACTAAGGGATTTTTATTGGAGCTGATGGGATTTTGGGTCTGGGCCGAGGCTCGCTCTCATTTCCATCTTAGACCGAAGCTCAGTTCAACAAATGATTTTCTTATTGTTTACTCGACAAGAGCGTGTATGGAATGGATAGTTCCCTAATCTTAGGCAGAGCTACAATACCCAAATATGCAATTTTTATACCGCTCTTGAGAAACCCGAGGCTCGATACATTCTACTATGTTGAACTAGTGAGAATAAGCATCGGCGGGAGAAGGCTCACCTCCATTCCGGCCTCTGTGTTTCAGATGGATGCGACTGGAAATGGCAGAGTCATTATCGATTCTAGGACCTCTATGACGCATTTGGTTGATTCTTCTTATACTTCAATGAGGGATGCTTTTAGGGTCAGGACTGGGAACCTAAAGTCCGCAGGTGGGTTTTCTCTGTTTGATACTTGCTATGATTTATGGGGGATAAAATTTGTGAAGGTCCCCACGTTGTTCTTTCATTTCCAGGGCGGTGCCGATATCTCTCTGCCTACTACTAATTATCTCATCCTCGTGGATAGTTTCATGACTTTTTTCTTTTCCTTTGCTGGGAACACTGGTGGGCTCTCCATTATTGGCAACATTCAACAACAAGGGTACCATGTAGTGTTTGATAGTCTGGCAAATCGTGTAGGATTTAAATCTGGTTCATGCCTAGCTTAGGAGAGCTTGTTTATTTGATTTTTATTTTTACTTGTATTGTCTACCTAACCTAATCTCTTCTCATATACCGTCCCCTGCTACTATTCTTAATATTATTGAAAACGTTATTTGGGTTAAAAGATTCATACATTGTCCAATACCCATGAACCACATTATATCCTTAGGATAGTGTATCAACAAAAAATTGGTAGGTTTCCTTGAAGAAGCCTCTTCCATGTTAAGTAACATCATTCACCTAAGGCTACTAAATTTTGGGCATCTAATCCTTTGGGAACAAATCATTTTGATCAAAATTGGTTCCTTAAATTAGATTTCCTACTAAAGCACATCCAAGAGAAAACCTAGGTCTAAATAACTTCAATATTTAGAAGGATTTCATATGTTTATTCTCCCCCATGGAAATTAAAATTGACTTTTTATTTTCATAGGAGACAACAACCTTTTGTTTCTTTGAGTTATCACATTAGCAGGGATTTTAAGGTAGAATATGGTGTTTCTTGATCGATCCTAAGAGGAAACATCTAGAAGGATGAGGTGGACAGAGAGGTGACATGGTTCCCCAGCCCCTAAGACATGGTAAACAAGGTTCCCACTAAGAAATAAAATATGGTAAAAAAGGTTCCCACTAAGTAATAAAATATGCCCTTGTTGTTGTTAGTGGGAAAAACAATTGCTTAGTTGATGTGGAATTAAAATTATGAACTCTATAGGAGATTATAATTTAAGTACTTATGGACTGATAAACTATGTTAGAATATTGAACTTGGATAGAAGTGACTTTACATATGATGTAATTAATTGTCATATAGAATGAGTTTATTTTAAACAACATTAGCACATATAAACTACAACATTATCTATGAGCATTAGGATATCTTCACCTATACCATTCTCTTTAGGTCGGAAGATCTTTTTTTCAAATAAATTAGCTAAACACTAAGATTATCCTTAAAATATAGATGTGCATTACAAAGAAGGGAAAATAAAGTCATGTGTGAAGAGTCTTAATGCATTCTCTTTATGGAACCAATTCAAAGTTGCAATGATTTAGTAAAATATTTGAACATAAATTAATTTATTCATCAGTGCAAAGAAGACCTTATAAAAAATACATTAGCACCGAGATTTGGTTGAGTGCCCATATGTCCATGAACAGAAATATTACTATGTTATCTCTAATTTTAAAACATGTTTAGCTCATAGTGGAGTTGAATATTCAATCTCTCACAATGAAGGAAAGGAAGGGAAGGATGAGTTTGGAAAGAGATAATTTAAGAGAAACAAAGTCAATATAAATATGAAAATAAAGACATCTAGTTCTTTGATAGTGAACAATAGTATATATGGAAGACTTCATTTAATATCAATACTAAGAACTTAGGTTCTATATTTTTTTTTCTCTAAATGTTTTGGTGTATTTTTGCAGTATTACTCTGTATGCAGTGATTCATTGCAATATACATGTGTTTTAACATTTAATATTGTTAAATTGTGAATATGTACAAAACTCCCATTTCCTTCCAGTAAAGACACAAAATAAATTCTTTACCTTGAACAAGTCTCACAACTCCAAATAAAATGAAGATCATGGTCTTGAGAGACAACATACTTGGCATTTATAGGTGACAAAGCTTAACCAGGAAAACAAATGCAATAGGATTGAAATGAAAAACATTATTAAGTGCTCCAATTATATTTTAAATATAGTGATATAGGTCAAGTAATGATGTTATAGATTGTAGGCTATGTCCTATGGAACTATGACCTATGAAACTATGACCTCTGGGACTATGACCTATGGAACTATGGTCTTTGGAATTGTGACCTGTGGAACTATGACCTATGGAACTACGCCCTCTGGAACTATGATCTATGGAACTATGACCTGGGAATTACGCCCTCTAGAACTATGACCTCTGGAACTATGACCTGTGGAACTATGCCCTCTAGAACTATGACCTATGGAACTACGCCCTAGTATATATACTTAATATAGTGCATATATCAATATACATACTAGTTACCTTACCTGCAACAACCTTTTGAGATTGAGACATATTCTTCAGACTATGTTGTGGGCACAATTCTCTCTCGACACATACATCCTATGGCCTATCATAGTGAGACACAATCATATATTGTCCATAAGTACCCCACTTATAACAAAGAAATGTACTCCATTGTACAATCCTGCTGCCAATGAAGGAATTACATTCTTGGGAAGGAAACAATCACTACATTAACCATAAGCCTCTGCAATTCATGCAGACATAAGGAAAATTGAAAAATAACCACCATCATAAGTGGTCCACATATTTAAAGAAGTTCCATCTCAACATCAATTATAAGACAGAGAGCATGAACCATGTTGCTCACTTTCTGTAGTTGTTGATCAATTTTCCAAGATGGCAATTTTGGCCGTCTGCAAGAAGAGCATCACAATGGAGGCAACTACCAAGCTCTTCTTCGAACAAGTGTGGGTACATTTTGGGGTGCCACAAACCATTGTCTTAGATTGGGACAACTGGTTCCTCAACACATTGGGACAACTGGTTCCACAACATAAGCTCTATATACGGAAGAGATCTTTCATATATGTGCATTTTGGCTTCCGTAAATGCACATATATGGAAGCTCTCTTCCATATATGCACAATTTGTCTTCCGTATATGTGCATTTTGGCTTCCATAAATGCACATTTATGGAAGCCAAAATGTGCATATATGGAAGAGAGATTTACGGAAGTCAAAATGTGCATATATGGAAGCTCTCTTCCGTATATGCGCATTTTGGCTTTCGTAAATGCGCATTTTGGCTTCCGTATATGGACATTTTTTCCTTCCGTAAATACGCATATACAGAAGCTCTCTTCCATATATGCGCATTTTGTCTTCCGTATATGCGCATCTATGGAAGCTATAATGCACATATACGGAAGCTCTCTTCCATATATACACATTTTGGCTTCCGTAAATGCGCATATACAGAAGCCAAAATGTGCATATAAGGAAGAGAGATTTCATATATGCACATTTTGGCTTACGTATATGTGCATTTACGGAAGCTAAAATGTGCATATATGGAAGCTATCTTCCATATATGTGCATTTATGGAAGCCAAAATGCACATATACGGAAGCTATCTTCCATATATATGCATTATGTCTTCCATATATGCGCATTTTGGCTTCCATAAATGCGTATATACGAAAGCTCTATATGCGCATTCTATATTCCGTATTTGCGCATTTTGGCTTCCGTAAATGCGCATTTTGGCTTCTGTAAATGCATATATACGAAAGCTCTCTTCTGTATATGCACATTTTTCTTTCCGTATATGTGCATTTTAGCATCCGTAAATGTGCAATTACGGAAGCCAAAATGCACATATACAGAAGAGAGAGTTATGGAAGCCAAAAATGTGCATATACAAAAGCTCTCTTTCGTATATGCACATTTTGGCTTCCATAAATGCGCATTTTGTCTTCCATAAATGCACATTTTTTCCTTCCATAAATGCGCGCATATATGGATGCTCTCTTCTGTATATGCGCATTTTTTCTTCCGTATATGCACATTTACAGAAGCTCTCTTCTGTATATAGAGATTATGTATATGCACATTTTGTCTTTCATAAATGTGCATATACAGAAGCCAAAATTCACATATACAGAATCTCTCTTCCGTATATGCGCATTTTGACTTCCGTATATGAACATTTTTTCCTTCCGTAAATGCGCATATACGGAAGCCAAAATGCACATATATGGAAGAGAGCTTTCGCATATGCGCATTTTGGCTTTCATATATGTGCATTTAAGGAAGCCAAAATGCTCATATATGGAAGATATCTTTCGTATATGCACATTCTATCTTCTGTACATGCGCATTCTATCTTCCGTACATGCACATTTTGGCTTCTGTAAATGCACATATACATAAGCTCTATATACGAAAGAGAGCTTCCATATATGCGCATTTTGGCTTCTATAAATGCGCATATACTGAAGGAAAAATGTACATATATGGAAGATATCTTCCATAAATACGCATTTTTTTTTTCCGTAAATGCGCATTTTTCCTTCTGTAAATGCGCATATACAAAAGCTCTCTTCCGTATATGCACATTTTTCCTTCCGTAAATGTGCATTTACGAAAGCCAAAATGCGCATATATGGAAGAGAGATTTAAGGAAGACAAAATGTGCATATACGGAAGCTCTCTTCTGTATATGAGCATTTTTTCTTATGTATATGTACATTTATGAAAGATCTCTTCCGTATATAGAGCTTCCGTATATGCGCATTTTGGCTTTCGTAAATGTGCATATACAAAGCCAAAATGCACATATATGGAAGCTCTCTTCTGTATATGCGCATTTTGGATTCTGTATATGCACATTTTTTCCTTCCATAAATGTGCATATACGAAATCTCTCTTTTGTATATGCGCATTTTGTCTTCCGTATATGCACATATATGGAAGAGAGTTTCCGTATATGTGCATTTTGGATTCTGTATATGCACATTTACGGAAGCCCAAATGCGCATATACAAAAGATCTATATATGGAAGAGAGCTTCCGTAAATGCGTATTATGGCTTCCGTAAATATGCATATATGGAAGAGAGCTTCTGTATATGCGCATTTATGGAAGGAAATAATTCACATATACGAAAGCCAAAATGTGCATTTACGGAAGCTATCTTCCATATATGCGCATTCTATCTTCTATATATGTGCATTTTCGCTTCCATAAATGCGCATATACGAAAGCCAAAATGTGCATATAAGGAAGCTCTATATATGGAAGAGAGCTTTCGTATATGCGCATTTTGTCTTCTGTAAATGCGCATATACGAAAGACAAAATGTACATATACAGAAGAAAGCTTCCATAAATGCATATTTTTGTTTTTCGTAAATGCACATTTTTTCCTTCTGTAAATGCACATATACAGAAGCTCTCTTCCATATATGCACATTTTGTCTTCCGTATATGCGCATTTTGACTTCCTTAAATGCGCATATACGAAAGCCAAAATGCACATTTACGGAAGCCAAAATGCGCATATACGGAAGAGAGCTTCCATATATGCACATTTTGGCTTTCGTAAATCTCTCTTCCGTATATGCACATTTTGGCTTTCGTAAATGCGCATATACGGAAGCCAAAATGCACATATAAGGATCACAAAATTTGCATATACGGAAGAGAGCTTCTGTATATGTGCATTTACGAAAGGAAAAAATGCACATTTACAGAAAACAAAAATACGTATTTATGGAATCTCTCTTTTGTATATGTACATTTTTCCTTTTGTATATGTGAATTTATGGAAGGAAAAATGCATATATACTCCTTGCATAACTTACAGAAGAGAAAGAATTGAAACTTGTTCAATTCTTCACAAATTCATTCATTCACGATGAACCTCATACATCCACAAAATTCATAACAACAGTAAAACTGTAAAACAATATCAACACTGTACAATTGGATAAATTCTCCTTTGTTTTATTCATTCCCAAAAACCATGATTACAACTACTATCTCTTACAAACAATACAATGAGAAAATAACTTTTCTAAGGACTGAGAGCCTTCTTCACTCCTCTTCCTCCTATCTAAGTTCTATGACCTTCTAATCTAGCAGTTACCTACTCAGCTTAATTAAATGCAACCTAATGACTAATAAGGGATAATTTACTACACTTGTAATATTTTATAGTCGTGTAAGGATTTACAATGATCCTCCATTTCAAACGATGGCCCGACTTTACATACAACTAATTTAATTAATGAGAAATTCAATAAAAATATCCATACCACTACCAAGCTGGTTAAGAGTTGGTTTGGTTCTTTCAATGTGTTGAGGTGTCAATTTTGCTTCCACTTTCGCTTTTCTTAATTTGATAGCGATTATCCTGCATCACTACGCCCTCTAGAGCTATGACCTTTGGAACTATGACATTTGTAACTATGATCTATGGAACTTTGACTTGTGGAACTATGACCTGTGAAACTATTACCTATGGAACTACACCTTATGGAACTATGACCTGCAAAACTATTCCCTCTAGAACTATGACCTATGGAACTATGACCTATGGAACTATGACCTTTGGAACTATGACATCTATAACTGTGACCTCTGGAACTATGCCCTCTAGAAAGATGACCTCTAGAACTATGACCTTTGGAACTATGACATATGGAACTAGGACCTATGGAACTGTGACATGTGGAACTATGACCTATGGAACTACACCCTCTCGAACTATGACTTGTGGAACTATGCCCTCTATAACTATGACCTCTGGAGCTATGACATGTGGAACTACACCCTCTAGAACTATGACCTATGGAACTACGCCCTTTGGAACTATGACCTCTATAACTATGAAATATGGAACTACGTCCTCTAGAACTATGACTTGTGGAACTGTGACCTGTGGAACTATTACCTATGGAAATACACCCTCTAGAACTATGACCTCTCGAACTACGCCCTCTGGAACTATGACTTCTGGAAATTTGACCTGTGGAACTACGCCCTCTAGAACTATGACCTTTGGAACTATGACCTTTAAAACTATGACCTATGGAACTATGACATGTGGAACTGTGAATTGTGGAACTATGACCTCTGGAACCATGCCCTATGGAACTATGATCTCTGGAACTATGACCTGTGGAACTATGCCCTCTATAACTATGACTTGTGGAACTATGACCTATGGAACTATGCCCTCTGGAACTATGACCTATGGAACTACACCCTATGGAACTATGACCTCTAGAACTATGACCTTTGGAACTATGCCCTCTAGAACTATGACCATTGGAACTATGCCCCTTATGAACTATGATAGGTCATAGTTCCAAAGGTAATAGTTCCAAAGGGCATAGTTCCAAAGGTCATAGTTCTAGAGGTCATAGTTCCAGAGGGCATAGTTCGATAGGTCATAGTTCGAGAAGGCACAGTTCCATAGGTCATAGTTCCACAGGTCATAGTTCTAGAAGGCATAGTTCCAGAGGTCATAATTCCATAGGGCATGGTTCTAGAGGTCATAGTTATAGAGGGCATAGTTCCACAGGTCATAGTTCCATAGGTCACAGTTTCACATGTCATAGTTCCATAGTTCATAGTTCCAAAAGTCATAGTTCCACAGGTCAAAGTTCCAGAAGTCATAGTTCTAGAGGAAGTAGTTCAAGAGGTCATAGTTCAAGAGGGCATAGGTTTAGAAGTCATAGTTCCATAGGTCACAGTTCCATAGGTCATAGTTCCAAAGGTCATAGTTCCAGAGGTCATAGTTCCATAGGGTGTAGTTCTAGAGGTCATAGTTCCCGAGGTCATACTGCAGAGCTGGATGAGCTTCTCTGAATTCTTCCAATTTCTTATGAGCAAGGTTATCAAGCCCTAGAACAATAATTATCTAATTTTTTTCAAATTTGAATTTTTATATAAATATAATAAATGAACATTCAAATTATAATAAAAATAAATGAACTACGCCCTTTGGAACTATGATCTGTGGAACTACGCCCTCTATAACTATGACCTTTGTAACTATGCCCTCTTGAACTACACCCTTTGGAACTATGACCTCTGGAACTACACCCTTTGGAACTACGCCTCTGGAACTATGACCTGTGGAACTATGACCTGTAGAACTATGCCCTCTGGAACTATGACCTCTAGAACTACACCCTCTAGAACTACACCCTTTGGAACTATGACCTGTGGAACTACGTCCTCTGGATCTATGACCTGCGGAACTATGCCCTCTGGAACTGCGCCCCTAGAACTATGACCTCTGGAGCTATGCCCTCTAGAACTATGACCTGTGGAACTACGCCCTCTGGAACTACACCTCTGGAACTATGACCTCTGCAACTATGACCTCTGCAACTACGCCCTCTGGAACTATGACCTCTGGAACTACGCCCTCTAGAACTACGCCCTTTGGAACTATGACCTGTGGAACTACGCCCTCTGGAACTATGACCTCTGGAACTACGCCCTCTGGAACTACGCCCTTTGGAAATATGACCTGTGGAACTACGCCCTCTAGAACTATGACCTGTGGAACTACGAACTTTGGAACTACGCCCTTTGGAACTATGACCTCTGGAACTATGCCCTCTGGAACTACGCCCTTTGGAACTATGACCTTTGGAACTATGCCCTCTGGAACTATGACCTATGGAATTGTGACCTGTGGAACTATGACCTGTGGAACTACACCCTCTAGAACTATGCCCTCTGGAACTACGCCCTTTGGAACTATGACCTGTGGAACTATGCCCTCTGGAACTACACCTCTCGAACTATGAATTATGGAACTATGTCGTATGGAACTACGCCCTCTGGAATTGTGACCTATGGAACTATGCCCTATGGAACTACGTGCTCTGGAACTATGACCTCTGGAACTACACCCTCTCGAACTATGCCCTTTAGAACTATGACTTGTGGAACTATGCCCTCTAGAACTATGACCTGTGGAATTGTGACTTGTAGAACTATGACCTGTGGAACTACGCCCTCTAGAGCTATGACCTTTGGAACTATGCCCTTTGGAACTATGACCTATGGAACTACGCCCTTTGGAACTACGCCTCTGGAACTATGACCCGTGGAACTATGCCCTCTGGAACTATGACCTTTGGAACTATGCCCTATGGAACTACGCCCTTTGGAACTATGACCTGTGAAACTATGCCCTGTGGAACTACGCCTCTGGAACTATGACCTCTATAACTATGTCCTCTAGAACTACGCCCTGTGGAAATACACCCTCTAGAATTGTGACCTTTGGAACTACACCCTATGGAACTACGCCCTCTGGAACTATGAACTTTGGAATTACACCTCTGGAACTACACCCTTTGGAACTATGACCTTTGGAACTATGCCCTCTGGAACTATGCCCTTTGGAACTATGACCTTTGGAACTATGCCCTCTAGAACTATGACCTGTGGAATTGTGACCTATGGAACTATGACCTATGGAACTACGCCCTCTGGAACTATGACCTCTGGAACTACGCCCTTTGGAACTATGACCTATGGAACTACACCCTCTGGAACTACGACCTATGGAACTACGCTCTTTGGAAATATGACCTCTGGAACTATGCCCTCTAGAACTACGCCCTTTGTAACTATGACCTTTGGAACTACGCCCTCTAGAACTATGACCTATGGAACTATGACCTGTGGAACTACGCCCTCTAGAACTATGACCTCTGGAGCTACGCCCTTTGGAACTACGCCCTTTGGAACTATGACATGTGGAACTACGCCCTCTGGAACTACACCTCTGGAACTATGACCTCTGGAACTACGACCTTTAGAACTATGACCTTTGGAACTATGACCTTTGGAACTAAGCCCTTTGGAACTATGACCTGTGGAATTGTGACCTGTGGAACTATGACCTATGGAGCTACACCATCTTGAACTACGCCCTTTGGAACTACGCCCTTTGGAACTATGACCTGTGGAACTACGCCCTCTAGAACTACGCCTCTGGAACTATGACCTCTGGAACTACGCCGTTTGGAACTACGCCCTCTGGAACTATGCCCTCTGGAATTGTGACCTCTAGAACTACACCCAGTGGAACTACACCCTCTGGAACTATGACCTCTAGAACTATGCCCTCTGGAACTACGCCCTTTGGAACTAAGACTTATGGAACTATGCCCTCTAGAACTATGACCTGTGGAATTGTGACTTGTATAACTATGACCTATGGAACTAATCCCTCTGGAACTACGCCTCTAGAACTATGACCTCTAGAACTATGCCCTCTAGAACTATGACCTCTGGAACTACGCCCTCTGGAACTACGCCCTTTGGAGCTATGACCTGTGGAACTACGCCCTCTGGAACTACACCTCTGGAGCTATGAGCTCTATAACTATGCCCTCTGGAACTACGCCCTCTAGAATTGTGACCTCTAGAACTACGCCCTATGGAACTATGCCCTTTGGAACTATGACCTGTGGAACTACGCCCTCTCAAAATACGCCCTTTGGAACTATGACCTGTGGAACTACGGCCTCTAGAACTATGACCTGTGGAATTGTGACCTGTGGAACTATGATCTATGGAACTACGCCCTCTGGAACTATGACCTTTGGAACTACAACCTTTGGAACTATGACCTGTGGAACTACGGCCTCTGGAACTATGCCTCTAGAACTACGACCTCTGGAAATACGCCCTTTGGAACTATGCCCTTTGGAACTATGACCTCTGGAACTACACCCTCTCAAACTATGACCTGTGGAACTACACCCTCTAGAACTATGACCTGTGGAATTGTGACCTGTGGAACTATGACCTGTGGAACTACACCCTCTGGAACTATGACCTCTGGAACTACACCCTCTGGAACTACACCCTTTGTAACATGACATGTGGAACTACGCCCTCTGGAACTATGCCTCTGGAACTATGCCCTCTAGAACTACGCCCTTTGGAACTATGACCTATGGAATTATGCCCTCTGGAACTACGCCTCTAGAACTATGACCTCTGGTACTACGCCCTCTGGAACAATTCCCTTTGGAAGTTGGAACTGTGACCTGTGGAACTAATCCCTTTGGAACTATGACCTATGGAACTATGCCCTTTAGAACTAGGCCCTCTGGAACTATGACCTGTGGAATTGTGACCTCTAGAACTATGCCCTATGGATAGCCTAACATTCTGTTGATTGTCTTTTTATTTCTGCAGGAGCTGTTTATCGATAGAATGGAGACATCAAAAAATGTGCTAGAATGGGAAATGAGTGAGCTACTCAGATATCCCCATGCAATTCAAAGATTGCGGGAGGAAATTGAATCTGTAGTTGTCCAACATGGTAAAGTAAATGAGTCAAATATGGAAAACATGGTATACCTACAATATGTGGTGAAACAAACGCTACAATTATACCCATCGTTGTGGCTAGCACTTCCCCATGCGTCTGTATAGGCTGTCACTATGGGTGAGTACTATATACCTAAAAAAACAATGGTAATCATAAACTTGTGGGCTATATGAATGGATCCTATTGTGTGGGGGGAAGACGCTTCAGAATTCAAGATGGAGAGATTTCTGCGGGTGGAAGAACATGGTATGGATTTATCAAGAGGTCAATCAGACTTCAGAATGCTTCCATTCAAGATAAGAAGGAGAAGATTCCTAGGATATGCCATGGTTATTCTTACGATTGAGTTTGCATTGGCTCAGTTGTTGCATACTTTTGATTGAAGAGTTGAAGGTGATCCATCACGGCTGGATATGAAGGAATCATGTGAAACCATGATGCCAAGGAAAGCTCCACTATTTTCTTATCCAAGATTGAGGCAACCTTGTTGCCTTTAGAAACCCTTAAACTATCTATCTGTGTACAATGTAAGGGAGGGGGAAGCTTCACTCATAATATATTTTATAGAATCGTTAAAGTTGAATATCAACCATGGGGAGTGAGGGTAGATTGATATTTTTTTTTGCCTACAAACTTGCCAAATTGTTAGTCATGCCTAATAACTTGATATTGGAGAGGAATCAAGATTAGGGTGTCGGGGCTCCTAGATTTGGTGATTTCATTGACAATATATTTCTACGAGATGATTATTGGCACAGTTTGCATTGATATGGAAAACACCAAAGACATAAACATTTATCTAGGGCTCAAACAAGGGAACCTAATCTACCCTACACTCTATGTTCTATATTGATGAATTAGGTGAGTTTGATTTAAAATATGTAGGTGATATAGGTGGTTACCTTCTCATAGCAATTGGAATTTTTATTTTATTGTTTTCATGAAACTTTTTTTTATTTTTTTATCTTGTGTAGTTTTGGCCTCCAAAATCAAACAAATTCTTTCTACTCAATTTATGATGAACATTCTTGCAGGTTATCCTTAGTAAAATAGTATGACCTTTAATATGTTTGAAAATGAGACATTCAATATTTTTTTTTTTAGAAATAACAAGTGGACCAAGTGGCAACAAGGTGTACTCTTGCTTTGTGAAATTTGGAAAATCCTTTGAAACAATCCCTAGGCACTTATTATTTGAGAATCTTAAGGTGTTGAATATTTCTATATTGGGTGATTTGATTTGTAATGTATCTATATGTTGTGATTGTTGTCACGATTTGGACGAAAATGGGCAACATAGAAGACATCCACAACAATATAGGGTTAAAACAAGCATGCTTATAAACCCCAAACCCTATGCTCATTTTTCATAGAAAAATTATTCTCTTATATTTGTATTATTGTTTTTCATACCTATAATTTTTTTAAGCAAGCATCTAATAATCTCAAAGAAGGAAAATTTTAGATATTTTGGCATGCTTGACTTCCGAGTGTTGTGTGACATTTAACTAGATTAACTTACATGGGTGCTATCTATAATGCTATCTAACATAAGAGGTAGCTACACCTATTATTTGATCTTTTTAAGAGAATAAATCAATCAATGACATCCATTGCATTGGGGTCTACTAGGTGGCATCCTATGTAGATTTTGGATGAYATGTGAATTGGAAATATATTMTATATTGAATACATAAATAYAATARATRCATTGGACATCTATTCAATATTGAATATATATRAATACAAATAAKATGTTTACAATGTGGAATCAACTATTCATTTTTTTAAATTATGAACACCACAATCATTGATGTGAAACTTTTTACAAACTAACACATATGTTGCTAACGGAAGGAATTATATGAAATCATCTTGACAAGAGATATTAAATCTTTATATGTGTGTATTAGGCATTTTTATAGGGTAACACCTAGGTTGTAAGAATACAAACATATTGTGCTCATAGGAATTCTTCCTATTAAGATAAATAATATTGTTGTACAAAGTTCCATAATCCTCATGCATGAGGTATGACAGTGGGAAAGCTTCTGCAACAAGTTCAAAAATGTTGTAAACTATCACTTATGAATCATGAGGAGACATGGGAACACTATCGAATCATATAAACCACACATAAGAAATAATTAGATATTCACAAAAATGACACAATAAACTATATAGAAAACTAGTCATTTATGTGTGTGTTGGTGTGTGTGTGTAACCAATGAAGCATGGAGATATGATTTCATACTAACCTCTTCCATGAAAATATCATGTATAGGGGCCACCATCGACCCATAAAAAATTTCCTACATTTTGAGCATCAATGAGAATCACATGAAGTGGGATTGGACTTGCTAGTTTGACATTGTGACCTTTCTTGGATAGACTCTATTGCATGGCTTAAAGGTTCAAATGATCTCTCACGATCATTTGAGGATACATCCTGGTGGGACAAAGCAATGAACATTATATTCTCTAGTAAGCTAAGGATTAAGGTGAAAATCAAATTCTGGGGCTAGCAGAATTATTCGAGATGGAACGTTATTTGGTAGGGGGGTTATGCCTCTACCTAGGAGGGTGAGGCCCTATCAATGCGCTAGAATTGGCATTTTGATAATCTTGCATAGGAATGTAACCAATCCCCTAGAATTCACCAATGTGAAAGTAGTTGAAATGGTGACCTAAAACAAATCCAACCAACAATTTTCTAAGGAAATGCAATGGAAACTCAATGCTACAATAGGGAGGATTCTAAAAAATGTAAACCACCTCTTGATATAATGGTCTATAAAAGGTTGGTATGTACACCAATCCATGAAAATATTTTTATTTTTCACAAGAGGGTGTAAATTAGTTCTGTGGTCAATCAACAAGCTCATGAGATGTTGCTTTGAAAATTGTAGATCTCTCATCCTAGTCTTGTAATTGGAAATATCATATAACCAACCTAGAGGATTAGCAATAAAAGTTACAATGGTATCTAGAGATATATCCATTGAAAGGAGTGATGATTCTCTCGTGCCTCTAAAATATCGTATCAAGTTTTTAAACGAGTGATGATTCTCTTGTGCTTCTAAATTATCGTATCAAGTTTTTCAATGCCTCAAGGCCATTGTCAATTTCAATGTTTTCATTTGGTGGTTGGGAGTTAGGGTTAGGTCTTTCTTTATTAATAATGGTGGTTTTATTTTCAGTTTTAGTGTTTTCATAAGTGGTTGGGGGTTAGGGTTGGGTCTTCCTTCATTAGGTGTCAAACTCCATGACAATCTAATTTATATACTTTGAAGAGGAATAAAATATTCTTTTTTTTCCATATGATTTAAGGAATTTATGAAATAGAAAAATAATTTTTTTTTGAATAAACCTAATTTGAAATAATGTAAGAAAATATGAATAGTGACAATGTCCTCATATCACTCAAAATGTCTAAATCACTTCTAAAATCATGCCTCCTTCACCTGGAATGTGTTCCACTATTTGTAATATAAATCAATCCCTGACACTTTTTTTTGATAATACATAGAAGAATATGTGCATGTTATTAAAAGCATGTACACAGTGTTTAAAATATGACTCGTTAGGATTTAAATGGAAATTTGGAGGGGCCCAAAACTATAGGTAAAGAGATATATCCACATCTATGTGTGAGTGTGTTTATGGAAGACCAGTTGCCACTTTTTGGATCAAGAGCAGGAGGAGGTCCTACCTTCCATATAGGAATTAGCACCAAATTCTTAGGTAGAGTTAGAAAAGGACACAGTTTTGTAGAAGTGGTCTAAAACTACAAGACAAGGGTAGCATGACCTTTGGATGATTTGATTGAAAGGAAAGCTTCCTGGAAAAAAAAAAAAAAAAAAGTGGTACTCCAGGGAGAAGGTAGAGGAGAAATTTCGTCACCTGATTCAATAAAGATTTTTGGGTCTAAAATCCTCCCTAAATTGAGAAGTGTGATCCATATTGGATCATTATATTATTTGTTATCTATATTGATGCTTTATGGGTGAAACAAATGGAGGAATCAACTTATAGAGCCATTTTAACGACTGGTCCCAATTTGGAAATTTGGGTCCAAAAAATAGTTTAAAACCTTTCGGATCCATTTCGAGGCACAAACATAATTTTTTTTATGGTCCAAACCTCACTATCGAGCAAGCAACTATATTATACACATTGACACCTTTCCAACGGTGAAAGGATTCCCTCAATTAGAGTTAGTATGTGAAAATTATGCCTCCCACAAGTTGACCTATTGTATTGATCAACATGGTGTGTGGATTCCATATTGTTATCCCTCATTAATTAATCGCATGGGGAAATCCACATGGTGTATTTTCTAGAAAATTACAGAAGGTCCAAACTTGATCACTAATTGAGAGTTGAGAAAGTCAATACCCTAACCCTAGACTTCTACCAGTCTATGTTAAATATCAGGTTGTCAGGAGGAGAAAGGGTTCCATTCTTTAGCATTGTATTTTATTCCTTAGTTGAGAAGAGCACCTAGGAGTGGTGTTGTGATAGAAAAACAGAGGAGGATAGATTACATAGCAGTCATACATGCCATAATGTCAAACACAAGTCCATAAACAATAACCATTTCTTTGTACTTTCATTTGAATAAAATAGAGCAGAGTAACCTCACCTTCTAGATGGGTTTTTGTAACAACCCTATTTCCCTAAATTGTGAATATTATTACTCTTGTGAACAAGACTATGGACAAATTTTTCATGTGAATGTTGAAAAAACAATCAACCTTGCTATAGAGGGTAATGCATATATTTTGTTATTAAATAAAAGGAAATTGTGGCATGACTGTTGAAAGAGGGTTTCCCGTATAGATCATGATGCATGAGAGGGGATGGTAAGGGGAACCAATAATGGTTGATATGGCCCCTTCCAGGCTGATACTATGTTGGATATAAATTTCTCAGACCCAGAACTGTCTTCTGGCCCAAAAAATTTAATTACCAGTCATGCTGGTAGTTGGGAAGTCTTCCTCAAGAGTTAATGAGGAGATGGGCAGAGTACCATCTGAAAAAATTCCTAAGTTGACCCACGAAATATTGTTGGGTAAGGAAAGAAAAGGAAGGGAAATTGTAGGGGTAGGGGGAAAAAGAGGAGACATAAGAATGTGTATGAGGACCATTCTTGAGGAAGAGAAGAGCACACACAACTCTCTGGTTCTGAAGAAGAACTGAGAAATAAGTTGTTCAGGTTATAGGAAATACTGGACAATGTTTTCTAATCAAGATGATAAACAAATCTGCAGTGATTGATTGAGAAATCATGGGAGGCTCCCTTTCTTAAGGATAGAAAATTGGACTACCAGCTTCATGTGGAAAAATGGGAGTAACCTTTGTCCCTTGCTGAGAAAAAGAAAAACCTCTCTCATGGAATCATGATATAGCTAGAGGGAGGCCAGTGGAAGAAGAATCCAGGAGAAATAGTGCCTATGGTTCGGTGGAAAAGGGAACCCCTTTCAACAATGCCCAACTAATTTCCAATTTTCAGATAAGTGTGATTTTAATCTTATATTGTATTGATTGTTTTTGTTAAAAAGTGAGTTTTCTTGAGCTAAATGATGGAATAATTTGTTTATTTTTTGAATGGTAAAAATTGTAACTATGATGGCCTTATGGTCTGGGAAATTTAAAGTAGAATTTGAATATCATATTTTTTCAATGGATTTTGTTGAATTCCTTTTTATAAGAGGAGGACTGTTATTAATGGGGTTTTAATCGAAATTGGGGAAGAAGGTGAGTTGACCTTCTGTCTGATTCTATTAACACAAAACATCAAAAAGAATTGTCTGAGGATCAATTCCATGAATACAAAGTCAGGATAGATTCTACAGGACTGTCTCGAGCTCATCCATCCCTTGAATTTCCTTTTTCTATTATAGAATTTGCATTGTTAGAAAAACAGGACCGCGGAGCAATAAAATAAAAAAAATGCTGAAACAAAACACATAAGACACACAATACAAGAGAGACACAGATTTACGTGGTTCACCCAGTGTGGGCTACGTCCACCAGAGAAATTTCCAGGTCCTTCCTTTATTATTATCCAACAA
>ML794365.1:163537-223860 GCA_009831015.1 Picea engelmannii | reverse complement strand
GATAACACCAACAACATCATCAAATTTTAAAGTATTTGAACCAGAGACAGAGTTACTTACAGCCATGACCAAGCCATTCCAACTTTCTGGCAATGAGCACAAGATTAGAAGAGCCCTAACCTCGTCATCAAAGTCCACTTTTATGGAAATTAGTTGATTAGTAACCGTATTAAATTCATTTAAATGATCTGCAATAGACCCACCTTCTGACATCTTCATATTAAATAATCTCTTCATTAGAAATACCTTATTCTATGCCGAGGCTTTTTCATACAATTTGGCCAACGCGTCCATCAAACCCTTCGTTGTCTTTTCTTTCGAAATATTGAAATCCACTGACGCTGCCAGGCTCAGCCGTATCGTTCCTAGAGCCTTTCTGTCAAGAATCTCCCATTCTTCGTCCTTCATGGCCGCCGACTTCTTTGCTACTCCGCTCAATGGTAGGAATATATCCTTCTGATATAAATAGTCTTCCATCTGCATCTTCCATAACTAGTAGTTTTGGTCGTTAAATTTCTCGACCCTAAACTTTCCATATTCCAACATTTCTCCCACTCGAACCATAAACCCTCTTTTCCTGCGAGTTACCTTATGCTCTGATACCAGTTGTTAGAA
This sequence comes from Picea engelmannii, assembly GCA_009831015.1. Classification (NCBI taxonomy): domain Eukaryota; kingdom Viridiplantae; phylum Streptophyta; class Pinopsida; order Pinales; family Pinaceae; genus Picea; species Picea engelmannii. The sequence goes on along the minus strand of ML794365.1, from coordinate 223,245 downwards.
AAACAGGACCGCGGAGCAATAAAATAAAACAAATGCAGAAACAAAACACATAAGACACACAATACAAGAGAGACACAGATTTATGTTGTTCACCCAGTGTGGGCTACGTCCACCAGAGAAATTGCCAGGTCCTTCCTTTATTATTATCTAGAAAATGAAGGGATACAACCTACAGCAAAACCCGTTGTAACTTCCTCTTCTTTCTCTCACAGTCTCCTCTCTCAGAATACAATATTCACCACCATCCATAGCCGCGATACATTTCCCTCATAAAAGAGGGTTGCCTTCCAGGGCGAAAATCCTAACATAATCTCTACCGTTAGATCTGCGACCTTATAATGAACGGTCCATATTTACAATGAAATTACAATATACTTTTACAAGGCAATTTTTGCTTCGGGTGCTTTGTCCCCGAACCCCCGTTGGGGGCCCGCTTGCCCCCAGACCCCCCAGCCGGGGGGATAGGCCCCCCAGACCCCGTAGAGGGGGTACCCCCCCTATGCACTCCCCTACGTGGAAGAGTGTACATACTTCTGGGGTGTAAATACTTCATGGGGTATAAACACGGCTGAAAGTAAAAGACCTATAAATCAGGAAGATAATCAGGCTCCACAAACAACATGCATTTTGTAAATGGAAGGTGCTTCCTTCAAACCCTTCTTCCAAGTGACGACAGACTTGATTCTGTAGACTTAACAAAATCTTGGGTAAGATTTAAGAGTGTACCCCTCGAGGGCTTGCCAATGTCCCATATGTACAGAACCCTTGAACCATTCGTTATGATAAAAAAGGAGCTAAGCCTTTCGGGCTTCGGGACTTCGGAGGTCGAGGAATCTAGGATGTTTGAACTTCACTACACTCCAATATTGCCAAAGGAAACCTACTGAAACAATTACCAGATGGTCTAACCGACAACTGGCAATTTTTGATTCGTTATCATGGGATCCTCCTTCTCGTTAAACCTTGACCAACTCCTCAGTCATGGGGACTTTCTATGTGACCATTGATCATGATCACAGATCAACATTATAATCATTTTCTTCGTCCTCTTATAGATCAATGAAGGATAATACACCCTAACCATCTACCTCATTCATTGGATGATCAATGGGATTACGCTACTTCGCGAATTCGTGACTCATATAATCTTGAATCCCTCAACCTCTACAAAGTATTACCAGCCAAGGAGGTAATGAAGTAGTGAACATCGAATGTTGTCGTTCAACACTCCTGCTTATTCTATCCTTCCATTGTTCCCAATTGAACGACCAAGAAGGATCCCGAAGGATCTTAGATCAGCGATCCACGTGATTTCGAAACTTAGGGAGCTTGAAGTAGAGCATAACCTAGGCTATAGTCGAAGACTGACGATTACTTAACTAACAATATTAAATAAATCTCATGATTAGACTTAAGTATCATCGTAGGTATGTGTGTCAGACTCTCTTCAGGACTCTGGGTCTTTGAGAAAACTCGAGGATGTAGGAAGGTGGTTTAAACGCCGAAGCGCCGAAATTCCCCTGGTTGTAGTGTCCAACTTTGATTGGATGGGCATGTATATTCCATTATGATGTGGTGTGCCTGGATAGTTCCATGTTGCGTCGTGGAATTATTCATGAATTAGGTGTGAGACACCCCCCTTGTCAAGTCTAAACCATGTGTTAAGTGTGGACAAATATCAACCGTTAGATATAAGGGTGGATAGATCTTCACCATAGATTATGGAGCAAAAGGATACTTTGGGTCTCCGAGGATGTTGTAGACCCATACAAGAATGATAGAGGGCCAAAGGCCCAGTATTCATGAAGATTTGGAGACATTCCCATCAACAAACAACCATGCCATCGCCAGGGGATGACGACAAAGGTCACGACCATGCCATGTTAGATGGTATGAGAGAGGTGAAGCTATGTGGATGCCATGTGGCGAAGGGGATGGCCATTGACCAATGATGCCCCGAAAACTTAGGAAGGCTATAGATTTCAAACCATAGCTCAATTGTTGGTAAGGTTTTAATCATTGGAAATCTCTTAGTGAGTACACGACGATGGTGTCCTCATTCGAGGAATTCAGGGAGTTGTAGGAAAGAAAAAAAAATTATACCCCCATCCCTCGAAAGGCTACTTAGGAGATCAAGTGTTTGATAGAGTGGTATCAGAGCGACAAACAACACTTGGCCTGCTTGGGTTCATGAAAGAACAAAATAAAATTCTAATAGAATACCTGTAAGGGGCAGGGCACCCTACCCTACCCATCTGTAAAAATTTATTTAAGATTTACTACTAAAAAGAGTGAGCCCTTCTGTTGTTTCTTTTCACATGTTTTAAATATGAACTGCATATTATTTTTATATGTGGAATAATGAAGTTAATTGTACCTTACAAAAATTACTTGTGTTGTTCATAAAACTGAGGGAGACTAATTAACATAAAATGTTGTTATCATCACTCAAACAATCAGTGGACAACTAGGAAAACTATACCATAAATAATTGTGACACACCAGGAGTTGGGAGAAATATGCCAAAATAGAGAAGAATAATATGATGAGAGGAGAGTGGTGGACGCCCCTCAAGATTTAGTTGAAATTGTAAGAAGCTTTATGGCATAATTACAAAGTTGTAAGGAAGACAGTGAAAGGATGATAAAAGAACAGGAGAGACAAACTGAAATTAATATAGTCCTGTTGCAAATCCTATCAGACATACAAAGGCAGCTGCAACATGGGCCAATGGCCAATAATGTATATGGACATAATAATAATAAAAAACCAAAGTCCACATGAGATACAGAAGCATGGCCCTAAAAATAGAAACACAAGAAGAAGAACCTCGAAGATGTTACGAAGAAAATCTCTCTATGGATTGGGGTAAACCATAAAATATAAAATGACACACATAAATCAACTCTAATCCCAATTATACTATATAAATAAAATTCTAACAAAACAAGGTCAACATCCTACCTCGTTCGAACGTCCGATGAATACCACCATTGAGCACACAACTCAAAGATTTATACCTGCAACTTGTCCTCAACAACTAAGATACACAAACATATGGTGATAATATATAATGTTAGCATACAAAATAGAATAATCCATTAATATACATGAAAAATACGCCCATGGAATAATAATTCAAATATTTTCAAGATATCAATTGGATGAGAAAAGAGTATTTCTATTAAAATAATCAACATAAGTATATAGGTGATTTTTTTTTGTGTCGGCACATCTCAGAACCAAGAAAATAAGTCCCTCTAGCTAGGCTTCCACCACTGCAATCCTCCACCAAAGGCAAGCTCATATAAAGGAGACAATGAGGTTCTCCATCAAAGAAGGAAGATCTTGGGGTTTGAATAGTAAGTTCATACTTTCAAGGATAAAGGGATGCAGACTCAATGTGAGGTGAAATTTCTCTAGAGTATCTTTTTTCTCAAATGTTGAATGCTCTCCTCTCCATAACTTGGATATGCCTCAACTTATATCCTTCAAATGGAACTGAAGGATCGAGTCGAAGTGTTTCCAATATATGGAAGGTCAAGGATCATGGATCTCATGACGTGACATGGAAACCCGACATAATTTTTAATTTTGAGCACCAAAGGTGATGTACACGTGCTATAGTGGAGAAACCTACATATACACTTGTTGTCTAATTGGTAGGGCGCGTATATGTGGAAAAATGTGTTTTTTCACTTTGCAAGGTAAAAAAGGGGACTTCAAGTATGCATAGGGAAATGGAAAGGCCATCCAAGCAAGTTGCATGGGGTGAGGAAAAAAATGATATAATAGATTCCCCCTAATGTGTGAGGTCAAAGGAGTATTTACAATGGACTAAAGACATTATAATTCCTAGAAGTGGAGTAATGGAGACTTGGCTAGAAGTGCTAGTTTCTCATGAGAATATTACAATCTATAATGACTTTGTACACATGGGTGCCAATTTGAATTACATTGCAGATCCATGTGGAAATATACCAAATAGTTGTTCATGGCCATGAATAGGCAATACAAAGTAGACACATGCCATAGGTTGTCATAGTCATGAACAAGGCCTAGTGGAATCCAGTCTCAAAATAAATTTGAAGATATATGTATACAATGGAGTACAATCTGATCTCCCATGATCATTGAAGTCATATAGGTACTAGTCCAATGAAAGACAACAACATAATAGGAATTTTTCTACTGTAAGCTGGAGTTCTTCTACACTATCTGACGAAGGTGCAATTGTACATCATGTAAATAGAGGGGTCGATGTCGAACACAATGAGACTTTTTCTGATTACTGGTCATTAAGGTATATTGTTAACAAACGTGATACAACCTACCTATAATGAAAGTAGGTATCAAGGAAATGAGTACATTCTTACAAGTGTGAATAAGGGTGTTGAGGTTGAACACTTGAATAATCCATTGATCAGGAGACATTGATGTATTCCCAACTATCGATGGTAGGAGAATGTTCCACTGATAACTGCAAGCCTCTAGGAACTCATAGGAATGTAGGTCTCCTTTCCATAATAGATGAGATGAAGTTGATGGAAGGAGACCCACTGAAAGGAGAGCATTAAGGCATCTCTCATTACTCATCATGAGGTACAAAGAAGTATCTTGATGATTAGAAGGAGCTCGAATGAATAATATTCTCACAAACCAACGACGCTATGCATCTTTCACATGCACCAGATGCAAGAAGTGCACAAAAAAGACCCTCTGAATAGAAACCAATAAGGAAGACTATCGACAGAGGAGAGGAGACCACCAATAAGGCTAATGACATCCAAGGCATTGCATGAATCCCAATGTGTGAATAGATTTTTTTCCATCGATCACAAGGGAAACCCCCCAATCAACAACCAATGAGGAGATGTCAACTGTTGGGTTCAAGGTTACCTATCCATAATGAAAGTAGGACCAGGGTTCATGGTTGGAATACAAATTCATGTGACTCTGATACACACTTAGGGCATGGTCAACATGCAAAGTAAATATTTATGAGAAATGGTTGACATAGGCTTATAGAATCCCTTTGAATAAGATCATGAGACATATGGATAACTCAGGAAGCATAGACTTGATGATGAAACTTCGTGATGTCGGAGGCATCAAAAAAATCTCCATAGGGATTGGAATAATAACCAATTGGAGGACTAAACTCTAAGTAACGAGATGAGCTTCCTAAGGTCATGCTAAACCCAAACTTTGGATGATAGTGGACTCAAAATTTTGTGCTTTGTTCAAAGGCGACAGGACTACTTCCAATATGAGATAATATTCTTTTTCCGCCCATCTTTTTTTTTTTTTTCATAGGCAATAAAATTCTATGATACAAGAGAGGAAACAAGTGTTGTGAGTAAGAAACTAGCTCCAAATAGTGGAACATACCTATTCTCAATGCAAGGAAGTTCATGCGGGGCATGGACACTCAAGAGAATGTTTCCTCTTAGGGTACAGGGTGTCAATTTGCAAAGGATATAAACAAGGCTCTCCTTGGCTAGTGATGAAAATTGTTGAGGTAAGAGACTTTTAACGAGGAAGTGGGAACCGACAATAGGATCAATACTGTAAGAAGGAGGATGGAATGAAATTTCAATTTAAATCCAAATGATGTCCTTTTTCATAAATTTAGTCCCCTAGGCCCGAAAAAGTACTAAATAGTATCCAAGATAACTCTTCTAGACAATGTTGACTAGAGTATTCATTTTTCATAAGTAGTTTACTTGGTTTGAAAAAGGGTTAAACTTACACCAAATAGACGTCCTTTCAAATCCATTTAATGAGTGTGAAAGAGACAAGTTCACTCAGCAATATTTTAATTTTTGAAAGAGTCAGAAAAGAGCTTAAACAAGACTCGATGGGAGTCCCATAAGTGAAGGTCAGAATGATTATGAGTAAGAATATGAGGTTTGAATGCAAAGTTATGTCAGAATTATAAGGAACTCTTGGTGCTATGGAATAACTTATGCATGGGAACCAAATGGCACAAAGGTTATAACTAGGGCACCCGTGTTTGGTAGGCCTCTACCACTTAATAATGACACTTCTAGTAGCAGCAAGAAGGTTTTGTGTCACTATAAATGGGTTCATTCCTAAGGTATATAGATCACATTCATAGGATAATGCAAGAACGCAAAATGGAATGACAACCTATCTTATATGCTAGTAAAAGAAAATACCTTCTGAAGGCACGAGCGAGAGATTTGATGCTAGAAACCATAAAAATTCCTAGACAAAACCACCAAAACCAATTCTTTCCACTGTAATATTAGTCCATAAGGTCAAAATATCAGCCCAAATTATTTGAAATGGGTAAAAAATTTCTACTAATAGTAAAAATATACCATTTTACCACACCATTTGAGTTTTTTCACCCACATAGTGCATTTTAGGCCATTCTTCCCCCGATCTTCAAGTGTCTATTGTGGGAGATATGATCAACAAAATTAGAAACCATTTAGACCAAGTAAGTTCCCTTCCCCTCCTCTTCATTTTCAGTGGATTAAAATTAAAATTCAGTCCTCATTTTTTGAGTTTAAGAGGGTGCAACATATAAACTAGGGTGTACGTCGTTGATAGTTCATCGAGTCACGTACATGGAGGCATGTACACAAGAAAATAAAATCTTGTCCGCGTATATGTGGCCCTATACGTGATTGATAACATGATAGCTCGTCTACAAGCCCACAAACGACTTTTTTATAAAATTTAAATCAAAAAATGTCTTTCCTTTGGCAGGATGGTGCTTGAATGGAGAGAGAGGGAGCATGAAGAGATAGATGCAGGGGCCCAAATAGCTATACAAATATGTGGCCTTTATAAATTTTGGGCTCTCAAAGGAATGAGGGCTCAAGTGAGGTTACTCCAGATGCTCGTAAACTATTGGGATCTAAAGGCAGAGGCCTTCAACATCGATGGGAAACCATTGAGGATTGAAGTGGACAACATATATTTCATTGCATGATTGTCTCATCAGGGTGAGGTAGTGAATCTCAAGGATCGGGGGGCTGGGGGTGGTATGACCATGGAAGATTACATTGCAACCCACTGTGTTGCAGGCACAGATAAAGTAGATCTATAACTCGAGCTTGATGATCATCTTACTTGTTCTTACATGGATCTCAAGGTTGGCTTCGTTGCACCATGCATCAAGGCCACTCATGTTCTATGCGATGGAGTATTTAATACCCACTTCTTATGACTGGTGTACCTCACTGTTGACTAACATAAAGAGCCAGTTGACAAATTGAAAACAAGGAAGAAAGAGGAACTTCGTATTTCCATCCATCTTGTGTAGTTTTTTCTTTGAGTGGGTTCTAGGTTTGATCCCTAGAGTAGAGATCATTCCACATGTATTGTAAAATCCATCCATGTCACAATGGATTGATGTGATGAGGCGGCTAGGAGGTGGTAGGGTGCGAACCCCCTACAATGATGAGTTTTTTTTCTAGTGGCACCGACAGGTCATAGCCATTGACCACTACCCCTATGCTAGGATCGACTACAAAGGGGACCCATATATGTCTTCTCCACCAGGATCTGCCTATAGTGATTTTGGTAAGAAAAGTTTTTATGTATTTCATTTTTTTGTGTTTTTAAAAAAGAATAAAAAACACAAATATCTTTTTATGGTATCAAGTATCAACAATTGTTTTTCCATGCAGATGTAGGTACACGATGACCAGACAGATTCCCATGAGATCAACTGATCTAGGTGGCTATTGGTGGCCTCCCACCTTTTCCAATTGGTTCAAACTAGTTTTCTGACAATTTTGGTAATTTACTATTTTTAGCAGTTTTTAACTTCCGATGCCATTTTGAGGGCCTAAATGAAGGTTTTTTTGGATCGAGATTCTTAATGATAGTCGGAGGCTCTTATTGAGGCCCCCAAAATGAATCTCATCGACGATACCTTTCCAACAAGCTATTGCGCGCCCCAAACAAAGATTGTATTCCAAAGTTACGCCCCCGGGAAGGTGATACACCAAACTACCCAAAATGAGGTCCAAAAAACTGTTTGCTTTTCATCTTCTGGAGTTAGGGTTTTGGATTTTCTTTATGATAAAAATACATTTGGAGCCTCATTGTAAAATCATCTTCTTGCGAATGCAAGTAGCGAAAACATCTCTTCTTAGAGATAAGCTGCCACCATTCTAGCGAGTCTTTCACTCTGTGTTTTTATAGTCTTTGTACATTTTCACTCATTAATAGAAAATTGTGTATTATTGTATTTATATTTTTATGGTTGCATCTCTGATACATTTTTTTTATATTATTGGATATCCAAGATATCTCAGTACATATATTTATTATATCTTCTCTCTCATTTCGTGCCAAAAATAATCCGGATCAATGGTATCAGAGCAGGTTTCTCTTGATCGTTTTTTAGTGCATGTCCCCAACGCGGTCAGAGTATATAAAATTGGGTCTCGAGCTTGTATCTCCTGAGGAAAATCTCTCTTACATGCCCAATAAACCCTCCATGGTGGAAGAAAAGAAAAATGACGGAGCAGAATATTCTATCAATATGTTGCTTGAGCAAGCTCTCACATGACATAAGGACAAAATGATGGAGAATTATTCCCACATCCTTCAACTCTTTCCAATAGCAACAAGAACATCTTCATGAAGAAGCCACTTTGGAGGCACCTCTCCTTTCAAGTTACAAGTTAATTTTGACATTCCCATATTTGAAGGTGAGATAGATGCAGATGCCCTAGAAAATGGTTAAATCTACTCGAAGGTTATTTCTCTATTCAGAATTTCCCCAATAGGGAAAAGATAACCTTCGCACTCCTTAAGGATCTCCCCCATGTCAACCATCGGTGGGAAACTTACTGGGATAAAATTTCCAAAGAGGATTTTGGAATATAGGGGGCTGAGCCCACTTGATATTTTTTCGTGGATGCGGTCAAGGAACAATATTACCCTGTTGGCAACTATGAAGACCAGTACATGAGATGGACCACGCTGCGTCAAGAGAGAGGACAAGTAGTGTTGGAGTTCACCAATACCTTTCATACCTTGTGAACTAAGATGGGTATCAAAGACTCTGAGTGACATTTGGTTATGAAATATCGGTGGGCCCTACACAAATACATCCAAACTGAAATGGATTTTCTGGACATCTCATCAGTCAGTGTTTCTTATCGATATGATGTTAAAATCAAGAAGAAATTTAAGCACCAGAAAAAATGACAGTTTGGGTCTACAAATACGCAAAAACCAAATTATGATAAAGATGGCCCTAACAAACAGTCTCCTGAAAACCAGTCTAATCGACAGGAAAAGAAGGGTCACAGAAAGACTAAGAAGGACATTGAAAAATGGTGTGATTTGCACAAAATCCCCTAGAACAACACCAATGAATTTTTCTCAAAACATTCATTGGTGGTTGAGATCAAAGATAAGGAGCCGAACCCTGATTCAAAATATGATTCAAAAAATACTGATAGAAGACATATCATTGACGTAGACCCCACTACTATTGTCATGACCACAACAATTCAACCAGAAGAACCAACAGATCCTAAACAGGGGGAACACCTTTTTCATTCATAGATGTGGGTGAAGGGGACCCCACTACATTTTATTTTTGATAGAGGAAGCCATAATAACCTCATCTCAGTAGAGGTCGTCAAACATTTTGGATTGTCAACAAAAGCACGCCCACAACCATACAACATCGGGTGGCTTCGCCAGGGATGAGATCTCCATGTCAGCCAACAGTTCCAATTGTCATATGGCATCCAACCCTTCAAGGATGAGTTATTATGTAATGTTTCCCCACTGGATGTCTATGATGTTCTCTTGGGCCAGCCATATATGTGGAAGTGCTATGCTATCTATGGGTCTCGACCTTGTAGTGTCATTTTTACTTTGGGGGGTCATCTCTACAGGATACTAGAGTTAGTTCGAACTATTGTCCCACCAAAAAAATGCCGCAAGGTAGTATCTCATACAAAAAAATTCAGCTTCTTCACAATTTGTTCAAAAGGTGAACAAAAGGATATTGCAACCACTACAGCCTCAACCCAGGAACCTTCTATCCAACAGAAGTACGTCGACAAGATTGCATCAAAGTGTAAATATTCCTTCTGCACAAAGTCATATCATGTATCCAGACTGGTTAAAAATTTCAAACCCTTTCGTCCACAGGTTCATGACAACCTTCAACAAGATAAGCAATGCAACTTCTCCAACAAGGCAAGCAACTCATCAAGATGCAGATTCAACAAATGTTTTTCCCTCTCTCCCGGGCACTCAAAGAAATGGAGACAATTGTTTCCTAAAGAGGGAGGATTGATCCAGGTGGATATCAGTGGCCACCCACCTTTTCCAACTGGCTCAAAATAATTTTCTGACAATTTTGGTAATTTACTATTTTTAGCAGTTTTTAACTTCCAGGACCATTTTGAGGGCCTAAATGAAGATTTTTTTGGATCGAGCTTCTCAATGATAGTCAAATTCTTTGATTGAGCCACCAAAATGAATCACCTCGACGATACCTTTCCAATGAGCTATCATACACCCCAAATGGAGATCGTATTCCAAAGTTACTCCCCCGGGAAGTTGATACACCAAACTACCCAAAACGGGGTCCACAAAACTGTTGGTTTTTCATCTTCCGGGGTTAGGGTTTTGGATTTTATTTATGATAAAAATGAATTTGGAGCCTCATTGTAAATTCATGTTCTTGCGAATGTGAGTAGCGGACACATCTCTTCTCAGAGATAGGCTGTCACCATTCTAGCGAGTCTTTCACTTTGTATTTTTACAGTCTTTGTACATTTTTGCTCATTAATAGAAGATTTTGTATTACTGTATCTTTGTGTTTACGGTTTCATCTCTGATACATTTCTGTTATATTATTGGATATACAAGATATCTTTGTACATTGCTTTATTATATATCCGCTCTCATTTTGTGCCGAAAATCATCTAGATCATTGACAGAGGAGCTGGGGAGATGAACATGCAGGAGGAGATGCAAAGAGAGTGTTGTAGAAAGTGCAGGGGAACTTGTATCGATTGAAACACACGATTCCTATGGTTTAGGTGGACGATCTAACAGAGGCTATGCAATGACAGATGGTGGGTGTGACCTGTGCATGGGTGAGACTCTTTCGATGTCTCACAAACGACGATATGCATCTGGTGCCACAGGCATAGATTCCATGGTCATATATATACCGACCATATATGTATTTTAAGGGTGTGAGCTCCATTTTTTACTATGACACCATATTTTTTTAAAAGATGTAATATGAAAATTGTGGTCCTCGACTTATATATGTTACAATGTGTACATACATGAATGTGCTTTCTTTACTTCAGTTATGTGACAAATGCCAATCTAAAAAATAATTAGCATATGCATCAGATAGATAGTTAAAACTTCTAGGTATGTGATTATAAGTAAGAAAATCAAGGTATCATTCCAAAATTCATACCCATAGGAATCGTCGGAGTAGAGTAGGGTCTCACACATGGTAACTTTCGTTTAATTGAAATACGACTAACTGGGAGTCCAGGAGAAGCTATAAATACTGAAGACCATATGAAATGGAATAACTTAATAGTTATATAATGGCCTTATACTCACCAACATTATTCGTTGATGGCTCCATACGAACGCCACCTGAAGACATGAGTTGACCCTTAGGTTAGTAAATGACCCAAGCGGTGGAATCCATATTCCATGTATGAAAAGAAGAACCGTCTACGAATCCTAAGTATACTGAAGACTCTGTTGGCATCTTCCAACCAAGGAAAAACTTGATAAGCAAGCCGATGACAGAAAGGAAAAGATGTATATACACTAAGATACACTAGTATACAAAGAGCCACGCCCAGTCTTGAGGGATCATGCGTAGGAATCATGAGGGATAGTATCTGAAGCCTCATTTCATCCACCTGTGTTGTTAGATGAAACAAATCTTAGGCGGCAATGCTTCCAGCCTCTAGACTTCATGCTTAATTTAAGCCGCTAGCTTCTTAAGTTGGGGGAAAAGTACCAACTATCCCTGGATTATGCGTTGGGAAGACACAAGAATATTTTTTCTAGTTTCAAGCTTGTGTAAAAATGAAACCACCTCCCTTAAGCATGGTTTTCTCTAGTTCAATCTTGTGTAAAAATGAAACCAGGTCCAAGCATAGTTTTGTTTAGTTTTAATCTTCTGTAAAAATAAATCTATCCCAAGCATAGTTTTGTTTTGTTTTAAGCTTGAGCAAAAATGAAAACAATATCGACCATAGTATTTGTTCTTTCTCATGCTCGTAAATCTATGAGACTATAACCAAGTAAACTTTTATCACTTTTTTGGACTTGTAAAGGCTACACGAAAAAGTAACTATCCTGGAGTCCTCTTTAAGCTCTTTTCAAACTCCCTAAACATGAAAATATTGTGGAGTGATCTTGTTCTTTTCATGCTCGTTTAAGTATTTGAAGAAAACGTTTGTTGAGCGGTAGATTATCTATTTTTCCATCTCATCAGACTACTTTATGAAAAAGGGAATTTTGGAGTTTTCTTTAAGTGTTTTTAGACTCTTTAAACATGAAAAACCCCTAATTTTTCTTTCCTCGGACTCATAAAACAAACATCGAAAGTCCCATATGGGACCGAACCACTCCTTCCTAGGGTTCATTAAAAATAATTCAAGGGACTCATCCGAAGGATGAGATTACAGTTCAAGCATATATTATTCTCCTCAAACTTGTGTAAAAATAAAGAGGTACTCACTAGAAATGGTGGGGGGAAATTGGGAAAGAAATGTATATCTGTATATGTGTTAGTGGAAGTAAGTCACTCTTGAACATGACACCCCTTTTCATTGTTTTATATAGGTTGGGAAATCCATTTGTATCTCATTTGATCATCCACAAGTCTATATATTGGTCCTCCTTGAGTCAATGCTTCCAAGAAAATTGTCGTGTCATTTGTATATTCAAGAGAAGTTCAACCGAAACAAGTCTTCTATCGAGTCAACCCTCTGCACTCCTCAAACTCTTACCATGTCAGACTTCCCTATATCAGTCCTGAATCACTTTATCCTTTGATCTACTTCAAATCCGTTACATGTTTCATATCATTGATTGGGGATACATTAATACCCTCCTATGACGAGTATTTTCCTGTCAACTTCAACTCATTATCCAGGAATCATACTTAGAAATCATTTAGTACCTTGGGGCTTGCATTCCTCAATGGAAGGTTTCCTTGTTTTCGACAGTGGGCTCACATCATGGGCCCTTGATTGGAAAATTCCATCGAGTGTTCAACTTCATATCATTAATTCACATTCATTGGATTGTACTAGAGTACCTTAGGGGTCATTGAAATTAATGGTGATTTCCCTCGCGCTCGTTAACGATATTCATTAATGACCAGTAGTCAATTGGTTTCTACCATGTTTGACTTCAACATCTGTAATCACATGGATAGATTCGTACTTCAAGACAATGGAAATGAAGACCCTAGATACTGTCACATGCATCCAGGTTGTGATGGAGTATTCATGAGTCTATACTGACACATAGATCCACCGTGTAATTCTCATGGCTATGTTCAAATTTTAATCTTTATAGCATAGATCCACAGTGTATTTCTCGTGGCTATGTTGAAACATAATGACATGGATCCATAGTGTATGATTGGTGGCCATGATTCGCTTGACACTTATTCTTAGGTTCACTTGTATTCTGAGTATGAGAATGCCTACCTCAGTAAATGGTATGTTATTATGTTGATGCTTGTTTGATTGATAGGTTTCCAACTGATGTGCTCCTTGTTCTTGACACACACATTCTACAAATTATTTCAGTTGTCACGCATTTCCAACTTCATACATTGGGGGGCATTATGTTGCACATTATTTTAGTCACCCTCATGAGCACTGATGATATATGTATCACCTATTAGAAGAAAGATCATTTTCCTTGTTCCCTGAAGGTTATCTAAGAAATAAGACTTTCCCTGAAAAATAGTATCATCTTTTCCTTATTGAAAAACCCTAACAAGAAATATAGTCGCACCTTGCCAGTGTTAAGTGTGCGATGATCCAAAATTGTCGCATGCTAAACCATAGTGGAATACAACGTCGTCGCAATTTTCTCATGTTGATGGTGCGACGGTGCTCAAACAAAGGAAAAAGAAGAATTTCTGAAAGGTTCTAGAATGGAATCTTCGAAAGGATGAGGTGGCCTTCGATCGGTTTGGATATCAATCGCTTCTCTGATTTAGTGGGATCATCCTAATCCATTCATCCATCCCTCTTCACTCTATATAAGGAGGGATCTCTCATGGGAAACATTAGGTTGGATTATGTTTGAAGAATTATGTTGAAGATTGTGCTTGTGATAGCTTTTCTTTAGCTTTCCAAGTCAGGATGTGTATACTCTTCATCAAAATAATTGGATAAAAGTTGTGTGTATTGAGGAAAAGGGCCATCGGAAGGGACCTTGTAACATCATGGCATAGGTTTTATTCTCCACTTTCATCAATATAATGCAGTAATACATTTCTTTCCTATAAAGTGCCTCCATTTTTATTTCATAACTCCTTGATCTTATGCATAGGTTTCATTGGAATATATATATCGTTTCTCTCTCTTTGTTGGTTTGTGTTTCTCAACAGGTTCAACATCCCGCAAACCTTGAGATGGAACAAGGACAACACTAACAAGGATTAAACAACATTTAAATGGTATGTCGTTTATCCCTCATTGAACTAGTATACATTACAATGGAAATCTAAGGAGAAGTTTGTATTCTGTCATGTTTTGTTTAATTTCTTGTTGAATTTAGGGAGATTATTTAGTGTCAACACTTACCGATTTGTCCAATAACAATATATTTTAAGGTAGATCCCTTTTTTGGGCTCATCCAACATATTTTGTTCATAATATTCCAACTCATAGTCTCATTTCTCTAAAACATGTTGTACGATATAAGGACCATGTCACATGGGGTTGAACTTGCTTTCCCTTGACTATTCTTTGGCTTGGTCATACAGTAGAACTAATTCACCCTCAACATACTATCAAGTAAATATAGACCTAGCATATTGAACCTTAACACTTTGTTTATTTTCTTTGATAGTCATAGAGGCATCTTGACGTTGCTCATCTAGGTACTCTAGATGTACAAGTCATTTTTCAAGATTGGATGTGTCAGGTAGGAGCTCAATTGAATGTTTGAGGGAAGGGATTTCACATTCAATTGAAAGGATCAAATCCACATCATGTACTAATTGAAAAGGATAAAAATCGATGGAAGTATTTATCGAGGTTCAATATTCCCAAAGCATAGGGTAGAGCATTAGATGCCAGTCAGATTTACTCTGGCTGACAGTTTTTTGCAATATCGTCTTGAGAGATTTATTCACCACCTCTACCTATCCATTCTCCTGGGGATAATAAGAGGAAGAATAACTGTGCTTAAACCCCAATTTTGATGCTAACTCCTTCATCATCTCATTCTAAAAGTGACTTCCATGATCAGTGACAATATCCTTTGGGATTCTGAATCAGGCTATAATTTGGTTGAATATGAAGAAAGTTGTCATCTTACCATCATATTTAATAGTAGGCATGGCCTCTGCCCATTTAGTGAAGTAATTCATGGCAACAATAATATGATGATTCCCCCCAGCTGAAGATGGGTTATAGTCCATAAAATTTACCCCCCACTTGGTGAAGGGACTGACGGTGATGACTGGGTGAAGAGGGGATGTATGCGAGCACATTTTCCAGGAGAACACATGGAAAGGGTGACACTTCTTGATTGCTTCAACACAATATTTAAAAATTGACAATAAAAAATAATCTGTTCGCAAATTGTTTTGGATTGTCTCAAGCCCAAATAGATGACCACCACAAGCCCCACTATGACAGTCATTGAGAATAGACTCAACTTCTTTGTGATTCAAACAACGACACAAAATATTGTCTACCCCTCGATGAAACAAAGTGTTGTCGATGATAAGGTAGTTTTTAGCTTGATGACGTATACATTACCGATCGTCTCTCGACAGATGTTGGGATAGCTTCAAGGTTTGAAGATAAATTAGAATGTCTTCATACCAGGGGTCTGAAAATGAGATAAGGAAGATATTTTCACCCACAAATGAATCGTCATGAATAATGTCCTCGTCTAGTTGAGGGAAGTCTTATATCAACTCGGAAAAAACTAGCGATTTCTTAGACTTAGCCAAAGAAAAATCGAGATCAAATTCTTGTAAAATAACAATACACTTATTGTATTTTCCCCCTATGATATGCCTAGTACAGACATATTGAAATGGATTGATATATGCAACTACAATAATTTTGCAAAGCAATATATAATTCCATAATCTTTGAACAACGTGTATGACGGATAAGGCTAGCTTCTCAATGTGAGAGTACTTAAGTTCAGGATCGACCAAGTTTTGACTGAGATAGTAGACAATGTGTTCATGGAGCTCATCGTCCTCCTGAAATAGAACCATACCAATCATCCCTTCAGATGCAATGATATAAGAAAAATAGTCTATATTATAGTCTGGAGGCTTCAACAGAGGCATCGATACCAAGGATTTTTTAAGGGCATCGAAGTATTCCTGGGCTCACTCATCCCATATAAATGGAGCATCCTTCTTCAAAAGATGCACGAAACCCTTAGTCAAATTGGCATAATTCACTATGAACCTTTTCAAGAAGTTATCCTTCCCCTGTAAACCTTGAAGTTGTCGAATGTTGCATGAGGGAGGAAATCGAAGTATCTCCTCAACCTTCATAGGATCCACCATGATACCATGCTCAGAGATTAAGAATCCTAAAAGATGGCTAGACCTAACATAGAAGATGCACTTGTGAGGGTTTAAATGGATGCGATAATAACAAAATCTATCAAATACTAATCGAAGGTGAGTGGAGTGATCTACTCTCTTGTGAGAGTGAGAAACGATATTTTTGAGGTAAGCTTCGATAATATGTTTGAGATTGTGAAAAGCAAAGGTCATGGAAAGTTGGAAGGTTTCTCCGATGTTTTTAAGGCCGAAAGGAATTTTCTGGTATGCAAAAATACCCTAAGGACAAACAAACATTGTCTTATGTTGATCCTTGGGTTTATTTTGAATTTGATTATAGCTTGAAAATCATCCATAAAGGAAAAAACTTCGCTTCCCACGCACTCATCAAGAATATGGTCTATGAAATTAGTCGGTAAGTTGTCTTTAGGACAAGCCTTGTTCAGGTCTTGAAAATCCATACACACATGGACGGTTCATTGTTTCTTATTCACAGGAATGGGG
This sequence comes from Picea engelmannii, assembly GCA_009831015.1. Taxonomy (NCBI): domain Eukaryota; kingdom Viridiplantae; phylum Streptophyta; class Pinopsida; order Pinales; family Pinaceae; genus Picea; species Picea engelmannii. Next base: position 205,949 of record ML794365.1, on the reverse strand, counting down.
TTGGACACCCATTCGGTCAAGGGGACCAGGTAGATGAAACCAACATTAAGTGGCTTCTCTACCTCTGCCTTAATAGTAGGGGCCTTCCTAGGATTAATAACAGCTCTAAGACATTTTCAAATAGGTCTAGCATTCAGATAAGTCTTGATCTCATGTTCGAAAATGCTGGGGTTAGTCCATGACATCTCTTCATATGACCAAGCAAATACATAACGAAATTATTTGAAGAGATCGATGTAGATATGAATTTATTTAGGAGAACAATCCACATCAATATATATGTTCTCAATTTTTCCAGGAATTTGAGAGATGTCGATCGTAACGATAAGATAAATTTTCTCCATGTTTCCTTCAGCATAAATACCATGCATATCTAGTGGAACCACAACATGATAGACCATCTCACTCAAGGTATATCTAAAGTAGTCATGTTCGATCCTAACAAGTTCTGGGGGGAAATAGGGGTGATGATGCATATCATCCTAAGGCCTATCGAGACCATTCATGGCCTCTAAGATGGCTTCATCCGAAGGTAAAGTATCGTCAAGGAGATAATGCAATCAAGATGATTGGGTGTCCCATACGGACTCTAGAACAAGATCCTCCTCATTTGTTTGTGAGGATAAAGGATTTGAGTTAGTAGTAGTGTTAAGAACATCCTGATACACAACCTTTTCTGCTGACAGTGGAATTTCCATCCCATTTTGCGACTATCCTTCACATGACATAGTTGGGGAAGGTAGGGTCCAAGGGTCGTTAAAATATGAAGTATGGAAAGGAAAAAACCTCATTGACAATGAAGACCTACTAAAAATGTCATGAATGTGATGAATTGGTGCCACGAAATCAAAGCTACCCATGAGAGAGGAATACATTCTGACACCAACATCCTTGGTTTCCTTCTAAGAATTATCAATCATTGGGATCAAAGGTTCAACTGATGCACTAGAACTAGCATGCACAAAGGAGAATTGATCAATCGTCACTATTTTTCCTTCGTGAGGAAAACATAGAGTGTGGAAAATAGATGACACGATTGCGGTCATGGCATAAGTCAAATTATGCCCTAGTAGTAAATTATAGTCAAGGGGTGCATCAACCACCTCGAAATTAACCTCCATTATCTTTCCACCTAACTGGACCGGAAAAGCAAGAAGAATTTCATGGGGTCAAAAGGAACATCCATCAAATGTGGTCAACATAGTCATAGATTGGGATAGAGTCAGAGGTTAATGGATTTCCAACAGGTTAGGGACAACACACATGTTGTAGTACCTTCAACAATTACAGTGCATTTGATGGTAAATTTTGTGTACTCCACATGGATTTGAAAGACCACATGGTAAGGAAAGAGAGGATTAACATCTATGACGTCAAACTTAATAACCTTTGAGCCACATGGCTCTAGAGCTCCTAGAGAATATAACAAGGCGTTCCTATGTGAAAGACACGTCTGAAGCACCTCCAAATCCGACATCACACAATGGGTTTGACCCAAATCTTCGACAATCGAATAGTTATGTGAACCTATGGCATTAGGATTGTGGGCAGAGCATTTTAATACTCCTTTAGGAATACAAGGAGGAGGTTCCGAATTTTCGATATGCAAGGGTGTTTCTGGAGGAGGGGGAGACTCTGGACCTATAATAGTCTGTGAAGAACCGTAATCACAAGATCGAGTGGCTACATCAATTTAAGACTTGACCATGTTAAAACATAGACAATCACCTTGATGTGTCAAGGGTTTTGACTCCCCCTCGATGCATTTCCAGTGTTGGAGGACCCCGATGCCATGTGTTTATTATGAAAAAATGGAGTGGTCATCACAGTGGGCGGTTGTGATAGGAGCCTTGAGCCTTCCTCGATTTTTGGGAATAGGTGGGTAAGGTGATCATCTTTACAAAGTTTACAAGGAAACTTCACCTTTCATTTTTCTTTCTTTCCCTCACCAACGTTGTTATTTTATCTATCATTTCTAGTGTCATCCTTGGCTTTGTTATTATTTTTCCCACCCTTACAATTATTACCTCGTCCTTTCCTTCTATTACATCTTGGTTTCTGGTTACCATTTGGGTTTGCTGACAACTACACATAATTCGCATCCATCGACTGAGTGGGAATGGAGGACAAAGCCGAAGCTTGTCCTGCTACAGGATGTCTTAGAGACAAATTGTTCAACTGGTTTGTCACCAAGTATGTAGAATTAGCATTTGCAGAGCCTATGATGCCATCAACATGAGGCCCGAGATTTTTTCTATGGTCATAATTTGACTGCGGCACGTTGGGAATAATTTCATACAACATCCTAGACTGAGCATTTATGAGGTTCAGTTGTTGGGATTTGAAAATAGCTTCTTCCTCAGATGTTACTATGGATGTAGAAACATCCTTTGAAATATAAGGCAATAAGGACTTAAGCAACCACTCCAATAGAAAATCTAGAGGAATGTAGGATTTAATCAACCTCTTCCATCTATACCACTCTTGGATATGGTTTGAGATATGCATGGTCTTGTCTTGGAAAAAGGCCGACAAAAGTTCTATGCCGATATCATAACAAACCGACAATTGGAAGTGGCTAATAACGACCAAAATCATCTGATTAAATTTTCCTTACATTCCCCTCGGTAGCTCAATGTACCATTTCACTATGACCCCCATGAGGGTGCATTGAAATAGTCTCAAATGAATAGAATATTCATTAAGAGAATTGGATGAGCAACAAAGATGAAAAGTAGTAATATGATCACCCGGATCCTCGCCAGTCTTTCCATCAAATTTTGGAATGTCCAAAGGAAGCTTGGGGGGGAGGGGGGGGGCATGAAGGATCGTGACACACCAGGTCATTCATTAGTCTCAAAAAGTTTGGCATATTAAGCTTGGACAGAAAAGGGAGTCAGGGTTGCGGTGTCTGAGCCCATGCATGTTGGGTCGCCAAAGTACCATCCTTTTACAAACCTTTCACTTCACTTTCAATTCACTTTCACTTCACTTTTAACCATATTTCGCTTTACCATACCCTTACATTAAACCATTTTCATGATTACATGGGTTTTAGACATATTATTTTCCAATGCATCTATTTTAGTTTTTTTGAGTGAATTTATGATTAAATATTGGAAAAATGACATGTTTGCACTTATATATGAAAGTGGGATGAGTTTCATGATGTTTGCAAGTGTATTTGAAGACTCCAACCAAGTCAAACTTGACCATCAAGCCTCAAATTCGAATCCTCTTCAACCCCTTGAAGATTTGATGAAGATTTGGAGATTTACTCAAGTATCTTGGATGGAGATTAATCATGAAAGAGAGATTTGTGAGAGGATTTGTAGAGATATCACTTGATTGGTGTGAGCACATGGTTGTAACCAAATGAGACATGTGTGGATCTAGGAGAGATTTGTGGATCTAAGTTATCTTAAATTTTTGTATAAATAGGAGTGCCTCCTCCATTTCAAAGGGAGGACTCTTGGAGCATTGTGTCCAACTTATGATGGAATAAGAATCAAGCTTTATTTTCACACCAGTTTCCATTCTCTAGTTTAGAATTAGAATTATTTAGTTTATGTGTTACTTAGTTCTTGGGAGAATTGAGCTCACTCCAAATAGATCATAGTAGCATTTTCTTCTTGTTCTAATGCTTTGAATAGGTTTATATGCTTTATTGTTTTTATTAGAATTATTTGATGATCTTGATTGTTGATAGGTTATTTGAAACATTACGAGAAAACCTCTTGTAAGGGAGCTATTGTTTTCATGCATACAACAACTAAGCCTTTTTAAGCCTTTTTAATCCTTTTTAAGTGTATTTATTTTCAATGCATGAGTGTTTACTTGATGATCTTGATTGTTGATAGATTTTGTGAAACATAGTGAGAGGACCTCCTGTAAGGGAGCTAGTGTTTTCTTTCCTACAACAACTAAGTCTTATTAAGTGGAATGAAAGAGTTAGGATTTGATTGAATTTTCTTAGATTAGAGTTATATGCCTACTCTTGTATATATTTTTCTGGCATCATCACAAGCTTACGAGCATCCCTGGTTGATAATTAAATGAAAGCAATGTAAGCAAATGAATTTCCCAACAATACTCCCAGAAATATTGGTGTTGAGGGATTGTAGACCATCCAAAGTTTTGGCATATACCATGGCCCTGTTCGGTAGGGTAATATCCTCTTCCAAACTAATTCATAAGGGTTATAAACATTTCCCCCAGCTGGAGGAGATCCAGGCTAGGGGTTTCCCATAGTGTGAAACTGACTCCCTTTGGGTGGAACTCCGGAGGATAGAGTTGGATTTTTCATAACAAATGTGTATTTTAGAATCGACATGGAGTCAGAAGGGGGAAAGGATAGAATATATGAAGTAGCTTGTATTCCTGGTTGAGTATTCCATCCAGGAGCATTGATACTAGGATTACATCTGGAAGGAAAAGGAAGTCGGCCTCCTACTGTAGGATTCCTTTTGGGAATATGAATTCCACCAAATGAGAGAGGAGTATGTGGAGGAGCCATCCCCCAGGTCCAAAACTAGGATTTTCATCAGTCGCTAGAATGGAGGATGAAAGTTGTGACTATTGGAGTTACTTCACACACACCTAGGATTTTTTTTTCCTAAGGTTTTTCCTATGTTTATTAGTCATTATTCAGTCTCCTATATTTTAGGAAGAATATTCCTCTAGGGAGAATATTCTCTTCATTTTTCACTTCAATTTGATCAATTGAGTGGAGTCTAGATGCTACATTGGGATTATCACCATGCATCATTGGGATCATCACCAGATAATGCACATTGTCCTTGGAATCATCACTAGACTAGCACATTACCCACGATTCCTTGATCTCTTCCTCACTTCACTCTGTTTCAGTGAGTTAACTAAAGACTGATAGACTAATTAACTCATCTAGGTGCCAGTTCACTCCCGTAACTACCCGAGAGACTAGACTAGGTGGAAATTTACTCCCTTAACTGTTGGTGTGTGTAAATATCACTCTAGACCACCACTATGGCACATTGGCTTCTCCTCGAGTGCACATTGGTTGAGTTATAAAGAATATATCATGTGTAAATTATCATTCATTCTTTTGTTTAATGAGAATTCTTCCATTCTTTCTCTCCTGCTTCTCTTTTATTCTATTTTCTATGCAATTGTGTATGTCAATTCCCAGCTAGATATATTATATGCAGGTTCAACACATTTACAATGATGTCATATTGGGCATACTAAAACAAGAAGGGTTAGAGACTGAAGGTATGGGATGAAAATTGTATTCAGGTGTACAAAAAAGAGACCTGCTAGGGTTTGTTGCTATGGGTCAAGTAGAAACCACATGCTAGGTAGGAGTAAGTATGGGAAACTCCAACACTACAACCGTCACGACTGAAGGAGTTGAACGAATCCCATTAACCACAGAAGGTATAGGAGTCGAGGGACTCCCTCTGTCGTTCAGACTCAACTCAGTTCTCATAACTGGATAATCACAAGTCTAGGAGGTGGAGATATATGTACCACGTTTATTAACTTTATGCCTTTTGGAAGGAAACTTAGGTAAATAATCAAAATGCAGTCGTAAATTCAAAAAATGATGAGACCTGGGAGGATTATAGTCTTGTGTAACACCCCGAGTTTTGAGACACGTATTAAATAATGTATTTTGTTAATGAAAGACCAGAGGCCAGTGTGCCTAGGAAATGTAATGTTTGATCATTATTAATCATAAATACATCACTGGATTCTAGATGGACAAGGACAAAAGTTATAGAGGGCTATGATTCCACAAGAGAGGGGGAATGAGGGGCTAAGTATTTATTCTATATTTTATTTACCCATTTTTTTTAATTGAGAATAACAATTACATGAGCTTCTTGGGGGGGAGGACAAGTGGTTCCTTAATTCCAATAATTACAAAAGCCCATCTTTTTGCTATTTGGGGGGTTCACAGATTCATTGGTTTCTTCTTCTTCACTCATTGACTCACTCACTCAATTGCTCATTGTTCACACTTTTCATTTTTTTCTCACTCCATTCATTCTTTCACCCACTCGTCTTTCCTCATTCATGTCTTGGATTGGGAAAGGAAAACGAACCGTTGGAGAGGAGCCATGGTTTGTTGGATGTAAATACTACTAGTGTATTCTAGCCATGAATTAAGGCCTGCATGTCTGATATGTTGTGTCTTGTGTTCATCTTTTATCACAACTGCGAGTCCTGAGAGTCTGAGCAAGGAGATTTTCGACCAGTTGCATTGGAGTCCTGGGATGAGATGGACAACCCAAGGGATTGTGTGGCAGAGAAAGGGGTCATTCTCCTGGGTTGTGTAGGATGGGTAGAAGAGAGTTGGTGTACTTTGGATTATTGTGGGTTCTGAGAAGCCTATGAGATCTTGTCTATTGCCTGGTTTTGGAAGCTGAGTGACACTCTGGAATCGTCCTTGTGGATTCATAGCCCTGGTTCGAGGGTGACACTACTATTGAGAATTAAAACAATAGTGTCTATGGTTGGGTGGAATGTCCTTGGTCTACAACCAGTTGGTGATTTGTTTCATTAAAGATAAGTGATATTTGTTATAGTTTTATTTGCTTGTGTATTTATTTTGCTGTGTATTTATTTATCTATGAATTTTGTATCCATAGTATGCATGCTTGTTTTTTATTGTTGTGTACGACATATGGTTGATTTATTTTATGTTGTAGCATAAATCTTGATTTATGCATGTGAATACTTCATGCATATTTATTAATTAAACATTAGATAAAAAGTCGAAATAAGTCCAAAAGTGGGCTTGAAGTGGCCTAGATCAACCTGTTGGTGGTTGGGTACATTACAGATTGGTGTCAGAGCTTCTGGTTGAAACACCGAATTGGTATGGGTCATAATTGTTGGACAGGGTTTTATGGTTAAGAATGATTATGTCCTTGAAGTATTAAAGCTCAGGAGTGATAGCATTTTAGAGAGCGCGTAGAAGCTAAAGAATCGCGGAGGATGGATATCCTTGTAAAGGATCGTAGAATCATGATCGTCCTCTTTGAATTCGAGAGGAATCAGAACCATGGGATCAAGGATTTCTGGATCGTTAGATCATAAGGCAGGTGAATCAGGGTCGTTCGATGAAGGAAGAACCATAGCATAGGAGTGATTAAGTCACAGTCATCAAATCAAACCTTTTGATCATCAGTTGTTGATTGAATTCGAGCAAGAGATGGAAAAATATAGAACTTTGTCACTTTGATAATTTTTGGGAGATAAGGAAGAAGCATGAAAAAGGACGAAGTCGTGAAGTCCTACCAGCCATCCGATTTGATAGGAGGCTCGGGTGAAATATCCTCCATTGATCATGGTCATCCAACATTGACCACTTCGAGAATATTAACTCCAGGAGAATCGAACCCTCTTAAAACTGCTATAACCTGGAGTCTCGGAGCGACAAAGTCCCAAATTTCCCAGTCAACTGTTAGATCGAGGGAAGGACTACAGGAGAATTGTTGACCATCGGATCTAGAAATGGTGGAAGGTTAGCGAATTTTATTTACTTCGTAACTTCACCACTTTGGAAATTATTGGGTACATTACTGATTGAAGCCTTGAATCCAAAATCCTAGAGTTAATCACAACCGTTAGTTGTGGGAGTGTGAATCATCGATTTCAATTCGACGTTCGACAGTTTGGGAGTGTGGTGGCCTCTGTTGGCACAAGGGTAGACCTAGGGTTCAATGCTCAAGAGTGAACCAACAAATCCCTAACTATCGGCCCTTTCAGCAACACTTGCGAAGCAGATGAAGTCTCACCTGAGGTAGAGGCAGGGGTGGTTGTAGGACTAAGGTGTCTGCAACCTTAGATGGGACACAGATCTCTGATTATATTTATTACAACGCACTTAGCATTAGTTATTTCCTAACATACATTCATTAATACACTTCATAGAAAGCACAGAGCACCGCAGGAATTACTCAGATCTAGCGCTTAGCAATGATAAACAAGTTATACTCAATAGATTAAGCACTTAACATCTTATGTATCATATCTAGCATGCATTCATATCTCATAAGAACAAAGCATCAATAAATCTATCTAAACATATTAGAGTACTTAGCAAGAGAGAGAAAAACACATCAACACAGTACACAGAGTTACCGTGGTTGACCCCCACCCTGGGGCTATGTCCACAGAGCCTTCTTTATATTATCTTAGTCAAGTAGTTACAGCACGGAGCTTCAATGACCCTTACCTCACATAGAACAAGAGATCTGCATAGCTCGCTAGATCCTCTTTCCCCAGGTAGATCCAAGCACTAAGCCTTCTCACACTCTGTGCACTCAACACTTATTATAGCATGCAAAAATCTCTTATAGTCACACAGACTTTTGATCACATAGATCCAACTTATGCACTAAGCCATCGACTAGACAGGGCCCCCCTTTTATTACATGGCTTAGACCTCTATTTATACATAGAAAAAGGCCTAAACAAGGGACGACATCCCTTTCCCATTACAATATTTCTAGAAAACCCAAAAAGGTTCCACAAAAGGTGGTGAGATCCTGTGATCTCCGCTTCTCTATGCACTTCATCTTCGACAGGCATTCGAAGTACCAAATGGTCAACTATGACCAAGTATTCCTCAAAACTTGGTCGAGGGCCAATAGACCCCCAACACTCACTTGTGACTCATCCCAAGTCACTCTTCTCTGGGTAACTCTTCCTCGAAGGCCTTGAGCTTCACTCGCGCTACTTTGACCTGTTGCTTTGCTACTGCTTCTTTCTCATTAAACTCCTGAATGAGTGCGTTACTAACTGGTCCTTCTAAGTGCTGCTATGCTGTGTTCACGACCTGTTCCAGGTTTTTCCCTTGGCTCTCAATATCTAAGAATAGTTGACATGCCCTATCCTACAAAGGTTGAAGTTGTTGTGTCACTTACATGACCTTGCTCTGGATCATATGAATCTCCTACTGGATGACATGGTGTTCATGGGACCTCTTCATTTTCTCTATGGTCGATAGGGCCTTCAGCTATACCTGTAACTTCTCGGCTTGGTACTTTGCCTCCTAGAGTTGTGACTCCAATTTATGAAATTCTTCAGTGAGTGCCTTAATTATTTCTACTGTACTTCGGACATTCACTTCTCATTGGTCACGTTCTTCTTGTGGAGTACTCGGTATAGCTTGGAGCTTTATTTCTACTATTCTTTGTTGCAGTTGTTGAATGACTTCAACAAGCTTCATTACTTGGAATTCTATGGGTTCTTCTGCCTTATGTTCTAATCCAGTCACGGAGTGAAATGATTTTTTGACTACTTCTTCGATCCCGATTTGATTCACGAGAAGTTTCTCCTTCTCCTTTTGGATATTTGCACGTCATTTATCAAACTTCTCTTGGATGGCCTCCTTCTCTTGCTGTGCAGCTTGGAGCTACTCTATGATTTCCTTGTGTGCATGCTTTAGGGCATGGGTGGCCTGCATTGTTACTTATTCTTCTTTCCAAAGGCATACTTCGACTAGGTCAGCAATCCTACAAAGTTGAACTGACTCGTCTCCTGCTTCGGGTGTTCCTTCTGGAATAGGTGTAGTGGAGACCTTGTGGTTAGAATGGAGGGCTCACTATACTCCTTGGAGATCAACTTCGATTCTATCATACATCGTTTGTTGCTTGGCCTCCTTCTTTTCTGTGATTTATTCTATAACTTCATTCAAAGTCATAAGGAGAAATATGAAGTCATCTGGATTGAGCGTGGTCTTCATCTTGGTCACGGTCGCTTTGGCTTTCTTCTTAACGGAAGACTTATAAGGTGGCCCTTTTCTTTTCTTTAGAACTTCGACTTCATTTTCTGGTTGTTGTTCAACTTCTTCTAGGTATTCGTTGTTACCCTCTTCATCTGATGTGACAAAAGCTGTCCTTACAGAGCGACTATCCACATCTTGAACTTCTTCAGTTTTCTTCATCTCCTTTGTCTTCTTTGTCTTCTTTGTCTTACTGGGCCCAGGTGTGTCCTATGCATCTTCTGGGCTGCTAATATCTGAAATATCTGTTGGATCTGCTACCACGAGGAGGTCCACCAACCATTCCTTGGTGATCTCTTCAAGGTCTTCTTCTGTCAGTTTATAATAGGACTGAAGCTGTTCCTGGTGCTCATCAGTGCATGGAGTTAAGTATATGAAGTGGCGGTCCGCGCTGAACTTCACTAAGGGTCTGAATCTATGGAGTGTGTTCATAGTAATGCAAGGTGTGGCTTGTATCATGGTCTTCAACTGGATGTAGTATCTGTGAAAGAGGGCATTCGACTGCCATTGCCTGCTCATATTTGTTGTGTACCATAATGTACTGAACTTCACAGTCAATGGTTCAAATGGTAGGGTTTTAGGAAAAATGACATCCTCCGGTATCTCCCATGCTATGAAGGTGATCAAGATGAGAAGACAGCTAAAGTGGAACTCATATCCTTGGTCTTGCGCTTCTCTACAATCCAATTCAAGTTGATCTGCTAAGTTCTTCGACCAGTTCATTTGGACTCCTTCTACGCATTTTCCTGCGAGATCAACTACAAACCCAGATACTTGCGTCGGTCTGTTCTTGTGTACTAAATTTCCTGCGATCATCTCACAGGCGAGGCACAATGCGCCACTGTCAATAGAGGTTACCTTGTAACCTCGCATGCCTTTTTCAACATTTCCATAGGCCTCTTTAATCTTCTGTGAAAGAGCGCGATCCGTGGTCTTTCTAGGGTAATAGTCTTGCGGGTCAGCGCCCTCCATGCTCAGCCTAGTGATCTAATTGATTAGTGTCGAATCAATCATTATACGCCAGTTCAACCAGAGATATCCCCCATGGTAGCTTTGAAATAGCAATTTTACACAAGCGTTCATCTCCTGGTGCCTGCCAAAGTGTGGAATATTCATTACATTAAGTAAGGTGGATTGCACGAGGTTCATCATCCATTGTTGAAGGACGATCTTGGAATTCTTCCCCTTTGTCATCATTAGATACTTGTGCGGGGAGAGCATACTGTAGGCTTTCTGGTAACCAAAGTTGAAGTCACAAAACTTCAATGTTGCGATCTTGGTCTGCTCAGTGCGAACTACTTGCACACCCTTTGGTAGGTACACAGTGATCAGAGGATAGTCGTAATCTCGGGGCACACTTTCACGGTTGATTTCACCTTTTAGAGGAGGTATGTAAGAGGGAAAGATGCTCAGTATCAGCTTGGCATTCACGATGTCATCTCTATGTTTAGTACATTTCTCAGCGGTCTATCAGGATGGTCTAGCTCAAGCTGTGGATGGAGAAGTTGCTACTCCTCTTGACGATGAGGCTTGGACTCCAGTGGACATTCCACTTTCCGAAATAACTCTTTCGTTTCTTAAGCTAGCGAGTACTTCTCTCACTGATTCTTCTACTGCGCTAAGCTCATCAGACATGTAAGCTGAGGATCACTTTCTCAGGTTGTCGATGGGATGAAGGTATCGTAATCAAGTAGAGAGAAAGGCAGGGTAGTCACTATTTCACAATGTAGGTATTCTGTGAGCTCAAGATCTCAATTGACAATAGTGTCTTCTGGGCATGGCGCGATAGAATAAGTAAGTAAAGTTGTAACAGACTGCTTGCAATGGATAGGAGGGTCCATTAACTCTTGATCTATCCATTATGGCGTAGTCTAATGGTCAGGTAACAGGTCATAACTTTCTTTTGAGCCGTTCGGGCCATCAGCAGAATGGGTATATCGTCGTCTAATGGCTATATTACTTCGACATGGCGAAGTGCCATATGTTGTTGTTCTGTTATCCCGACGAAGCTCAAATTCTGCATGTTTTCCTTCTGCGGGGTTTCTTCTAGAACATTATGTAATTTCTCCAACTTTGCTTTCTTCTTCATGAGTTTTCTAGCCTTCTTCCCAGTGAGATTCGTCTCGGTCATCCTTTTTTCATTCTGATTATTTTCTTCTCTTGGCATGGTAACTTCACAATGATGAGATTCTTTCTTCAAATCCACGGGTATTACTTGTCCAACATATTTTTCGGTCCTCTGTGGTTCTTCTAGCATTCTGTCAACTTCGTCATCCAGGTTCCTGGGGTCAAGAACCCTTGATCTGTTCTCCCGTTCTTCAATCAACTGCGCGATCCTTTTAGTCAGGAAGTCTCTTAACTCTTGTCTTTGTTGTTCTAGGTCCTTTTCTTCTTCCTGTTTTCTAGCTTGATCTTTCTCAATCCAAGGTTTACCAAGTAACATAGTAAACGGGGTGCTATCCTCCACGAACTTAACAATCTCAAAATATTCTTTTGTCGAAGCTCCATGAGCATTCATAGATATCTGAGTGAGCTTTCCACATAGGTTTACCATATTTCCTCTGAATAACCCTATTCCTCCTAATGAAGGCATCATGTCAGGTCTTCCTATAGATTTCCAGGTTCCTTCTATCATAATGTTCACCTGTGTTTCTTCATCCAAAACACAGTCAATGTCGAAGTCTCGTAGTCTCACTTTGATCTGTTCTTTCTTCTTGAAGATCTATGATAGCCTAACATGTCAGTGGTCATTCAAGGTATCTCTCATATGTAGCAATATATTTTTTGATTCTTTCTGGGTTTCTACTATAATATTGGTCTCTTGATCTCTTGCTTGCTCTATATTGAGCTTTTCAAGCCTAGCAATCATTCTAGGGAAATCTAGTACTTCATGGTCCATAGCCTTACAACAAAGACAACTGGGTCTTCTCCCATGGCATTCTTTAGCAAGATGTTTGGGCCTTCTACAATTGTAACAAAGATTTAATCCTCTCTTTCTCTTCAATGATCCCCAATTGTTCATGTACTATGTGCTAGGATCATAATGGTTAGCCTACAAATTGTTTTTCTAGGATCCTGCATCCATTGGTTAGTCCCAAAATTATTTCTATGCATAGGTATAACATATCTATCACTATACTTATCAGATCTATTCATATCAAACTTTCTTTCATCTATTAATGCTCTGGTTTTGAAGCTAGGATAGAATCTATCAAACATACCTAGATCCATGCTTTAGAAAACAAAACAATTTCACTTATCTTACTTCTACAAAGCACAAATCTTCTAGATCAAAGAATTTTAACTATTCTTATGTTTATCAAAGAACAAAGCTTATAGATCTTACCTTTTTATTGCAAATCTGACCTCTTTCTTTACAGATCTGACCTCTTTTTCTTTAGATCTGACATATCTTCTTCAGATCTGACCTTTCTTTCTTGTCACAAAGCTTCGCAGGTCAAACAGAATACTGGGCACTAGGGAAACAGATCTATGCATAGAGCTTATTTCACACAAAGCTTCTTCTTCTTCAGTTCCCAAAAATCACAGTTCCAGGTCCCAACAACAGAACCATTTGTTGGAACAGGGGCAGACCCAGGATTCAACGCTCAAGAGCGCACCAACAAATCCCTAACTATCGACCATTTCGGCAACACCTGCGAAGCAGATGAAGTCTCACCCGAGGTAGAGGTAGGGGTGGTTGCAGGACTAAGGTGTCTGCAACCTTAGCTAGGACACAGATCTATGATTATATTTCTTATAGTGCACTTAGCATTAGTTATTTCCTAACATATATTCATTAATACACTTCACAGAAAGCACAGAGCACCTCAGTAATTACTCAGATCTAGCACTTAGAAATGATAAACAAGTTATACTCAATAGATTAAGCACTTAGCATCTTATGTATCATATCTAGCATGCATTCATATCTCATAAGAACAAAGCATCAATAAATCTATCTAAACATATCAGAGTACTTAGCAAGAGAGAGACAAACACATCAACACAGTACACAGAGTTACCGTGGTTCACCCTCACCCTGGGGCTATGTCCACAAAGCCTTCTTTATATTATCTCGGTCAAGCAGTTACAACACAGAGCTTCAATGACCCTTACCCCGCATAGGACAAGAGATCTGCGTAGCTCTCTAGATTCTCTTTCCCCAGGTAGATCCAAGCACTAAGCCTTCTCACACTCTATGCACTCAACACTTATTACAACATGCACAAAGCTCTTATAGTCACACAAACTTTTTATCACATAGATCCAACTTATGCACTAAGACATCGACTAGACAGACCCCCGCTTTTATTACATGGCCTAGACCTCTATTTATACATAGAAAAAGGCCTAAACAAGGGCCGACATCCCTTTCCCGTTATAATATTCCCAAAAAACCCAAAAAGGTTCCACAAAAGGTGGCGAGATCCCATGATCTCCGCTTCTCTATGCGCTATGTACTCGAAAGGCATTCGAAGTACCAAACAATCAACTATGACCAAGTATTCCTCAAAATTTGGTCGAGGGCCAACAGTCTCTTGGAGAGAATATCCCTGAAGCCCGAAGCCCGAAGTTAATCAAAGTCATTGTTTGTGGGAGGAGTGTGAACCGTCAATTTCAGTTCAACATTTGGCTAGCTAGGAGGTAGCATGTGTTGGAGTCGGGAAAATTCCCAATCCCGGAGTCCCGGATTTTACCTCAGCCATAGATCAAGGAGAAGAGAATGTGGATCATCCATTTGATGGATGATGCATCCTAGGACGTGTAGTAGGGGTGCCATGTGGGGACAAGTGTCACTTGGATTCATTACTTTTTGGGCCCTAACTTGCTCATTTTTAGTGACACATGGCACACATTCCATGGGTCCACGTCACCATGGGTGATGTCACCATGCGATGTCATCTTCAGGAGTATGGCCTCCAGGGGTTTCCAAGGTCTCTACTAGTGAAAAGTTTTGAAGAATGAAGTTGCGAATTTGAGGAAAAAAAGAATCTGGAAGTGACTAAGACTTGGGACATTGTGTATTGACAATCTCTTGTGTAGAAGAATACCAAGGAAGGTGCTAAAGAGTGAATTAGCCCACGGTTTCGAGTTGTGGCCACATGTAAAGTGGTTTGAAGGAAGTGCCTGACCAAAATTGAATTTTGTATCAGCTAAAGGATAACATGGAAGTGTTATAATATGGATAATAATAATATATTTCTTCATTAATTGAGAAGAAAAAGGACCTGTAGAATTGTTTGGAAAATGTATTTTATAATATGCATAATTCTAACAAAATGGTTGCTTGCACATTTTTCAGAATTAGGGGGTGTAAACATATCAATTTCATAAAAGAATGCATATTCAAGAAATGGAAGAAGGAGAGGGAGCTTCCAGCCATTATTAAGAGGCCAAAGGTCAAAATATCAGTGTTGGTAATGCAGAGACAGGATCCAACGGACAGAAGGCCAGAGGGGGGCAAGAAACATTGATAGAGACTGTGAGAAGCCTGAAAATAGAAGTGCATAGTTACAAAGTAGACAATGAGAGACTGATGAGAGAACAAAATTAGATAAACTCTCAAGTGATGCAAAGCTTAAATTGGTTTCAAAGGAAAACAAAAAATGGGTCAAACTCAAAACATGAGGAAGAGGGAAGATGTCATGAAAGAAGAGATGACCGCAGAAGGACCGGTTATTAAAGAAGTGCTAGTAGAACTCATAAGAATTAGTCACCTCCCTACTCAGGAAGGAAATTTTATGCATATGAAGATTCCATAAGTAGTCCATAGGTGTCTCTTGTTAAGAACCAAAGAAGAAGGCATGAATTGGACTGTTTGCAAGGAGAGTTGAGGAAATTTAAGACACCATCCCTTGATGGTGAAAGAGGAAGGGAAGATGATGTTGAAGCATTATTGCTTGGACTCAGAAGGTTTTTTCAATTGCATAAATACTCATCAAATCTAGAAGCCATAATTTCCACATACCATTTACATGGGAAAGTTGTTATGTGGTGGGATCAACTGAAGCAAGTTAAGCACATTAATGAGAGTAGGATCACTTGGAAGTAGTTACAGAAATATTTTCAGAAGGAGTACCTCTTAGAGCATTTCTATGACAAGAAAATTTAGGAGTTCTTTGAACTCAGGCTGGGAAGCATGACCATGGCAGAGTATGAAAAGAATTTCATGGGGTTGCTAAAGTATGTAGGGTTTATAAAAGATGAGAAGGTGAAAGTATAGAGGCTTTTGAGTGGACTGCCATCCTTTTATAAAGAGAAGATTCAATATGATTAATCAAATACTTTGATTGATACCATTAGGAAGGCTAAGTACATGTATGAGCAAGGAAAGGGCAGAGAATCCATGCAAAAATATTGGAAGGATAAGAAGAAGGAGAAGTCTGATCAGAGGAGGAAGGGATTCAAACCTCCTTTCATTAGAGATATCCCTAATAAAAATCATCAAGACTAGTATGCTAAGGATGAATCCAAGAGAGAAGAATCCTTGGGAAAAAGGGAAGACCACCAATCCAATGTTGGGGATGCAAATAAGATCACATGTACAAGGATTTCCCGCACAAAGAGGACAAAGTGAAGACCATGCACAAAATCCAAGAGGCTACAACAGTAGAAGACGTGGGAATAATTTATGCAACCTTAGATGATCATCAAGCAGAGTACCAATCCAATATGATCAAGGTGGAAGTTAAGATCATTAATAAACCTATTGTTATTTTAATTGATTCAGGAGAAAATCATTGTTACATTGATCCTAAAATAGTGGATAGATTATGTTTGGAGAAACGTAAGCTTGCAAAATCAAGTTTGGTTCAACTAGAGACTGGAACCAAAAGGAGAATCCATGATATTGTGAGAGGTTGTTCTATGAATATTAATGGTGTGAATACTAATGCTAATCTAAATGTTATACCATTGGGGTCTTATGATATTATAATTGGAATGGATTGGTTGGAAAAGAATTATGTTTCCCTAGATTATCATGACAAGACATTTACATGTCTTGATGAAGAAGGACAATATAGCACTATGAAAGGAGTTCCAAGACCCATGTGTATAAAGGATATTTCATCCTTACAACTGAAGAGATGTTTTAGAAAAGGGTGTCAATTGTATGCAGCCGATGTGGAGAAACTAGAAAATGAAAAGGGGCCAAGCCTTGAAGAATTTTCGGTACTACAAGAATTTGAAGATGTATTCCAAGAAATACCAGGGTTGCCACCAGAAAGGGAGATAGATTTATCTATTGATTTAGTGCTAGGAGATGCCCCAGTATCAAAATCACCTTACATAATGAGTACACCAAAATTAAAATAATTTCAAATGAAGTTGGAAGAATTGCTGAAGAAAGGGTACATATGTCCAAGTGTTTCACCTTGTGGAGAACCAATACTCTTTGTCAAAAAGAAGGATGGAACTTTGAGTCTGTGTATTGAGTTTCTACATATAAATAAATCCATTGTGAAGAATAAGTACCCCCTACCCGGAATTGATGAACTCTTTG
Organism: Picea engelmannii; assembly: GCA_009831015.1. Taxonomy (NCBI): domain Eukaryota; kingdom Viridiplantae; phylum Streptophyta; class Pinopsida; order Pinales; family Pinaceae; genus Picea; species Picea engelmannii. Next base: position 188,664 of record ML794365.1, on the reverse strand, counting down.
ATCAACTAAGAGGGAAAAATATATTTTCAAAAATAGACTTGAGATCTGGATACCATCAGGTAAGAATCAAGGAAGAAGACATCAATAAGACAACCTTTAGAACTAGGTATGGACATTATGAATTGTAGTCCTGCCATTTGGATTGTCCAATGCACCCACTATCTTTATGTGATTAATGAATGTCATATTCATAAATTATTTGGATAAGTTTGTCATATTATTCCTGGATGACATACTTGTCTATTCTAAGTCAGAGGAAGAGCATAAACATCACCTAAGCTCGATATTGCAAGTGTTAAGGAAACATCAGTTGTATGCCAAGATTAGTAAGTGTTGTTTTTACCAAGAACATATCCATTACTTGGGACACATTATTTCATAACAAGGTATAGCAGTAGATCCAGAAAATATTGAAGCCATTAGAGGATGGCCATCTCCCAAGAATGTTTCAGAAGTTAGATATTTTATGGGATTAGCTGGTTACTACTAAAGATTTATAGCAGGGTTCTCTAAGATTGTTCATCCCATCACTTCTTTTCAAAATAAGGGAATCAAATTTGAATGGACATATGAGTGTGAAGAGAACTTTAAGTTGTTGAAATAATTACTTACTATTTCACCTGTTTTAAAGATTGTTGGCCCAAATGAAAGTTTTGTGGTATGTACATATACATGCAAGGAAGGACTTGGTGGAGTCCTTACTCAAAATGGACATGTCATTGGTTATGAGTCTAGAAATATTAAAGAACATGAGAATAACTATGCCACACATGACTTGGAACTTGCTGCCATTGTTCATGCATTGAATATGTTGAGGAATCATCTCATGGGGAAGAGATTTGAATTAAAAATAGACCAGAGTGGTCTGAAATATCTTTTTGAACAACCAACTTTGAATGCCAGGAAAACATGATGGCTGGAATTTTTAAGTGAATACGATTTTGACATCAAGCATATCAAAGGAAAATAAATTAAAGTTGTTGATTCCCTTAGTAGAAGAGTACATCTCATGCATGCTACAACTGTTAGTATGCATCAACCAGATTTAAAGAGAAGAATTTTAGATGTTGTTGTCATAGATCATCATTACCTATAGGTAAAATAAATATTACAACAAGAAAATGTACAAAAAAAATTAAAAAATATGAGATGAAGGAAGATGGATTACTTATTCATAAAAATCGAATTTATGTTCCTCATTCTGGGGAACTTGGGAATTTTGTATTAAAATAAATACATAATGTTCCATATGTCGGACATCCCGGTTATGAGAAAACAATTACAGAAGTAAGAAGCCAATTCTTCTGGCGAGGAATGAAAAACAATGTTGTTGATTACATTGCCAGATGTATGGAATGTCAGAGAGTGAAGGTTGAGCATAGCCACCCAACAGGTTTTCTACAACCATTACCAATTCCAGAGAAGAAATGGGAAGTGGTAACCATTGATTTTATAACTAAATTTCCTAGGACAACAAGACAACATGATTCAATCATGGTAGTTGATAAATTGACAATGGTTGCTTATTTTTTTTTTGTAAAAATGACTCATACAACAACTAATATTGCATAAATTTACATGAGGTATATTTCTAGGTTGCATGGGATACCTAAGGCAATTGTCTCAGACAGAGACACAAAGTTTACTTCAAATTTATGGAGGGGATTGTTTAAAGGATTTGGTACAAATCTGAACTTTAGCACATCATACCATCCATAGTCAAATGGGAAGATAGAGAGAGTAATCCAAGTAATTGAAGACATGTTGAGAATGTATATGATGGATAATCCCGCTAAGTGGGAAGATTACTTGCACTTGGTTGAGTTTGCGTACAATAATGGATATGAAGCTTCATTGAAAATGAGCCCATTAAAAGTGTTGTATGGTAGGAAATGAAATACTCTAGTGAGTTGGGACAACCTAGCAGATAGAGTGGTACTTGGGACAAGATTTATCAAGGATATGGAAGACTAGATGGTTAGAATTAAACATAATTTAAAGGTAGGTCAAGATAGACATAAAATTTATGTAGATAAGAATAGAAAAACTAGAGAATTTAAAGTAGGGCAACATGTGCTTTTAAAATTGAATCGCAAGAAGAGCTCTTTGAATTTGGGTAGTTGTACAAAGCTAGCAGCTAGATTTTGTGGTCCATTTGAGATATTAGAAAGAATAGGGCTAGTTTCATACATGCTTGTATTGCCTGCTTCCATGAATGTGCATAATGTATTTCATGTCTCTTTGCTAAGAAAATATGTACATGATCCTAACCATGTTATTGATTGGCATCTGATTTAGGTAGAAACTGAGGGAGACTTTCAGGTCCAACCAATGAAAATATTGGAAAGAAAAGTCAAACTGATCCGGAATTGAGTTATAGAGCCAGTATAAGTCCAGTGGACCTACTACGGTCATGAAGATGCTACTTGGGAGAATGAGGATTCCATGCAGGAAGAGTACCTGCAACGTTTTGAATAAATTTTGAAATTATATGCACTGAGGATAGTGCCAAAATAAGGGGGAGGGGATGTAACACCTAAAGTTTTGAGCCCCATATTAAATAATGTATTTTGTTAATGAAATTCCATTGTGCCCAAACAATTGAAAGAGGTCAATGTGATTAGGAAATGTAATGTTTGATCATTATTAATAAAAAATACATCATTGGCTGCTAGATGGACAAGGAAACAAGTTATAGGGGGCTATGATTCCACATGAGAGGGGGCTTGATGGGATAAGTATTTGATTTATATTTTATTTACCCATTTTTGTTTTAATGGATAATAACAGTTACATGAGCTTCTTGGGGGGAAGGTTAAGTGGTTCCTTAATTCCAAGAATTACAAAAACCCATCTTTGGTCTATTTGGGGGGTTCATGGATTCATTGTTTTCTTCTTCTCCACTCATTCACTCACTCACTCAATTGCTCGTTGTTCAAAATTTTCATTTTTTTTCTCACTCCATTCATTATTTCACCCACTCATCTTTCCTCATTCTTGTCTTGTCTTGGGAAAGGAAAGCAAAATCTTGGAGAGGAGCCATGGTTTGTTAGATGTAAATATTTCTGGTGTATTATAGCCATGAATTAAGGCCTGCATATCTAAGATGTTGTGGCATGTGTTCATATTTTCTCACAACTACGAGTCATGAGAGTCCCAACATGGAGATTCTAGACCAGCTGCATTGGAGCCTTGGGAGGAGATGGACATCCTGAGGGACTGCGTGGCAGAGAAGGGGGTCCATTCTCTTGGGTTGTGCAGGTTGGGTAGAATAGAGTTGGTGTACTTTGGATTGTTTCGGGTGTTGAGAATCTCGTGAGAGATTGAGTGTTGAATGGTTTGGGAAGCCGAGTGACACTCTGGAACCATCCTTGTGAATTCATATCCCTAGCTTGGGGGTGACATTGTTGTTAAGACTTGGAACAACAATGTCTACAGTTGGGTGGAATGTCCTTTGTCTGCATCCAGTTGGTGTTTTGTTTCATTAAATATAAGTTCTCTTTGTTATGGTTTATTTTCTTGTGTATTTATTCCACTATGTATTTATTTATCTATGAATTTCGTATCCATATTATGCATGCTTGTTGGTTATTGTTGTGTGCAACGTATGGTTCATTTCTCTTATGTTGTAGCATGAATCTTGATCTATGCATGTGAATACTTCGTGTATATTTATTAATTAAACGCTAGATCAGAAGTTAAAAGAAGTCCAGAAGTGGGATTGAAGTGGCATAGCCTGAACTGTGGGTGGCTGGGTATGTTACATATTGCTCCACGATGAATAGAGACTAGAGATGTGAAACCAAATCCTAGGGCCAACTAAAATTCCAAGATCACACCAAAATAAAGAAAAAAAGAGGCCAAATGCACACAAACATGATATAGTAGCTGAAAAGCGGTCTCCCTCACTAGAGTAGGTATGCCTTGTCCAAGAGGGGAGTGAGACTCCCTTCAAAATATTGGAGGTATCAGAATCAATTATAAGGACACTTATGGGATTATAGTGTAGTCGCTCAGATCCCCCCGAAGAGGTAATCCTCCATAAAGGATGTGTGTTGTCCAACCCTTATCTGACTCAGGGTACCTACAGAATAACCCATGCAAGTAACCTATGTGGCTACCTATTTCAAGCAACTAGAGCCACCACGATATAACTGATGTGTAGGTGAACAGTTGTAAGTCTAGTCCACCCTATGGGCAGGGTAATAAAGCCCGAAATATTTAAAGTACCACCTCTCATAGAGGTAAAGGTAGTAGCAAGACCCCTATATATGAATTAAACTACATAAATATCTCTGACGCTAAGAAGGTATTAGAGGGCTATCTCTACAACCAACTTCGTGTGACCTCTTGCTTAACTCTAATCTGAGCAGAGCCTCCTAATGTCACTAATTACACAATGGGTTTCACCACTACCTAGTGAAACCCATATGTTTAGTTTAATAGCCTTGGAGAATTTTACTGACAAAATTCTATTCCAAGACCCTATATCATATTCTTGTTTGTGTACCCTGAACAATAAAATCATTTCTAATCAATTTTAGTTAATAAACATTAATTTTAATCACTTTGTTTACTCAAGAGGTCTGGTCGTGAAACTGATGATATTACGACTCAACATATCAAAGAAACGAATAAAAATATTGCTAAGTCCTAATCTTAAATTCTCAAGAAATGGTAAGCTTTTAAACGCAAATTTCAATGCAATGTCTACAATTTCAATAAAATGCAATATTTTCACATGTATCAAGATCAATACTAAATAACAAAAGAGAAAATTCCATGATGCAAAATGGGCAATTTGTTTTTTCTATTTTCGATATAAAGAAAAGAAAATGCAAGGACAAAATAACATCTTCAGATACAAACCCTACTGCAAGAAAAAAGAGACAAGCCAAGAAGGATACCAAGATGAAAACACTCAGACCAATGTGCAAGGACAACCAATGAAAAATATGATAATAAATAATATCGCCCAAAAATTCAACTATAAGAACATTTCCTATCACTCTGTAAGCACTCAACAGTTAGGACATAGACCCAAGAAGACTCAACAACCAACCAAAATCACCTAGCAAACACCAAACTCAACTAGTAAGCCTAAAGAGTTGATGTACATGACTGTTTGAGCAAAAGTCACGTATGTACGCGCCCTACAGAAGGACAACTCATGCATGTACATGTATATCAAGGAAACAATTGTGTATATGTAGTAAAACACTGCCAGGGAAAGGATTAAGCCGAGAAATTCATATGAAAAGTAAAAATAGGTTGTCAAGTAATCTCCCAATAAGGAAACTCAGGATAACAGAGAGCAAGTCAAGAAGAAAAAAAATCCAAATCTGAAACAAAAGATCAATCCCCAGTACGGTTGCCAATTTTGTTACGAGGAAAATATCTCTATGGCTTGGGGTAAACCACAACAGATGGAATGACACACAAAAATAAAATCTAATCCCAAGTATGATATATAAACAAAATGCTAACAAGACAAGGTCAAGATACTACCTCCTATGGACATCCGATGAAGACCACCATTGAGCACACAACTCAAATCTTTATACCTGCAACTTGTCCTCAACAGCCAAGATACACAAGAATATGGTGATAATATATAAATTTATCATATAAAATAGCATAATCCATTAACATACATGACAAATACGCCCATGGAATAATAATTCAAATAATTGCAAGATATCAATTGGACAAGAAAAGAGTATTTCTATTAAAATAATCAACAAAAGTATTTAGGTGAAAAACTTCTGTGTCGACACATCTTGGAACTGAGAAACTAATTCCCTCCAGCTGGGATTCCACCACTTCAATCCTCCACCAAAGGAAAGCTCTTATAAAGGATATGATGAGGTTCTCCATCAAAGAAGGAAGATCTTGGGGGATGAACAATGAGTTCATACTTTCAAGGATAAAGGTATGTAGACACAATGTGAAGTGAAATTTCTCTAGAGTATATTTTCTCTCAAAAGTTGAATTCTCTCCTCTCCACGGCTTGGATATGGCTCAATTTATAGCCTTCAAATGGAACTTAAGGGCTGATTTAGAGAATTTCCATTATATGGAAGCTCAAGGATCATGGATCTTGTGATGTGACATGGAAACTCAACATAATTTTTAATTTTGAGCACCAAATTTGATGTACGATGGATGTAGTGGAGAAACCTACGTATACACTTGTTTTCTAACTGGTAGGGCACACATATGTGGAAAAATGTGTTTTTTTTTCTATGGAAGGTTAAAAAGGGGAGTTCAAGTCTGCATAGGGAAATGGAAAGGCCATCCAAGCAAGTTGCATGGGGTGAGGAAAAATTTTCTATAATAGAAGAAGGCCCAACATGGAGCCAAGAAGCATGTAATGTCGAGAGTTCACCTCAAGAATCATCTAGTGAGGAAACTGACAGTTCCAAGGAATTTTCTAGAAGTGGGACTAGTTCACCCTTTCAGGGGAGAAGAAAAAGGAGAAAATGAGCCAAGAGCGATGGTCCTGAAGAGTTTAAGAAAACCAAGATTCCCACTTTTGATGGGGATATTAAGAAGGAGGAATAAGCAAAAGTGTGGCTACTTGTCCTAAAGAAGTACTTCAGAGTCCATGACTACTATGAAAACTTAAAGGCCTGAATAACCATTTTCAAATTGAATGGAAAGGCCTCCATCTGATCAAAGGACCTTAGAAATGTGAAAGGAATCCACGAGAAGGAGTTGTCCTGGAAACAAATTGAGAAATATTTCAAGAATAAGTACCTATCTAAGAGGTACAACGATGAAAACACTAAGGAGTTTTATGAACTCAAGTTAGGACAACTCACCATAGATGATTATGCCAACAAATTTCTTGAGTTGATAAGGTATGTACCTTGCATCAAGGATGAAAAGACAAAGAAACAATGATTCATTAGTGGAATACCTCAATATTTTCGAGACATAATCAGGTTTGATGAACCTAAGAACTTAGAAGAAACCATTAGGAAGAAAATGTACTGCTACGAGCAATTCAAGCATAAGGAAAAACCTCATAAAGAGTGGAAAAAGGAAAGAAAATCAGGATTTAAGAAGAGGGGGTTTAAACCCTCAATATTTAAGAACTTTGGGAAAGGATCTAAGATGATCCTTCCTACTAAAAGTGTGTATCAACAAAATTTCCCATCCCAAAGTGGAAATAAACCCTTTGGATCAACCACAGGAAAGGCTAATATTGAAAAGAGAGAACCACTGAAATGTTGGGGCTGTGGAGAAGAACATTTGTTGAGAGACTGCCCACATAGACAACAAGACAATAGGAGCACCTACAAAATCCAGGAAGATACCACAATCAATGATGTGGTCAAGAGCATGCTGCGAATTTATGCATCCTTGGATAATAGACAAGCTTATAACCAAGATTCAATAGTGGAGATGGAAGGTATGATTGCCAACCATCCTATTTCTATTTTGATTGACCTTGGTTCTAATTTGAGTTATATTTCCCCTCAAGTTGTTTAGAAATGTAAGTTGTAGCTAGTAAAACATGCTAAGTCATGGCTGCTACAGCTAGCCACTGGAACAAAAATAAAGCTAACAAAGGTCTTACCAGCATGCGAATTCATAGTGAATGGGCTAGCCACTCAAACAAAACTAAACATACTTCCTTTATGATCTTATGACATGATGCTTGGAATTGATTAGTTGGCTTCCCATAAATCCAAATTAGATTGTTACAATAAAACATTCGAATGTGAATATGGGGAAGAGGAGAAAAGATTCCTACAGGGAATTCAAAAACTTGTCTCAGTGAAACAAATCTCATCCCTCCAACTAAACAAGAATTGAAAAAAAAAGGATGTCCTTTGTATGCAATACAAGTACTTAAATCTGTTGAGGATAGTACAACATGATTAGAGGACCACCCTATATTAAGAGAATACAAACATGTGTTTCTAGAAGAAGTACCAGGTCTACCTCCAAGAAGAGATATTGATTTCACAATAGAACTTGTACCCGGGGCGGTGCCAATGTCTAGAGCACCCTATAAAATGAGTATGCCAAAGTTAGTTGAGCTCAAACTACAGATAAAGGGGATGTTGGAGAAAGGTTACATCCTTCCTAGTGTGTCCCCTTGGGGAGCACCAACTTTGTTTGTGAAAAAGAAGTATGGCACACTCATATTGTGGATATACTAACGACAACTCAACAAGATGAAAATTAAGAATAAGTATCCCTTGCCAAGAATTGACAACATGTTTGACCAACTAAGTGGTGCTACAATATTATCCAAAATTGACTGAAGGTCTGGATATAACCTGTCTGAATTAAGGATGAAGACATCCATAAAAAAACCTTTAGGACAAGATATGGGCACCATGAATTTGTGGTGGTGCCATTTGGGCTTACCAATGCACCAACCACCTTTATGTGCTTGATGAATAATGTACTCAGTAAATTCCTGGAAATATTTGTGTTGGTATTCATAGATTCCATTTTGATCTGTTATAGGAGAAGGAAAGAGCATGAAGAGCACCTCAAGTCAGTTATTCAAGTGCTAAGAGAGAACAAGCTCTATGCAAATTTTAACAAGTGTGATTTGTTTTCAAAAAGGGTTAATTACTTAGTCCATGCCATCACTGAGGAAGGAGTGGTAATTGTCCCTGAAAAGATCAAATCCATCATGGATTGGCCTACACCCAAGTATGTCTCTGATATCATATCCTTTATGGGCCTAGCAGGATACTATAGGAGTTTCATAAAGGGGTTCTCCATAATTGGTTGTCTAATCACCTCCCTACAAAAAAAGGGAGTTAAATTCATTTGGAAAGTAGAGTGTGAGAAGAGTTTCACTAACTAAAACATGTTTTAACCAATGCACCAATGATGAAAATTTCAAACCCAAACAAGGACTTTATGGTGTGTACATATGCATGCAAGGAGAGACTCAAAGGAGTCCTAATGCAAGAAGGGCATGCAATTTGTTATGAATCCAAAAAATTAAATGAACATGAATCAATTATTTGAATCACGACTTGAAATTGTATTCCATAGTGCATTCTTTAAAAATGTGGAGGCATTACATCCTAGGAAAAATATTTTTACTTATGACAGACCACAGTGGGTTGAGATACTTGTTTGACGAGCCCAAAATCAATGCTAGGAAAGATAGGTGGATGGCTCTCCTTAGTGAATTTTATTTTGAAATCAAACATATTAAGGGAAAATAAAATAGAGTGGTCGATGCCCTCAGTAGAAGTATGAAAGTGATTCTCTTGGAATTTGTGAGTACATGTGAATCAGACATCAAGGAGATGGTCATAAGTGCACAAGAAGTAGATGAGTTCTTCAAAACTGTGAAAGCATGCATAGAGAAAGAGCCCATAGGGCTGAAGTATGAGGACTATCAACTATTGATTGATGGCCTATTAACTTACAAATGTAGATTGTATATCCCAAAATATGACGACTTGAAGAGGTTCATACTGGATGAACTACATAAAATACCATACATTGGTCACCCTGGTTATCCGAAGATGATCACATCCACTAAGAAACTATTTTCTTGGTTGAGAATGAAAAAGAACATAGCTAACTACTTGGATAAATTCTTATAATTTCAACAGGTTAAGATTAAGAATAGGAAACCAACAGGTCTGTTGTATCCCCTACCAATTCCAAAGTGGAAATGGGAAACAATATCCATGGATTCTATCACCGGATTGCCTAAATCAACCAAGCAGAATGATACCATTATGGTAGTTATGGATAAGATGAGAAAGGTTGCTCACTTTATTATTGTGAATTCAACTTGCAAGGAAGTAGATATTTCCAATATATTCATGAAATAAATATTTAGACTACATGAAATTCCTAAGTAAATCATATCTAACAGGGATACAAAATTTATGTCAAACTTTTGGAAATCTCTATTTTCTGGTTTTGAAACTAAATTACTATTTAGCACAACCTATCACCCTCAAACTTATGGACAGTCAAATAGGTTAAATCAAGTATTAGAGGATAAGCTAAGGATGCATGTTATGCATCAGCCTAAGAAGTGGGAAGACAACCTACCAATCGTATAGTTTTATTATAACAATGGCTATCACGAGTTATTGAATATGAGCCCTTTTGAGGCTGTCTATGGTAGACAATGAAACATCCCAATCAATTGGAATAACCTAGTAGATAGAATAACACTTGGACGATACCTACTAAAATAAATGGAACAACATGTAGTTAAAATAAAAATGAATCTAAAGATAGCTCAGGACTAACAAAAGAGATATGCAGAAAAAAATAAGACTCCTAGGGAGTTCAAAGTAGGGGATCATGTGTATCTTATAATTATACCAAGAAGAAGTTCCTTGAGAATGGGAACTTGTGCTAAGCTGGAACCTCGATTCTGGGGACTTTTTAAAATTTTTGACAAAGTGGGACTTTGTTCAGAGATTGTCGGAAGAACCACAGTATTTATGAGATCTTGTCGTCGACGTTTCGGATCCATAACAGGATCCATCATCAGGACCAAAAAAGTCTGAGAAAAATAGTAAGAGAAGAGCCTTTATTAAATAGTGATGAGGCGGGTGAAAAAACTACGTTTGGCTGAGTGAAATCCTCTTTTTCAGGAGAAAATTAGGGTTGACCAGGGGTTTTAGTAAAAAATATATATTAATTTTATGTTGATTAAGGTTAAATAATGAGGAAACCCTAGTATAAAGGAAGTACATATAATCTTAGGTTAATTTTACTAAGAAATGTTAGTTTTGTCAATATTAATGTTATGTTAATTATAGGTTAGAATAATGAGGTAAACCCTAGGCTTTAGTGTTATTAATATTAATCTTAATTTAGTTTGACTAATTAAAGCTAATTTTAGGTTAAATTTAACTATATGGTATATGGGACTTGTAGCATATAGACTAGCACATCCTCCCATAGTGAAAGCACATAATGTTTTCCATGTTTAATTACTGAAGAAATATGTACATGATTCTAATCATATAATTGATTGGTCTATGATCCAGGTGGAACCATAGGGATAATTCCTTCTAGAACCACAATGCATACTAGACTGGAAATATATCCCACTCGGGAACAAAACTATTTCCCAGGTCAAGGTGTAGTGGAAATGCTTTGGACAAAATGAAGCCACTTGGGAATAGGAGGATTCCATGAAACAAGAATACCCATTTTTGTTCATTGTTGTACATAAAAACTAGAGTGACAGGTAGAACATTGAGGAAGTGTTCCTTTTTAAGGGGGAGGGGATTGTATCGCCCATTTTTCCCCCATATTATAAATATTATTATTCTTTTGAACAAGACTATGGACATATTTTTCATGTGAATGTTGGGAAAACAATGAACCTTGCTATAGAGGGTAATGTATATATATTTTTATTAAATAAAATGAAATTGTGGCGTGATTATTGAAACATGGTTTCCAATATATATCATTATGCATGAGAGGGGATCGTAAGGGGAACCAATAATGGTTGATATGACCCCTACCATGCCAATACTCTACTTGATATAAATTTCTCAAACCCAGAATAGTCTTCTGGCCTAGAAAATTTAATTACCAGTAAGGTTGGTAGTTGGGAAGTATTCCTCAAGAGTTAATGAGAATATGGGAAGAGTACCATCTGAAAAAAATTCCTGATCCGACCCATGAAATATTTTTGGGTAAGGAAAGAAAAGGAAATAAAATTGTAGGGGAAGGGGGTAGAAGAGGAGACACATGAATGTGTTCGAGGACCATTTGTAAAGAAGAGAAGAGTGCCCGAGGCTCTCTCATTCTAAAGGAGAACTAGGAAATAAGTTTTTATGGTTACAGGAGAGACTCGATAGTGTTTTCTAATAAATTTGATAAAAAGAGTTGCAGTGATTGAGTGAGAGATCAAGACAGGCTCCCTTACTTGGTGGATAGAAAATGGACTTCCAAGTTCCTATGGGAAAAGGAGAGTAACCTGTGTCCCTTGCTGGTCAAAAGAATAACCCCTCTCATGGAATCATGATCTATCTAGGGGGAGGCTACTGGAAGAAGACTCCAAGAGAAACTATGCCTATGGTTGGGTGGAAAATGGAACCCCTTTCAAAAGTTTCCAACTAATTTCCAAGTTGCAGATAAGTGTGATTATGAGATTATATTGTATTGATTGTTTTTCTTAAAAAATGATTTTTCTTGAGCTAAATGATGGAATAATTTGTTTATTTGTTGAATGGTAAAAATTGTAAATCTGATGTCCTTGTGGTCTGGGAAATTTAAAGTAGAATTTGAATATCATATTATGTCAATGGATTTAGTTGAATTCATGTTTAATAGAGGAGGAATGTTATTAATGGGTATTTAAGAGAAATTGGGGTAGAAGGCGAGTTGACCTTCTATATAGGTATATTTTCACCAAACCTCAAAAAACATTGTCCGAGGATTAGGTCTGCGAATACATAGTTAGGATGGACTCTATAGGACTTTCCAAAACTCATCCATCCCTGGAATTTACTTTTTTTGTTATAGAATTTGAGTTCTGTAAATGGAAGGCGCTTCCTTCAAAACCTTCTTCCAAGTGACCGTAGAATAGATTCTACAGGATTAACCAAATATTGGGTAAGATTTAGGAGTGTAACCATCGATGGTTTGTCAACATCCCATATTGCACGAAATGCAGGACATTTCCACACTAATCCTAGAAAAATAGAAGAAGAATTTAATCAAGGAAGAAAATGACACAAGGAATCACACAGTACACATATATTTACCCCAAAAACCCTTAACCAGAGAAACCAACATTCCTTTGAGCGTTCTTCTCTCTTGTTGTCTTATTCATTCATAATAAAAGGTTACATGTCTAACCTTGGTCCACACCTAAGACACAATCGACATCATGCCCTCTTGCATAGACAAGAACAAACCTATAGCCAATTTGGCTTACATATGCATGAACAACTACCTACGATCACCATGCACTAGCATTACAACATTATCATTCTCACAATAGCTTTTATGGACTTACAACATGCCTCTTTATAGGATTTACACCAAGGAAACCCTAAATATTGGTGCCCAAAAATGGTTATAGATCCATGCATACCATTGGCTACAAATCCTGCAAATACTAGGATTTTGGTACATTCAACTCCAATTCGGGTTTATCAGTCAGCCTTCATTCAGTCTCTAGTCATTCATCTCACACCAGCACTTTGACCTCTTGTTGTCAATATCTTTGATTTTGACTTTACCTAGTTGACTCCCTCGACCTTCAAATTTCTATCGATCTACCCCGACTTCGACTTGTTTTCGATCCACCTTGACTTCGATTTACTGTAGATGTTGTCGATGTTGTTGATCTACCTTGAATTCAACTGTCAGTTGATTCACCTCGACTAGAATTTCACTGCAAATAATAATACAACCCAACATTCTCCCACTTGTTGTCTTCTTTGCTAAAACAAGAGATTCCTAAACATTCTCTCACAGACCCAGGGAAACAATGCCCATTGCCTCTCTGCACCAAGAGAAATTCACAACACTCACAGCCTTATTCAATGAGTCTTCTATTGACCCAGATGGATCTTAGTGGCCATCCACCTTTTCCACTAAATCACCATTTTGAGCCTGTGGTTTTGATAAACCATGATATTCACCCTTTTGATGGGGAATGAAATGTAATGTCATATTCATTTGTTAATTACAAACATCATGGAATGATTTCCTAGTGGTCTTAGGTACATGACTACAACATAGTGTTAATGCACTAAATCCCATTAGAACTCCGCAGTTAAGCACACTCAGGCTAGAGTAGTATTGGGATGGGTGATCGCCCAAGAAGTAATAGTGTTTTAGATGCCTACGACATTTTATAAACTTAGTCCAATTTATCCCACATGCATCATGGGAATTGTTCTCCTCTCACTCTCTCATATATAATTGAGGTGAAGGAGGCCATTTAAGAATGAGATCGAGTGTGATGTAAAGCTTCTTGTGAATGAAGCATAGCCAACATCTCTTTCTTTTTAGATATAAGATACCCCATTTTTCCAGTTTGTGTTCTATAGTGTTTTTGTATCTTATTTAGTAATATAAGTTGGGTTTCATTATATTCATGTGTTCTCTTCCATACTTTTGTTTATTTCATTGCTATATTTCGGTTATATTTTTTCCTTCATGTTGTTCTCAAAATAATCCGGTTCAGTGGTATCAGAGTAGTCTACTCCTTGTCATTTCTCAGAGAAGGTCCCCGATGAGGTCAGGTTATATATATATATTTGGGTCTCAAGCTAGTTTCTCTTAAGGAAAACCACTCTCGCTAACCCAAGAAACCTCCCATGGCAGAAGAAAAGAGAGATGAAAGAGAAGGAGATCCTTTCAAGACATTTCTCTAAGAATCCCTTGTGCGACAAAGGAACGAGATGATGGACAAATTTGCTTAGATCCTTCGAAGACTATCGATATTAACAACTAAGACATCTTCGACAAGAAACCATTTCGCAAGTGCGACTCCCTTCAGGGTACAAGTCAATTTTTATATCCCCTTATTTGAAGGCTAGATAGATGCAGATGCTCTAGAAAAATGGTTGAATTTGCTCGAAGGTTATTACTTTGTCCAAAAAATTTCCAATAGTGAAAAGATCACCTCCGCACTCCTTAAATCCCTTTCCCATGTCAGAGCTTCGTGGGAAGGTTACTGGGAGAGGTACATCATGGATGAATCTACACTATTTTTGAGAGAACCCACTTGAGTGGCCTTTGTATATTCCCTAAAGGAGGATTTCTACCCTGTCAGAAACTATGATGATCAATACATGAGATGGACAACTCTGCATAAAGAAAGAGACTAGACAATGTTGGAGTACACCAACATATTTCATACCTTGTGCTCAAATATGGGTATCAAAGACTCTGAGAGACACCTGGTTTTGAAGTACTAATGTGTTCTACATAGGTACATCCAAACACAGATGGATTTCTTGGACATATCCTCACTAGGAGTTGATTATTGATATGCAATCAAAATTGAGCATAAATTCAAGCAACAAAGTAAGCGGGAGAAGAATGGACAGAGTAAGGAAGGCCAACCACAAGAGATCCATTCCCAGATGCAAGAAAAGAAGGGTAACGAGAATTCTAAGAAATACACCAGAAAGTGGTGTGAGTTCCACAACAACCCTTGGCACAACACTGTTGAATGTCGCTCAATACAATCATTGGTGGCTGAGCTCAAAGACAAAGAGTTGAACCTAGACTTGGACCTTGATTCATAAAATAATAAAACGAGATAGATCATTGATGCATAACCCACTGTTACTGTCACAACTGCAAAAATCCAACCGGAAGAGGATCCTGAGGAGGGGGAGCGAATCTTCCATTCACACATGTGGGTGAATGGGACCCCACTGCATTTTATTGTTTATAGCAGAAGAAAAATAAACATCATCTCAACAGAGGTTTTCAAGAATTTGGATTTTCCAGCAACACCACACCCGTAGCCATACAACATCAGGTGTCTTCACCAAGTTCAATATCTTCATGTCAACCAACATTGTCACCTGTCCTATGACATCAATCCCATCAAGGATGGGGTATTCTATGATGTTTTCCCATTGGAAATCTGTGATGTTATATTATTCCAACCATATATGTGGAGGTGTCATGTTATTTATGAATCTCGAACCTAGAGCATGATTGTTACTCTGGGGGGTCAGCTATACAGGATACCAGAGTTAGTTTCGACTATTGTCCCACCAAAACAATGCCACAAAGTAACCTCTCATAAAGCAAAGTTTATCCTCTTCACAATCCTATTATAAGGTGAACATAAGGACACTACAACCATTGTATCCTCATCCCAAGACCTTTCTATCCAGCAGAATCATATCAACAAGATTGTAGAAGATTCCCAAGATGTTCTTGTTGCACCTACAGGGGTGCCTCCACATTGACCAGTCAATCAAGGTCATAACATAACCCTTCATACTCTTCACGTTTCATGTTCACCGAAAAATTCATCCCACACTCAGGTAGATCATGTAGCTAGATTGGTTGAACAGATCCAACCCCTCCAGCAACAGGTTCATGACAACCTTCAACAAGCTAAGGAGGACAACTTCTTCAACAAGGCAAGCAACACACCAAGCTTCAGATTTAACAGAATTTTCCCCATATCCCATGGGAACTTGACGCAACGGGGACCATTAATTCCTAAGGGGGGGATGAATGATCCAAATGGATCTCAATGCCCATCCACCTTTTCCACTGAATCACCATTTTGATCCCGTGGCTTTGATAAACCATGATATTCACCCTTTTGATGGGGAATGTAATGTAATGTCATCTTCATTTGTTAATTACAAAAATCATGTAATGATTTATTAGTGGTCCTATGTACATGCCTACAACATAGCGTTAATGCACCATATCCTGTAAGAACTCCGTATTTAAGCGTGCTCATGCTAGAGTAGTATTGGGATGGGTGACTTCCCAGGAAGTCCTAATGTTTTACATGCCTATGGAATTTTATAAACTTAGTCCAATTTATCCCACATGCATCATGGGAATTGTTATCCTCTCACTCTCTCATATATAATTGAGGTGAAGGAGGCCCTTTAAGCAGGTAATGGAGTGTGATGTAAATCTTCTTGTGAATGAAAAATAGTCAAGATCTCTTTCTTTTTAGATATAAGCTACCCCATTTTTCTAGTTTGTGTTCTACAATGTTTTTCTATCTTATTCAATAATAGAAGTTGGGTTTCACTATATTTCTGTGTTCTCTTCCACATTTTTGTGTATTTCATTGTTATATCTCAGTTATATTTTTTCTTTCATGTTGTTCTCAAAATAATCTGGATCAACTATGTTTTCCAACGTGTCTACTTTCTCCAGTAGCACCTTGTTACTTTCCACCATATCTCTTACAAAATGGTATTGTACATCAATGTTCTTAGTCTTTGAATGATAAGAATGTTTTTTTTCCATAAATATTGTGCTTTGACTGTCACAACTTACCTTCATAACTCTCTTCCCAAACCCAGTTCCTAAACACAACCTTTGAATCCATACCATTTCTTTGATTCCATGAGTGGCCTCCATGTATTCAACTTCTATTGTTGACAAGGCTACCATCACCTATCACTTTCTCATCCAACTTATTGCTCCACTGAACATCTTGAAGACATATCCGTTGGTCGACCTCTGTTGATCCATATCTCCACCCCAGTCAATGTCGACAAATACATGTACATCCAATTTATCATAGTCACCACCAAGTTTTCCTTGATAGAATATAGCATAGTCCTTTGTGCGACAAAAATACCTGAATACTCTCTTAACAGTTGTCTAGTGCTCCTTTGCAGGTGTCGACATGTACATTCTCAACACTCCCACTGCATGGGAAATGTATGGTCAAGTGAATACCATCACCTACATTAGACTACCAACAACACTTGCATAGGGAACACATTCCATGTCCTCTATATCTTCCTATGTACTTAGACACTATTCAACAGTAAGCCTTGCTCCCACTATAATTGGCACCTTCACCGATTTGCAAACCTACATGTTGAATCGTTTCAGAACTATTTCAATATACTTCATCTAATTCAACTAGATCTCTATAGCAGCTCGATCTCTCTTAATCTCCATTCCCAGAATGAAGTTAGATACACCGATATCCTTCATGTCGAACTTGGAGGATAACTGCTTCTTCACCTCCTTTATTGCCTCCATGTTTTTTCCAATTAACATGTCATCGACATACAAAGATACATATATGAAACACCCACCTTATTCCTTGGAATATATACAGTGATCAACTTTGCTTCTCACAAATCCCAAACTAAGGATGTAATTGTCAAACTTTTGGTACCTCATCCTTGGCGATTGCTTTAGACCATAAAGGGATATTTTTAGTTTTCACACCAACTCTTGCTTTCCATTTACTACAAATCCTTCAGGTTGTTTCATGTAGATTTCATCTTCCAGGTCCCCATATAGGAATGTTTTCTTCGCATCCATGTGTTCTATCTCCATATTGAATCTTACAACCAGAGACATTAGTACTCTAATGGAAGTTAATTTTTCAACACGAGAAAAATATCATCGAAGTCGAATCCCTCGAATTGGGAAGATAATTTCTCTACCACTCGATATTTGAAATTCTCGACTTTACCTACTACATTCATCTTCTTCTTGAACACCCACTTGATACCAACATGATTTCTTCCACTAGGTAACTTAACTAAATTCCATGTCTAATTATTGTACAAGGATTTCATCTCTTTGACCATGGCGTCCTTCCAGAGTTTACCCTCTGTCGAATTGACTATCTCACCGAATTACTTGGGATCATCATCGATGGCAGTTAACACAAATATAGAACAAAATTAAGGTAGAATGTACCTTTCAACTAGTTTTCTATTCTATATAAACTCATTACCATCAGAGTCTATTGTTCCACCTCTTCCTCAAATTCAATCGAATCATCACTATTGTTCCACCTCTTCCTTCGTCCAGAATTCTTATGCGAGCCCAACACCACTTAGCATGCTCCTTGACCTATCCATCATTGTCCTGTTAATTCTCTTGGAAACTCCATTTTTCTGTGGGGTATATGGTGTGGTATTTTGGCGTGCTATGCCACACCACTTATAGAATTGATCAAATTCCTTTCCACAGAATTCACCACCATTACCAGTCCTCATCACTTTAATCCTCTTCTCTGTCTGGTTTTCTACAAGAGAAAACTGCTTAAATCTCTCAAAAACCTCTGGTTTCTTCCTCACGAAATATATCCATGTCTTCTAGGAAAAATCATCTATGAATGAGACATAATATAGGGATCCACCAAGTGAAGGCACTATAACCGGGCCAAACAAATAACTATGCATGAATTCTAGAATCCCATTTTCCCTTGTCGCTCTAGATGGGAACCTCACCTAACTTTATTTCCCATATATGAACTGCTCACGAAATTTGAATTCTAAAACTCATTCAGGAAATCCTTCGACCATACCTTTTCTTTCCATAACTCGAAGTCCTTTTTCTCCAATTTGTCCTATCCTATCGTGCCATAACATGGTGGGGTCGAATACATCATGTCTTGTCGAGTCGGTTTGAACCAACTTGACTCGAGTCGAGTCACATTATGTTGACATCAAGTCGATTCGAGTCATATTTGATTCAATTTCAGGAGAAACGATGTTGTTGCATTCGGTCGAGTCGACATTCCCTAACAACTTGTACATGGTAAAAATACAAACTCCTTTCATTAAGACCATCAAACCTATGAATATCTTACACAAATCCTTCTGAAACAGAGTATGCACACCTACATCACTCATCTTGATGATAGATAGAAATCAGGTTTCTTTCCAAACCTGGAATGTGTAGCACACCTGGAGGGGCTCTTTTCCTCCCATCTTGCAGTGTTTGTCGAACCCTTCCCTGTCTGGAAATTCTGGTTGTCGAGTCATCCCCCAAGAACACATCACCTCCATCAAATTGTTCATATTCACAGAACCATTCTTTATGTGGTGTTATATGATAGGATGCTCCTGAGTCGATCAACCAAACATATTGATCTGATTGTGTACTAGTCAATGCTAGGTACAAATCACCTCCCTTCTTCAAGGTCTTCTTTCTCTCAATTGACTTCTTCTCGTTGGATCCAGAACTGACTTTTGTTTCCTTCGACTTACAGTCATTTTATAATGCCCAACTTTACCACATTTATAGCATCTTCACATCAAATAAACCAGGGATTTAGATATACCCTTCGAATTGAATTTTCTATCAAAGAATATGCCTTTGTCTCTATCTACTGGTCGACCTCTCACTACTAGACCATCTTTGGTCAATCCATCCATGTTATTTATTCTCATTTATTTCAACAACAGAGAATCAACCATGTCCTCTAGTGCTAACGTGGGTGTACTACTCCCAATATCCATGACTAAGCTATCCCAAGAGTCTGACGAAGAACATAATAGGTTGATACATTTCTCCTCATCAATGATCTTTATATCCACATACGATAATTGGCTTAACTTGGTGTTAAACACATTTAAATGATTAGTCACCGAACTTCCATTGCTCATCCTTAGAATATACATTTTCTTTCTAAGAAACAACTTCCCATCTTGTCCCATAGTTTCTTGGCCAAATATTCAACCGTGACCTTCAACAACACTGAATATGCAAGACAAAACCGTATCGTACTTCTATCTTTTCTGTCGATTTTATACCATTCTTCCATCGACATGCTTGTCTACTGGGTACCTGGAAAGATTGTTGTCCATTATTCTCGATTCACAAGAAGATATTCTATTTTAGGCTTCCAAAGCTTAAAATTTTGGCCATTGAATCTTTCAATCTCTATTCTATAATTGTTCTCTATTCTTTAATGTGATGTTTAAAACAATTTATGACTTACGACTCTTATTGTATCTAGTATTTAGTTATCATATTCAAGATTTGTGTAACATCCCTAGCCATCCACAGGATGGGACATGCTACCTACAAACCCACCCTTGGACTTTGTACTCTTACTGATGCCTTCTTTAATTAATAAGAACACATAAGATACAAGATTTAGCGACATGCACAACAATATCCAACAAGCATGCATAATCTAAGATTTAGCTAAATGATAATTAAAATACACAGCATAATACATTCATACATAGATAATAATATCACAACAAATAACACTTATCTTTATAAAAAGGTGACACCAACTGGCTTCAGACCAAGGACGTTCCACCCAACCGTAGACACCACTGCTCCAAATATCAACAACAGTGTCACACCCGAGCCATGGCTATGAATCCACAAGGATGGTTCCAGAGTGTACTTGGGTTCCCAAAACAATCATCTCTCAAGCTCTCACGGGTTTCCCAACACCCACAAAAATCCAAGTACCCAACTCTCTTCTACCTAGCCTGTACCAACCAAGAGAATGGACCTCCACCCTTCTCTTCCATGTAGTCCTTTAGGAAGTCCTTCTCCTTTTTCTAGGGCCTCAAGCACATCTGGTCCAGAATCTCAATGCTGGAACTCTCAGGACTCGCATTTGCGAGAAAAACAGGGATCAAGCCAACATATCTCAGACATTTAGGCCCCAGGTCATGGCTGGATTGCACCAACGACCATTACAACCAACTATCCCATGGCTAATTCTCCCCATTTGCTTTCCCTTTTCCAAGCCAAGACATGGGTGAGGATAGATCAATGGATGGGTAAGTGAGTGAATGGAAGGGCATGAGGGAAAGAATGGTACGAAATGAAGGAGTGAAGGAGCGGACTAGCCAACTACCAACCCCACAATCAGACTAGGGATGGGTTTAAGTATTTTCGTGGGGGAATCAAGAACCTCTTGTCCGTCCCCAAGAATCTCATGTAACCGATCCTCTCCCTTAGGAAAAAATGGTAATTAACATAGAAATAAACATTTATCCCCTCAATCCCCCTCTCTTGGGAAATCATATCCGCCTATAACTCTAGTTCTTGTCCATCTATTAGCCAACCATGTATTTATTTTTAATAATGATAAAAAACATTACCTGTCTTGGGCACATTGGCCTTTTAATAATTGTTTGGGCACCCTGGCCTCTCAACATTGTAACAATACATTATTTAAAATTGGGTTTCAAAACCTGGGGTGTTACATCCCCTCCCCCTTATTTTGGTACTGTCCTTAGTGCATATACAAAATAGAGATCAAAATCTCAAATTTATTCAAAAAGTTGCGGGTACTCAGCCTGCATGGGATCTTCATGCTCCCATGTAGTATCTTCAGACTGTAGCAGGTCCACTGGACTTTTACCAGCTCTATAACTCGATTCCGGAGCATTTTGACCTTTCTATCCAATACCCACACTGGTTGAACCTGAAAGTCTTCCTCCATCTCTATCTAAATCAGATGCCAATCAATAACATGGTTAGGGTCATGTACATATTTCTTTATTAAAGATACATGAAATACATTACACACATTCATGGAAGTAGGCAATGCAATAATGTATGCAACTAACCCTATTTTGTCCAATATTTCAAATGGACCACAAAATCTGGCTGCCAACTTTGTACAACTACCCAATTTCAATGAGATTTTCTTGGGATTCACTTTCAAAAGTACATGCTCCCCTATTTTAAATTCTCTAGTTGTCTTGTTCTTGTCTGCATAAAATTTCTGTCTATCCTGAGCTGCCTCTAAATTCTTCTTGATCTTGACCACCTGTTCTTCCATGTCTTTGAGCAACTTCGGCCTAAGTACCACTCTATCTGCTAGGTTGTCCCAACTTACTGGAGTATCGCATTTCCTATCGTACAAGGCTTAAAATGGGATCATTCTCAATGAATCTTGATACCTATTATTATATGCAAACTCAACCAAGTGTAAGTAATCTTCCCACTTAGATGGCTTATCCATCACATACATTCTCAGCATGTCTTCAATTATTCGATTGATCCTCTCTGTTTGCCCATCTATCTCAGGATGATATGTTGTGCTAAAGTTTATATTTTTTCCAAATCCTTTAAACAATCCCCTCCAGAAATTGGAGGTATACTCTGTATCTCTGTCAGAGACGATTGTCCTAGGTATCCCATGCAACCTAGGAATTTCCTTCATGAAAATTTCTGCAATGTTATCCATTGTATGCGTTGTCTTCCCAGGCACAAAATGAGCATCCTTTGTTAATTTGTCAACCACCACCATGATTGAATCATGTTGCTTATTTGTTCTGGGTAATTATATGATGAAATCCATGGTGATCACTTCCCATTTCCTTCTATGGGATTGGCAATGGCTGCAGCAAACCCCCTGGGTTCCTATGCTCAACCTTCACCTTCTAACATTCCATACATTGAGCGATGTAATCGACAACATCCTTCTTCATTCCTAGCCAAAAAAACTAGCTTCTTACTGTTGTAATCATTTTCTAGTAACCGAGATGTCCAACATAAGGAACATCATGCATTTCCTTCTGTACCAAATTCCTTAGTTCTCCGGAACTAGGAACATAGATTCTATTTTTATGCATGAGTAATCTGTCTTCCTTTATCTCATACTCCTTTATTTTTTGTTATACATCTCCTTGCTGTAAGTTTTCCTTTACCTGTAGGTAATGCTGGTCTGTAACAAGACCATCTAAAATTCTTCTCTTCAATTCTGACTGATGCATGCTAACAACAATATCATGCATCATATGCACTCTTCTACTAAGTGCATCAACAACTTTATTCTCCTTTCCCTTGATATGCTTGATATCGAAGTCATATTCACTTAAAAATTCCAACCATCTAGTTTTCCTGGCATTAAATGTTGGTTGTTCAAAAACATACTTCAGGCTAATGTGGTCTATCCTTAATTTGAATTTCTTCCTCATGAGACAATTCCTCCACATCCTCAAGGCGTGAAAGATAGTAGCAAGTTCCAGGTCATGCGTGACATAGTTCCTCTCATGTTCCTTAACATTTATGGACTCATATCCAATGACATGTCCATTTTGTGTGAGGAATCCACCAATTCCTTCCTTACATGCATCTGTACATACCACAAAACTTTCCTTTGGGTCAACAATATTTAACACAAGTGCACTAGTAAGTAATTCCTTCAACAGATTAAAATTATTTTCACACTTGAGTGTCCATTCAAATTTAGTTCCCTTCTTTTGCAAGGGAATGATGGGATGAGAAATCCTAGAGAACCCTACTATGAACCTTCTGTAGTAGCCAGATAATCCCATAAAGGATCTGACTTCTAACACATTTCTGGGTGTTTTCCATCCTCTAATGGCTTTGATCTTCTTTGGATCTACTGCTATGCCCTGCTCTGAAATAATGTGTCCCAAGTAATGGATCTTCTTTTGATAAAAAGAACACTTACTCAACTTGGCATACAACTTATGTTCTCTCAGTACTTGAAATACCAGTCTTAAGTGATGTTCATGCCCCTCTTCAGACTTAGAATAGATAAGTATGTCATCCAAGAATACTATGACCAAATTATCCAAATAATTTCTGAATATTCCATTCATTAAGCACATGAAGACAACTGGTGCATTGGTCAGTCCAAATGGAAACATTACAAATTCATAATGCCGGTACCTGGTCCTAAAGGATGTTTTATGAATGTCTTCTTCCTTGATTCTTACCTGATGGTATCCTTCCCTCCGGTCAATATTTGAAAATATATTTTCTCCTCTTAGTTGATCAAAGAGGTCATCAATTCGGGGTAGAGGATACTTGTTCTTTATAGTGTACTTTTTCAACTGTCGAAAGTCAGTACACAACCTCAAGGTTTCATCCTTCTTTTTGACAAAAAGTATTGGTGCTCCCCAAGGTGAAACACTTGGACATATGTACGCGTTCTTCAACAATTCCACCAACTACATTTTTAATTCTTTTAAGTCTGGTGTGCTCATTCTGTAAGGTGTTTTTGACATTGAGGCAGCTCCTAGCACTAAATCAATTGAGAAATATATTTCCCTCCTTGGTGGCAATCCTAGTATTTCTTGGAATACATCTTCAAATTCCTATAGCACCGAGAAATCTTCAAGGCTTGGCCCCTTTTTACTATTTGGATCTTCCACATGAACTACATATAGTTGACATCCTTTCCTAAAACATGTTTTCAACTATAAGGATGAAATCTCCCTTATAGAGATGGGTCTTGGAACTCCTTTCATAGTGATCTATTTTCCATTTCCATCAAGACATGTAAATGTCTTTTTATGACAATATAGGACCGCATGATGCTTGTCCAACCAATCCATTCCAATCAGAATATCATAAGACCCCAATGGAATGATATTTAGATCAATACTAGTATTCACGCCATTAAGACTTATGGAACAACTTCTGACCATATAATGTGTTGTTCCAGAGTTTGTGTTTTAAGGCTATAAAACACACTGTCTAGGCATCCAAATATGATAATACTTTTAAAATAATGAAACAAAAAAAAATAGATCAAATTCAGTTTCTCAACTGTCTTTGTCTTTCTTCCCTTTGTTCCTGGATGGTTATATCGCGCTCAATCGCTGACCACGATCGTTCTAACTCGGTTCTATTTGTTGCAGTTTGTAAGATGGTGTTAAATAGGTTCAATGCGATGCTTGTTTGATCTTGTAAACCGGGTTCTACGTTTG